>JAJJMB010004648.1:3359503-3440982 GCA_023531105.1 Papaver atlanticum | reverse complement strand
CCAATTCGAGTTCTAGCCACTTTGGATCCATTCCAACACCCTTACCTCGCCTGTTAGGTCCATAGGGACAAACCCAATTAAATTCAGCCCTTTAATCTCCATAAAAATCGATCAAAAATTCATCCACAAAATCGCCTGTGTAAGGAAGAAATTCCCGCCATTTTTGTTTATTTGAAAACGTGAAGAAATTTGTCCTCCCCCTATCCAGTCTCGGTCTGTGCTTAGCAGCTGCTTGGAAATGGGTTACCCCTTATCCAAAATAAGAGTCCGAATAGCAAATGTCATCCCAGGAGCCTTTAACAACTTTTCGAGCCAATTTCGGCGCAAAAGCCTATTTTTCCAAAATACACCTACAAGGGATAAAATACCAAAATTAGTGCAAAAATGGGTACTAACAGTATACACAAAAGAGATGAAAATAGACACATAAATGCGTCTATCATTAGCAAACAGAGTACGCCAACCACAGTTCCTGACTTATCCTTGTCTAGCAGTTTGCAAACAGAGTACGCGAACCACAGTTTCGGACCTTTCACAGGTAATCCCGTTCGCAAACAAGAGTTCCGGACATGTACTAGAACTTCACAGTCCGAATTCAAAGTATACATACTGTGTTATATCCAGGCATTGGTAGTCGTTCTAAAACTCTCATTCAATCATTAAAACATCCTTGGAAGACAACAATGGTGTTCTTACACATACCACTAGCTTCAAGTAATTTTCAAGTGATTAATCGATGAATACGAAACTTCCTAAATTACCATCAAATGATTGTCTCACACAAATCATGTAAGATGTTCAAGGTAATTTTCACATGATCATCTTGACTTAATATTTAGTTTCCAAAAAATAAATTGTCTACAACTAAACTCGTCAAGTTGATGATGAAGTTTAAGCTAAAGCTAAAAGCTTTAAACACGTATTTCGAGAAATATATAAACGAGATAAACTCGGCTCAAAATTTCATTTGTGTATAATGTAAAAATCTATATAGCTATACGACTTAGTCTCATTAGAAGATAGAATAGAATAGATTTCTAAGTGATAGATAAGTTTTAGTCTCCACATACCTTTTGTTGATGAAGTTCCTCCATTCTCTTCAATAGATCTTCTTCTTCAATTGGTGAACGCCGTGAAGTCTAACGCTCAACTACATACTTCTATCCTAATCCGAGACATAGTTGTAAGTAGACTAGAAATTAAGTATATAGTTTTGATCAACCAAACTTGACAAACAAGCTTGAGATAGCAACACTTACGATTTCGACCGAGCAGTGCTCTAACAATCTCCCCCTTTGTCAATTTTAGTGAAAAAACTATCAATACATATGGATTACAAAATAAATAAACTTTGTAGCTTCTGATCCATCATGCTTGATATCCTTGGCTCTTCAACTTCCTTGAATTCTTCGTTACTTCAAGTTCTCTATCGATTCTGAATGTGTTCAACTCAGCATCATTGTTGTTGAAGATCCGTAGCAATAACAATACGAAAACGAAAGTTTTCAATCAATGTTATTCAGTGACATAGTATTATTATATAGAATCAAATTCCGATTGCATCACAACTTTGAAATAATACTATGGTGATATGTATCACTCCCCCTTAGTCAATACTTCCATCTTATGATGGAATCCACTCCTCCTTACATAATGACCCGTAAACCATATGTATGTAGTGTGAACTACTAAATAATTCTCCCCCTTTTTGTCAATATAAATTGGAAAAAGTACGAAAACTATGGGATCATAACGAATTCACAAAAGATAATTCATGACAAAAAAGAAAACATATCAACTTTGTTTCGATGATTTCACATAGTCGAAACTTAGTGTATTCATCAAGGAGTTTCTCAAGATACAAGTTAACTCCTTAGAATTCCACAACCGCTCTCCCCACAAAGATATGGCAATTAAGCACAAGTTCATTTAAGAACTCTCTCCCATTTGATATCATTCCCAAGAGAAAAAATGAGCGACCTTACTTTTACGAGAAAGGAAGGATTTCTTTGGACGCGAATTGTTAATGTCGGAAATAACATCGAGTAAACTAATCAAAATAGAACCTTAATGATTAATTTTACTGGAAACACTCAACATAAGAAAACTTACGGAGTACAGTACTTTCACATAATAGTGGATCAGGGAAAGATCAATACTGCGGAATTTTTTCAAAAAGTTCATTCTATCTTTTATCAATATTTGCATAAAGACATAATAGACTTGACTTTTGAGCATATATGAGACAATAGCATAGTTCATGAACGTAAACGCATATATATCTCATAAGGCATTTACAATATATAAAACCAATAAGATTAAATACTGCAAGATCATCTTCCAAATAACTTAGAATTTAAATAAATATATCTAAAAACATTGCAAGATGCAAATCGTTGCAAATAGCTATGTAATCACAATATTTTCTATACCAAACCCTAGTTATCCTTCTTAAACATAAGAATAAATTCCCATGAGAAGTTTCCTAGACAATAAGATGATATGAGACAAAGGAGCTAAGCATCATCTTCATCATCATCGAAATCCATCCAAGAGGCTTGAACTTTATCCATTTCTTCCTTGATTTCGGGAAACTTTGTAGCAATCACACATAATTGTTCTTGCACACATTTTACCTTGGAGTTGACCTTACCCACACCCTTGTGAATTTGTTGAAGAAGACCCAAGATGGTATGATCACAAGAACCGTCAAGAGTATCACATCTTTGTCTTTTGTAGAAATTCATCTTCATACATTTGATAATACTTGGACGAACCGGTTTGGGAGTTCCAATAAAGTTGCCAATGGGAGCAATGGAATGTTCGCAACATATTTTCCCAATCAAGCATGGAAAGCTTAACTTCTTGTTAGATGTCGTCATCGAGACCATTTGAAGAATAATAAATCCACAAATATCAAGACCATTAGCACACATTTCAAGGAAATAGACCAACTCCGCAAATTCACGACTCCACCGAGAGTTCTCGATCGTGGAGGGTCAAAGATTAGAAATGCCAAGTTTTCCGCAGATTCTCAAAGAAATACTAAGATCTTGGGAAAGATATTTCCCTTCTATCCAATCAAAATCTTGCGACAAAGACCATAAGAAATGGTTTCACAAGATAGTTTTTCTCCCTTTGGTCTAGGAAGGCAAAAATTACCCAAGGGAATTTTGGTAATCTTTGAGATCAACTCTCAATCACCAAGAATCTTTTTCCTATTTATCATAGTCTTGAATACCATTATATCAAGATTAACATCACGGATGTTAGCATAAAAGATCCTTGTAAGAGTGTCAAATCCTTCACCAAGACTATTGAAGATGTTACCAAGATTATACTTTTCAAAACAAGCTATATCTTCTTTATGACCACTTTCCTTTACCAATTTCTTCTCTAGGATAGATTCACTAGAAGAAATCTTTTCAAAAGTCTTACTACTAGAATCATTGACAAATACAATTCTAATAGAGTCTTGGTCACTTGGTATAATCTTACTCATGAGAGTGGATGCAACAACACTCTTAGAAAATCTTTTTGTCCTCTCATTATCCCCATTAGAGCTTCCCATAATAACTAAAAAATAGTATCTTGAGAGAAGAAGAAACAAGATTAGAATCTTACTTGATGGATTCCCTTGTAAATGATCACCCACTCTACTCTTCTTTGGACCAAATTTAAGCTTCCATGGTGCTGGTACGGAAACCCTTAAAACAAACCCTCACGTTCGTGTACGATATGAAGAAGGAGAAGGAAGGGTATGCGTACCGTAGCCTTTATAGATCCTTAACGGGCTTGGACCCATCCCGATATCATGTCCCATCAGAGTTACAAGTCTTGAAAAATAAGACAAAATTCAAAAACAATGGAGCCACACACTGAGAGACATGTATATCAAAATTATTCTTTGAAAATGAATAATTTTAAGAAAAGAATTCAGAGCACAGGAAATATTGATATTCACATCTAGTCACAACGATAAATAATATAGAAGAACAATATTCTCCGTACCATTATTTAGACTCAGGTGAGCAGAAAATAACCTGACATGATAGTATTATACAATTAGAGTTTCCTCGACAAATTGGAATACTTTAATTGTCAGTAACACTCTACTAAGAAGCTTTTCTCATAAACTAGACACAGTTTACTTAGAAAGAAAAAAAAATTAACCCAAAATAATACAAAAAAGCACAAAGCTAATCAATCTGTTACCTGCCCCATCTCAAGCTATATACAGATGGGGTGAAGCCAATTCTTGTTACTAAGAGGCTAGATGGGCAGGAGGCTGCTTGTTGAGGGGTGAATATGATATTGGTTCTACCCGTTCTAGTCACACCTAATGATAACACTTTCTAGGAATGGTATGAGTGAGAACTTTCTTTCCATTATACTATGTACCTCTTTATATAGGCTTTCCCAAAAGCCCTCTCTTTTATGACATCATGCCACATGTCCTAAACCTATTTAATTACTACTAATGTCACTCCTTTTCTAATACAAACTTCTCCTTTCCCATTAATTTCCCTCTTATACTTTCCACCTTATGGATACTTTCTAGTGGACTTGGGCTTTAGTCCCCATGTCCCATGTTTGGTGTGCCTCCCCTTTAGGGGATCTGTATCCCACTAAGGGGTAATATTTTTTAAGTATCAACATTAGTCCCCTGACTATTGGGTTAATTATGAAAATAGCCCAATAGTCAATTGGTTTCTTCGTGCGCACCTCTCCATCTGAAATATGGGGAATTCCTTTTTATCAGCCCCACGTCCCTAGGTGACGGTTGGTCTTCCACGACGTGTAGGAAACTTTACAGTTTCTCTTCGCTCCTTGTAACCGCCACGTTCGAGTCTCGAGATTTCCTATATATAGACTTACTGGATTATTCCTTTTCTCTTCGTTTTATCTTGTCATTTTCTTTCACTTCATTCTAAACATATCATAAGAGTGCCATGTCTAGCATCTCCACCAGTAGTATCTCATCCGAGGGGGAAGAGGATGAGGAGTCCGAGGAAGTGATGAGAACTGACTCCGAAGAAATTGAACACGCGGATTAGGAAGAATTGCATATACCTCTACCGGTAGATGGTGAGGCGTATATGATCCCAGAAATCACAAGCATCCGTGAGTTGAAGCGCGCGCTAAAGTTGAGAGGCATCCGTGGTGGTCAGCGCATTCTTCCTATGGATGACATTCTTATTCCGCGCCTTCTCAATCCTTCCGTATTACCCTATCCTCCTGCCCCCGGATAGCTCATGTATCCTGAGGCGAACACTCTAGACACCTTTTCGTTCAAGAAAGTTCCGCGTATGGATATTCACCGTGGTGATTATGATCTCCCTGCTATTGAGATTCGTTCCTCATCCACCACACCTGCCATATGGACGAATTGGACATCTTATATCCGCTCCAATACGAATCATGTAGCCGCCCTTCGTTCGGCAAGTATCGAGGAAGCCATAAACTTGTCTCTCAAGCGAGAGGTAGTTAGATGTAGGCGTGATATGACGCGACTTTTTTTATCGTTGGGCGTCTTCTGTTCATACCCTATTTTTTGCGTGGGGGGAAGCCACCATAGTCCTAGAGGACGTAGTCACTCTCACGGGATTGCCTATTCATGGTAGTCATTCGTATGATGAGGTAGCTGTTTTCGAAGCTCTAAATGACGAGGAAAAGGAGTTATGGGCTTATCTACTAGATTGTAAGGATGATTCTCGCAACGAGCAAGTGAGGAATCATCAGTTGCCGGCAAGGCGGAAAAACAAAGGAAAGGCTACAAGCGCTAGTAAGAAGGGGAAACCAACGCCCGCCGCCAAAGGCAGGACCAAAGTGGTCGAGGATAAAAAACCTTCTTTATCGCGCCCCACGGGAGAGCGTTTGCTCTCCGGTTTTACCCGCGCTTATGAAGCAATTCATGGCTCACCAATTCCCTCAGCACGGACGAGTCCTGAATTGGTTGTCAAATGCAATTGACGCGCCTCCTTCCCTCTTTAGATCAAATATTGGGCTCCACAGTTGGTTGATAAAAAGGTTATGCCTCCTCGCAGGAAAGAAAAGAACCCTCGTGCCGAGTTGGCGACTTACATTTTGTTTTGGCTTAGTCATGATGTGTTCGGATACAGTCCTCAGGATACTATCAAAAGCGAGCTTGTACTGATGGCCGTGCTGTTGTCTCGGGGTGTCTCTTTTCCTCATGCGCCAATGTTCTTGGGCTGCCTATACCGTCATTTGGACCTGTTTTGCCACGATGTTCGCATAGTTAATGCGGTTCATAAGGTCGGGACTTATATTCCTTCTTCTTTCATGCAAGCGTGGTCTTGGCAACACCTTCCTAAGTATGCTCCTGATCCTCATGTTTTAGTGGTTCATCGTGAGGAGGACGTTGAACATGATGATGGCACCGTTAGTAAGACCGTTGTCACCTATGGTTATCCGCGGATGGCTGATAGACGCATTTATGTGTCTATTTTCATCTCTATTATGTATATTGTTAGTACCCATTTTTGTACTTATTTTGGTATATTATCTCTTTGTAGGTATTTTTTGAGAAATAAGCTTTTGTGGCGAAATTGGCTCGAAAAGTTGATAAAGGAAACCCAAGGGACGAGTGTTATGCGGACTCCAGCAACGGATAAGGGGAGACCACTGGATAAGGGGTAACCTTACCCCTTCACGTTCAAATTCTAAATTTTGGCGGGAAACCAAAACCAAAATATATACACGTTTCTGGCAGTTTTGGTGGTAGTGATTTGGAGGAGTTTGAGGTCGATTAAACCTCTTATTTTCATAGGGTAGACTCCTTATGGGTCTAGGAATCTAACATGGGTGTTGAAATCGATTAAACTGGGCTCAATCGACGGATTTTTATCTCAACAGCAAAATATGGAAAGTCACGTGTGTGACCGATTTTAGGAAATTTTAGAGAGATTAAAGTGCTATAAACCTTCCCAAAGCTTGATATCTATCTAAGGAAGAGTTTAGATTCAAAAGGAAAGATTAGAAACGCGTGGAAATCCTAAAACAAGAAATCGCCGCAACTTTGCCGTGAAGAGAAAGGAAGAGATTTTGGAAGATTCTGGAGAGATTTAATCGGTATTTTTGATATAAATAGATTGTTTGGGTCATATAGAAGGGGTGTCGAAATTTAGGGGAAGTTTAGAACACCACAGAGCCGAAAAATCAAAGTTGCAGGAAACCCGCTGCTGCTGCTGAAGAACACGAAGAACTTCGACCCACACCGGACCGTCGCAGAAGCAGTCTTATATTCAACTACAGAATTGTTTTATCGTTTATTAACAGCACTTCAGTTGTATCGGTGATTTCTGTAACGCCAGAAAAGCGTTGTAGATTCGCTGTATTATTATTTTTATTCAATAAAAACACCTTTTAAGCCATGTTTCTATCTTTTGAGCATGTTTTCGGCGTGATGAGCTAAACCCCAACATTGGGATGACGGAGGAAGCCATGTTTCACAATTGATGGTAATTATAATTGATTCTTATGACTTTTTGCATTGCTTTTAAATCGATTTATGATTTTCATTGATTATTTGTGATTTTGTTTGATAATGTATGCTTAGTCTAAGAACTTTTGATGCACTATGCTTATGATTTACATCTAATGCTTTATAAAATCTACTTTTGGCAAAGGAATAGAGTCTATAAAAGAGCTAGTATTGTTATGAATCATCGTATGAACCAATTGATTGTAAAGTTTGGTGGAAACCTAAGTCCCAGTCTCTCGTAATATTGATATCATCTTTGTTTATTTGCTATTTTAATCGAAACATAAGTCTAGAATCGAGTCTTCACAAGTCCGAGTTGAACGAACTCTACTTAACATTTTTTACAACAACATAAAATCACACTAATGGCTCTTTGACATGGTAAAGGGAAAGTGCCCAAGGGTGATATGGCTAAAATCATGGATGTAGCTAAGAGCTTCAAGTCTTTTCCTTATCATGATGATCGTTCAGGTCCGGCGCATTATGATTTTACTTCGCCGCTGGAGGGTACGAAATTGGATTCGGCGCAATTCCTGTCAGAGTCGGACTTTGATTCGGTAATGGCGGTGTTGCCCAGTTATCTCCCTGGTTTTTACGCTGGTAAGTTCATTGTTGTGTCCTATAACCCTGACCGTGCAGCTCGGCAAGTTGGGTTTGATCAACGGACTCCTTCTAGATTCCCACCTTGGAGTGGCTCTGCTATTACGGATATCGTTGCTAGTTTTGATCGTTTTGTCTTCAAGGAACCGACGCGCCTGAGCGATCGAGGGATTAACTTTTGTTTCTAGCAGCCTATTCTTGAGCGCCCTTTGGCAGTTACCGAGCTGGCTCATGAGTATCAGCTTCTCATTCATCGCCGATTGCTAATTTTTCTCTTACGTGACCCAGTTCCTCCTCCTGATTTGTATTCTGAGGATCTCCGGATATTACACACGTCTGGTCCGGTTAATCTCGATGAGGTGATAGCCAAGGAAAATGGTTTTAAATCGAGTACCAAAGGTCGCCCTCTGGACCCTCTGGTGACTTCCTGGGATCCCCCCCCCCCCCCCTTTTTTTTTGAGATAGTGGGTACTGCGTTCTCAGGAAGCTCCTCTATCTAATCCCGTGGGGTGGAAGGCGCCATTTTACTTGATGGAGGGGTATCTCAACATACCTGAGAATGATTGGTCTGAGAAGAGCCTCGCTAAGAAGGCTAAACGTGAAACGCCTAAGTTGTACGTTTCCCATCCTTGTTCTTCTATTGATGTCCTGCCTCTGCGTCATGTACAGGCCCGACAAAATAGTCCCTCACAGTCTCAGCGAGGCGCTGGTGGTAGTCCGACTCCCTCATTCGTGAATTTTGTGCAAAACCTTGGAGTTAAGTTATCGAAAGGGGCTGGCTGGGTGTCTCCGCGCCTTCACATATCATCCGTCAATCCCTTACGGGAAGAGACCGTTCGTGTCAGGGGCCAAGCCTTGGAATCCCCTAGTGACGTGTTGCATTCGCTAAGTCCTTCTGGGTCAAACCGGTCGGCTTTTGGTGGGTCCTCAGCCCACGTGGAACCTCAACCGGATTATCCTGAAGGTGATTATTAATTCTCTGTTTAACATGTGTACCTCTATTTAATGACATCTTTTGTCCTATCTCTCTTTTTATTTTTTTATTTATATATATCTGAGTTTCTTTTCGCAATGTTACTTATCTTTGTTTTGCAGGTTCTACGAGTGACTCCGGGTCTTCTTCTGGCTCCTCAGTGTCTCGTCCGAAACCTTGTGATCATCCGCTTGATCTCCTATTCCCGAGGTCAGTTTCTTCCTCACCTGGTTTTTCCTTCTCCTCTCTTCTCTTTTCGTTTTTTTTTTTTGTTCCTTTATAAGCCACGCCCTCACCCGTTTGTTATTAGCGCTTACCCATTGTTTTTTTGTCACGACGTTCTTATACATACTCCTTTTCATGATATGGGTAACAAACGAAAAGAAACTGGAAAATATGAGGACTCTAGTATCGAAAGTGGGAGGCGCATGAATCCTAGTGGTGATGGGTCTGTGAAGCGCGCTCAGTTGGATTTTGATAGACCAAAGAAATTTCGCTTCCAACGGATCGGGTTACGGCCCGCTTGGCAGGCTCCGACTCTCTGATACGCCACTCAAGAAAAACTTTGTTCATTCATAATCCTACACGCAGTAGAAATCTCATTAGTCTCAAGGTCAGAATTCTATGAGCATATGTTTTCCCATACCATAATACTCATAAAATTCGACAAGGGATATCCAATTTCCAAAAATAAAAGACGGCCGATTGCCTAAAATAAGAGGTGGCCACTTGCCAACCCCAATAATTAACACGGCTAATTACCGATTCTAACAATTTATATGGCCAGTTTCTATTTCAGATAATTCATGTGGTCAGTTGCCAGATGGTCAGTTGCCAGTTCAAAATTCACGTGGCCAGTTGCCAGATGGCCGATTGCCAATTCAAAATTCATGTGGCCAGTTGCCAGTTGCCATTTCAGATAATTCATGTGGCCAGTTACCAGATGGCCAATTGCCAATTGCCAATTCAAAATTCATGTGGCCAATTGCCATTTCAGATAATTCATGTGGCCAGTTGCCAATTCAAAATTCATGTGGCCAGTTGCCATCGTCTTAATGTGACGCCATTAGCCAGTTTCCAATGGTGAAGGATGGCCAGTTGCCATCGTTTTACTGACACACCATTGGCCAGTTGCCAATGGTGAAGGATTGCAATCATCTCCGAATAGATGGTATGAACTGCCGAAAAAGCAACCAACACTTTCGGATGATATAACAACTTGTTCTGAACTGCATAGCGGTTGCCTACGTACCCTCTCCGTTGATCGAAGGGATCAAGCACGACCGTAGTTCGTCATTATTTGTTTAGATAGTATGAACTTGCACACCTTAGCAGCAACTATCTCCATCTTGTCACGATACCAATAGTATCACGAATATAAAACTGCATACAAGTCCAACCCATTTCATGGTAACAATATCTGAACAACTAAAGGTACCCATATTAGTTTAGCTACACTCCGGTGTAAAAATAAATATATACAAAATCGTCTCATTTCGATGACCATCTTCCTAAAATGAATCTGATATACCAAAAGTGAAAAATGAGATTAATCACTTAAAGAAATGTAAGAGTGTAGACAGAACTAACCGGTCACTCCTAAATTTCAATTCTGAAGCTGATGGAACTAAGAGGTTCAAGAGTCTACTATCTACGGCTGTCCAGCCAAACAGAAAGATACTAAACAAAAATAGTAAAACCATAAAGATTGCTCCATCTCCCCATCGCCGGATCCGCCAATACTAGAATGTAAATGCATTTAAAAGGAAAATCATTCAGTAAACTTCAAGAAAATCCATAAAACATTATTTAACGTACTACTCGGTAAAACGTATCGCCTTTATATTGCCCAGTCCCTATTCCATAGATTCTCGCAAAAATAATGAAGTTATGTACAACTTGCTAGTATCAGCAAACACGAAAGCAAATGACAACAATAAGGATTAAAGAAGAAAAATAAGCCAAAACACTAAGCACACAGCACCCGAACTGCCCACCTAAATTCTGTACAGGCTTTCAAATGGCACTACCTCATTTAAAAACTAGCTACACCATTCTTAGAAATGTTACCGAGATCAATACGGAGCCAAACGATACCGCAAGTACACTAAGATCGTACCCGGTATCACCAAAACCTCTAGCGGTTTCCTCAACTGTCTATCTTTCGAACCCATGTAGTCAATATCAGATACCATTACTCAAGACTAATACGTGTAAGGATAATAAGTGGCTCACATTTAGGGACCCAGGGTGATAATTCAGGGGACTCATTTGAGTACTCACCAACCAACCAAAACTAGTCTCCATTTAGACATTCTGTAAGAACGCATACAAGCGCATCCCAAAATTAATGAAACAATTCAAGACGCACATTCTAAATGATTAATTTAGTCAAAAACTTTCCATGGCCCTTTCACTAAACAAGCTATAGTAGCAATTCCACACAATATGCAATGAAGTGTAATTTTACCAAAGATACAAAATCACTTACCTCTGATGGAAAATGAACCCAGTTAAATTCTTATGTAAGCTAGCCACAAAATTAGCCCATTATTGCTAACCTTTTTCAGGACCTCAGACAAACAGTTGATGTGCAATTGTGCGGTCTTATTACTTGTGAGGGGTATCTCCTGATGCTTATTTGAGGTCCTTTTTATAGCTCCTCCTCCCCTGAAATTGAAATCCAACACACACCCATATCTCCTACTACTACTGGGACGTAATACATTATTCAATCTGTAGCATGTATCCACAAATTTAACACAAGCATTTAAAAAGAACTAGATAGTATAAACAGAACGGGGGAACAACCCCAAATTTTAAAATCTAAGTCCATGATTTCTCTATGTTCACAACACTTCAATACGGCGTCTCCGACATACTATGTTCAGGAATTCCCATGGGCTTCATTGGAATTTAGATTAAAGCATATAACATCACAATAGAGTCTAGAGCAAGCCATCTATCACATAAAAATATAAGCAAAATAAGGAAATCAAATAGTCGCTTGCGAAACCAAAAGAAAACCGTGACAGTACCCCAATTCCAGAAATTTCAGCACGGAGGTGCCATATTTGCATTGCGATAATTTCTAAAGTACAAAAGCTAATCATGGGTGTAATACCATTCTAGAAAGACCTGACAACCCTCTACTATTTCTTAGGAGACACCTTGAGCTAGTTCAAACTCTAAATACACCAAAATCCCACAAGAAAACCGTGTCAGCTGCTGTCTTTCAGAAATTTCAGTTGCGACTGACTGTTTGTTCGATGCTATAACTTCCCAACGACAAGTCAAAACATCAGGCCCTTTTACAGGAGTATAGAGGACATTGAGATAAACACTTATCGTGAAGAAATCATTGTCTAAAACATCACCAATTTATATAAAAATGGACCTATAAATGGCTGTGTGTGCAGTTTTCCTAAAACGACTAATTACTTATTTAATTCAAAGATAAGCGATTAGAATTCTCCACTGGACTTGGTTGAAATGATTTACCATTAGCAATATCACTGGGGTTTAGTAATTGGACTTGGTTTTAACTAATCAAAGTTATTAACTTATCATCACAAACAAGTGACAAGAGAGGTTATTGTGCACAACCGTTATAAAAGTTCTTTGAGACCTTTAACCAAACATTAGGTTCATAATCTTAATGAAAAATTCAGAAATATTAGTACTAGGAAATTAGATCATTTCATTCAATTCTTAGGCACCCAGAAAGGATAAAACATACATGCAGGGTACAAATTAATTCATAAGAAAATTAAATCATTTTATGCATGCGAGTATTAGAACTTCTCGTAAGGAAAACCACACGTAATCATAGACTCTTGGTAAAGAGTTAGTAGTTTGAGAATTTCTACCTTCTTCACCGTTCAGCAATGAAAGTTAATGGCAGCAGGCCATCACCGAAAATCATAATTGATACCCATTCTTATTACAGCTCTTGTCATGATTTACCATTATTTTGATCAGCCGACCAATTACTGAAAGAAAAACTCAATTGGTGAACAGAAAGTAAATAAATTCTTTTTCGCTTTATGGAACCAACCCACAGGAACGAACTTGGCAATTCAATGTAACCAAATCTTCAAATACCTCACCAATTTTCATTTTTCAATCGTGTTCTTCTGAATTTTCAACATAAAGAGGCAAAATCAATCCAGATAGAAAAAGAGGAGAAGGGGGAAGAAGTTGGAGAGGTATTCATATGAAGAGTGAGTTCCTAAAATTCGTCTAGCAATCTCCCCCAATTTTTCTCTCGTAAAGTTCTCTTTCTTTTCCTTTTTTTTTTTTTTTTTTCTTCTTTCTTTGTGTTCGTTCATAACAAAGATGTTATAAGAGAAAATGAAAATCCCTAAAATGTTAACCTTCCCCAAACAGATGAAACGCGTTCGGTTTGCATGGCTTGAGTTCTAAGAACCTACATTTTTGGTTAGGAGCTGCCAATTTCTACTAAGGAGAACCTAGACTAAGGTTATAGCCTACACAACTGTTGAAGGCACTTAGGTTTCGGATTTAAGCATCCACTGGTTTTTACAGACATCACATACAGTGTCTTGAGAACCGAGGAACTATTAAAAAAAATAAAAAAATCTTACCAAACGGGCTCAGTTAAGCCCGTGTAAAGTATCGGGGTCTTACATGGATGGTAGTAGTTTTGCATTAGTTGGTCATTCAGAGAAGCGTCCCAATACTTCTGACCCGCTGATAATCCCTGAGGATGTGAAGTTTTGCTTTTCAAAGGTGGTAGATGCCGCCGAGGCTGGTGTTGATCCTACCACTTATAAGTTGGTTCATGGTTTTTGGGCGCCATCTGCCTTGGCTGCCACTTATAGGGACGTTGTGGAGCGCGGTGGTGGTCATATGGTAAAGGAGGGTCTCCTTGATATGCTGACTTTTTGCTATATGAATAAAAATCTTCTCGAGGTAGTTGATCAACTCATGCGGGTGAAGAACGGTCCTATTGATACAGCATGTTGCATGGTTGGGAGACTACCATTCGTTCAGCGGTTAGCCTCGACTTTCAAGTAGGGTGGTTGGACGAGTTAATGACGAAGGTGAAGGATCGTAATGACCCGCGTGTGCACCTCCCAAGTCAGATTGCTCAGTTGGAGAAAGAGTTGGTTCAGCTTTCTAAGGTAACTTCTGAAAAGAGGGTAGCGTTAAACCAGCTTATCGTCAATGTGGGAGCGGCGACTAGTGCAGCCCAGCATGCAGAGATTGCGGACGAGGAGGTTCGCGTGGAGCTTGATAAGAAAAGACATGAGTGGTCTACGTTCTAGTCTACTTGATACATTAGTTTTACGTTTCTTTCTCCCCTTTTACTGTTATTTGTTTCGCGCGCCTTCCCCTCCTTGAACAATTTGTTGTGTTGTTGATGGTGGATTTCGGCAAAGACTAAAATCGCAAAATCATGATACTGTATGTTTCTGGCCCGGCTTCAGGAATGTATGTGACAATTCATATTTTATGATTCGTGAACCATTTCACGATCTCTGACTGAGCGAACGTTCCTCTCAGAGCTATGATGAATATGTTTCTCGAAAGGCCTTGTTAAAAAATCAGTTGTTACAGGAAACGATAAGCAAATACCGTCACTAGCACTGTTGAAGAACGACGGTCTTTGAGGGTCTTATGTTCTTCGTACCTTCTTCACCAGCAGAAAACAGCAGCTTCCTGTAACTTCTTTTTCTCGGCTTTTTGATGCTCTAAACGTCTCCCTATTCTCTCTCTCCACTCTCTAGACCTCAGAAACTCTTTTTATACTCCATAGGCCTAAGAATATATCGTTATTAATCCACAAATCTCCAGTGAATGCAAATATTTTCTTTTTATTGCTCTCGGATATTCACGCGAAAATAATTTCTCTTCTTGTTGTTTCACGCGTCTACAGCTTCCAAAACTTCCTTGTTTGACTCCTCCACACTTCTGCAGCAACCAAACTCTATCCAAACTCGATCAACACATGTTCAAGCACGCTGTACTCCCGAGATTGCATATTTTATTCCCGACGAATATCCAGCCCAACTGAACGCATTAATACACTCATACCACCATTGTTTGGGCATATCACGTTCATCCCAATCAAAATCAGTGATTGAATCTCACTGAAACTCCTCCAAAAATTCAACAAAAAATTCCGCAGTAAACTGGAATTTTTCCCGCCAAAATTCTTTTTCAAACAATGAAGAAGGGTGTCCCCCTAACCAGACCGGGGGTGCGAATAGCAGGTGCCCAACTGAGGTGCCCCTTATCCAAACTGAGAGTCCGAATAACAAATGTCCCTTGGGTGCCTTTAGACAACTTTTCGAGCCGATTTTTTTCCAAAAATGTTTATTGCCCAAAAATACCTACAAACACATAAAACACCATAATAAGTACAAAAATGGGTACTAACAATATATACAATAGAGATGAAAATAAACACATAAATACGTCTATCAGGCCTCCCAGCTGAGCTGTCGATGCTTCACACATTTCATCATCACCTCTACATAGAATCAAAATGATTGGGCAGCTCCTAGACATATTGCATGCTAGTATAGATCCTAACGCCTTCAGGACGTCACGCTGCTCGTTGTTCCCTGACTACGTAGAGAGACCGTGTATAGAATCTCTTAATGATTGGGAAGCTCCTAGACATATTGCATGCTAGTATAGAGCCTAACGCCTTCAGGACGTCACGCTATTCGTTGTTCCCTGATTATACACCCCCCTCAGAACGAGTATGATGCTTCAATTATCTAATATCTCAATTCTGCAAATAGGTTAATTCTAGCGTGTCATTCATCAACTGAATTCCTAGAAAATAATCTATTATATCTCATTACCCTATTTCACGGATGATCCTCAGCTGGATTCCATGGATTAGTAATAGATACTCAACTCATTTTATTACTCCGTTTCATGAATTATTCTCAGCTGAATTTCATGAATTAGTGATAAATACTCAAATAATTCTTATTACTCTGTTTCATGAATTATTCTTAGCTGAATTTCATGAATTAGTAATGAATATTCACCGATCGGGCATCTGGACCACCACCGAGTAAGCCCCGAGAAAATGGTGATAATGCACGGACGAGCACCCAAATGCACGAACGAGCATTCAAAAATATGGACAGACGAGGATACCTATGCAAAATAGGGAGGAAAAATAATACTAATAAAATAATTAAAGAGGCGCCTAGGGGACCGGGCCTACCGACCGGCCGGCCCCACGCCTCTCCCATTATTTTATTGTTTTTCCTAATCTCATGAAAACTCCTTCATTCGAGCAAATTTCCTTGTTTGAGCAAAACTCTTAGTTTCTCCATATTTTCCTTCAAACAATGAAAAAATAATAAAAATAGGGAAATGAGTCACGAGACCGGGCCACGTAGCCGGCCGGCCATGCCATGGCCGTGGCCGGTCCCACACCTTATTATCCCATATTTTCTTCTTATTATTATTTCCTTCATCTCATGAAACTCCTTCGTTTGAGCAAAAACCCTAGTTTTGCATATTTTCTCAAATATTGCTCAAACCATCAAAAGGACAAAAAGTCAAATGGTTACATGACCGACTAGGATACTCACGACTAATATTAAAATATTATTATTTTAATATTCTCAAGATATTGGTCGTAGGAGCAAAATTCTACTTGCTCATTCGAGAAAAATTGAGAGTTTCAGTCAAGATCAAACTCTTCTGAAAATCCAAAATATTGCTCAAACGCGCACCAAAAAATACCAAAATTCTCAGGACTGAGACACGGACACTATGGTGTCATAGGCATGCCACCTTGACTGACCAAGGTGGTCCCTTAGGCTTGCAAGGAGTCGGTCCCACACTCTTTCACAATTTTGACCTAATTAGCTTTCAACAGTTCATATTGGGTTCAAACTCTTTCCAACCAACTTGGAATTTGCTCAATCGACCACCAGCTGTCCCACGAACACCAAAGGATGGTTTCACACCCCTTGGTCAGTCCTCATCTCTCCATAATTAGGTTTCATTACCTAACGCTCAGACGAGCACTATTTTAATAAATGATTAAACCAGCATTTAATCATCCTTTCACCAACTGGTCAACAAAAGACTTTAGTGCATGCTCACTCGAGCACCTGGGCGCTACATGGTCGGCCATTATCCCATGTAGCCGGTCCCTCCTTCACTCAGTGATCGATTTTCAGTAAATCATCAATTTATAAGCAATCGATCAAAATTAGGGTTTCGAACTTAATGCTCTGCAAATCATAATTCTGAGCAAATTTAAACACTAATAATTTTATGTTAATCCGGAAATCAACGTATTAGTTAATTATATAATATTCGGTCCAGCTACCAATATTTTAATTAATATTTTATTTGGTCATGCTACCAATAATTTATCAAACGAGCAATATTTGCTCAGATGAGCAATATTTGCTCAGACAAGGAATATTGATTCAAATATCAATATTCAGTAACTAAATGGGCAATATTTTCTCGGACGGGCAATATTTTCTCAGACGGAATATTGATTCAACTATCAATATTCAGTGATCCATCGAACGAGCAATACTTCCTAAGACGAGACTAGTAATATTGATTCAACTATCAATATTCAATAATTCATTAATTGAGCAATATTTGCTCGGACGAGCAATATTTGCTCAAACTAACAATATTCATTATGTTAATTCAATTATCAACATTTATTCAAGAATTATAGTCCCAGCAGACATGTTCAATCCATAAATCATAGAGCATTCGGTAACCATGCTCGACTGAACAATACTTAGACTCATCGTCTAATCAAGTCAACAACTGACTAATTAAATACACGTCTTCCTTGCAGACTCCACGTTCGTGAGACATTAATCACGTCACATGGGGATATTAATTAGGGTTTTGGTCTGGCGGCCTACGGCACGTGTGTCCATCCACAATGAGAAATGTGAGTAAGTTGTGCAAGCAGTTGAGGGAATTAGTAAAGTAGTGGGTGGACAATCAACCAAGTCTTTGCGTGACCTGGAACTGGTTAAACCACGATTTCCCACTTTCCTACTCTTTCACTTGAGAAACCGTCACACTTACTGGAGATCAATGTGTCTACATTCTAACAATATAAATAAGTTTCTGAATCCACGATTGAAGGACAATACTGGTTTCTGATAGACAACATCCATCGTCTAACCAAGAATTATCGTGTGAACAATAATCTCTCTCAATTGAGCAGAATTCAAACTTATTCGAACCCAGCAGTTCATTTGCAGAAACCTACAACACATTCATAATACTTGATCATCATTGATCTCACACACTTCTCAGCTTCCCTCCTACAGATCAATCCTCTTCCCTCCTTGTGACCGAATTGACTTTGAACGACCATTGTCTTGGTTTAGGCCGGAGTCCTACAGATTGATCTCGCGAACTCAAAGCACTCCCGTGCAGTGCATCTGTTTAAGGTTAAGCAGTTTGCTCGGTTGAGGAGTCTCCGTCCGCACGGTCGTCCCTCCATTACCTGAAAAACCAGCAAATCGTTTTTCCCCATCAACATGTGTGTTTGGTTATTTGCGGATATTTTGTTTGTGTTGAATGTTGTTGTGTTGTGTTGTGTTAATTTCGGATATTGTGTTCTACGTCCTCTTTGGTTAACTCTATGTTTACCATCGTTAATTTTATGTTTATTATATTTTGCATAAAGATCCTCTGACTTGCGAGTCGGAGTATCTTGTTGTTTTGTGTGAAACGCGCCATTTGGACGTGTCAGGGTTAGATTGGGTTTACATTTTTGGTAGAACATGGCATCTTGTTTTTCCTTGACGGGATTGGGTGGGGCGTATATTAAACGCGCCTACTCCCAATTTCTTTTTATCTTAGATAGGACGCGGTATCTTGTTTTGCCTTGGCGGGATTGGGTGGGGCGTATATTAAACGCGCCTACTCCCCTTTTCATTTTATTTTAGATAAGACGCGGCATCTTGTTTTTCCTTGGAAGGATTGGGTGGAGCGTAAAATAAACGCGCCTACTCCCCCTTTCTTTTTATTTTAGATAGGACGCGACGTCTTATTTCGCCTCGACGGGATTGGGTGGGGCATAAATTAAACGCGCCTACTCCTCCTTCTCATTTTATTTTAGAGAGGATGCGGCGTCTCGTTTCGCCTCGGCGGGATTGGCTTGGGCGTATATGAAACGCGCCTACTCTCCTTTTCTTTTTATTTTAGATATGACGCGGCGTATTGTTTCGCCTTGGCGGTATTTGCTCGGGCGTAAATTAAACGCGCCTACTCCCCCTTTCTTCTTATTCTAGATAGGACGTGGCTTATTATTTTGCCTTGGCGGATTGGGTGGGGTGTATATTAAACTTTCCTAGTCCCTCTTTCTTTTTATATGTGGTTTTGCGGGAACCTTTGGCATCCCATGATATTTTTTGAACTCGTTAGCCGATCGGGTGCCTTTAGCGTCTCGTAGTCTTTTGTATATTCATCAGCTGACCGGGTGCCTTTGGCATCACATAGCCTTTTGTAAATTCATCAGCCGACGGGTGCCTTTGGCATCCCGTAAACTTTTGTATATTCATAAGCCGATCGGGTTCCTTTGGCATCCCATAGCCTTTTGTAAATTCATCGGCCGACCGTGTGCCTTTGGCATCCCGTAGCCTTTTTAATATTCATCAGCCGACCGGGTGCCTTTGGCATCCCGTAGCCTTTTTTATATTCATCAGCCGACCGGGTGCCTTTGGAATCCCGTAGCCTTTTTGTATATTCATCAGACGACCGGGTTCCTTTGGCATCCCATAGCCTTTTGTTTATTTTTCAGATGACCGGGTGCCTTTGGAATCCCGTAGCCTTTTGTAAATTTGTGGGAAAATCGTGTGCCTTCGGCATCCCGTAGCCTTTGTAAATTGTAATGCCAATACGTTTTCTTTTGCAACGCGTTATTATAAATTATTATCATTTATAGGGGACAGAAAGGAGATACAACTTGTATTTTTTTATGGGTCGTTGTTGCCTGTTACTGGGTTTGCGAAAGGGAGGGCGTGGTCCTGCCGCTTGCTAGTTTGCTTACTTTATGTATGCCTCTCCCAATTACGGTTCAATGGTGGGGGAGGGGGTCGTGTTTGATTGCTTTCCCTGCTATTTCGATTTCTCCAGGTGCGCGTTTGCGGTCGAAAATGCTCATAATAGCGAAACATTCCACTGTTGGATGGCCTAATATTTGATGATAATAACAGTATTTGGCGGCGCTTTTGTCCATCTTGTTGATATCTAGTACTGTCGGGGGTAGCTTAATTTCCTTGTTCGCTATCCACTGTTCCAGGAGTTCGATTATTTGTTCCCGGATGCATGGTTGAGGAGGCGGAGGGTTGAAGTCTCGTTTATCCGATCGGTTTCCTCCTGCGTTCCCCTCAGTAGTCTGAAACGGGTCTATCCTTCCCTTGCCGGCGTTGGGCCTTACATTGAGCGGTGTTCCAGATACGACATTGAGTGAATAGTGCCAGGAGTGATCTGTATGCGTCTCTTCAACGCAGTCGACAACCCTTTCTGCCACTTCTTCCATCTCGACGAAGGTTTGGAATCTGAAGTTGATCAGGCTCCTCTTAAAGGCAGACATCATTCTGCGTATACAATTTTAAACTAGCGCCCCTTCATTGATGTCTTCGTGGCAGTCCAAAGCGAAGTGTCAGAATCGAAAGATGTATTTCCCGATTTCTTCTCTTTTCCGCTGGCCGCACCTTCTCAGATCTATTGTTGTGATCTTTCTCTTGGCTGAGTAAAATTTTCTGAGGAAGAGAGTGGGCATGGTCTGCCACGAGTCTACGCTTTCCACCTTTAAGTTATCGTGCCAAGTGAATGATATGCCTGTAAGTGACGGAATTCTCTTAGGCATAACTTTCCATCAGAGGCCCTGTCATTCATTGCCGACAAGAATTGGCTAAGATGCTCCCGCGCATTCCCCTGTCCATCGTATACTCTGAATTTTTGTGATATATAATCCTCTGGGTTTTGGTACTCGCTGATACTCGCTGGATAAGGACTACTCATGGAGCCGTAGTTGTCTTGCTTTACCACACGGTAGTTGATAGACGCATTTATATGTCTATTTGGATCTCGATTATCTATTTTGTTAGTACCCAATTTTATACTTATTTTGGCGTTTTATGTCTTTGTAGGTGTTTTTGGAGAAATAAACATGTGCGAAGAAATTGGCTCGAAAAGTGGTATTTGGACTCCCCGGGAGAAAGTAATTAAAGGCACCCCAAAGAAACTTGATAAACGCACCCGGAGGACAGTTGCTTAGGGGCACTTCATTACTATTCACACCCAAGATTTTCTATTTACACCCCATAGCTATGGCACCCGCAGATTGTTAAGGGGCATCCTGTTCTTCCATTTGAACTGAATTTGGGTGGGAAAATAATTCTCTTCCCGTGCGAAGTTCCTGGGTTTGATTTGAAGAGATTTTGTCGGAAATTTCACGTGGTTTTGATTTGGTATTGAATGCTCATGCTTATACAGGGAAGGTAGATGATTTTGTCACGTAAAAAAGGAAGAGTTAGATTGATTCTCGATAAATCAAGAAAGAGAGAATATCACAATTTCGATATTTGGCAGTTACGTGTAGAGATTGAAAGAAAATCTTCTTTGGAGATTTTATTACAAGACTGTAAAGAGTTGCAACAAAACAGAGACATGGAGGAGAATAAATTAGGAAAGAAAAATCACCGATAATCTGTTTTTGGAGAGAAAAAATACTTCCGAGAAAAGAAAATCATATTTTGGAAATTTCGTGGAGATTAAATCCACCTTCTGTGTATAAATAGACTTGGGTGAAATCAGAAAACACTATCGGGAGTTCGGAGACCTAGGAGAGAGTTAGGGACCGTCAGAATCAAAACAGAGAAGTTGCAGGCGAGTTCATCACCAGCAGGAAGAAGAAGAAGCTGAAGAACAAAATACCTCCCAAGTCAGTCGCAGATAGGGGAGACTGTCATTCTTTCGTTTGCCTATTCATTCAAATTTTAACGCTTTGTAACAGTTTTCCAATAATTACAACTGTTAGGATTTCTCTGTAACAGTGGGTTCTGTAACAACTATATTTATTACAAACTCGCTGCTTTATACTTTTTCTCCCTTTTAATCAACTTTTGAGATATGAACACCTATTATGAGCAAGAAATTAATATGAGGAGCTAAACCCCATTGCTGAGGCGACGGAGGAAGCCATTTTTCCAATTATTATGTGGTAAATTTTATTTAAATTAATTATCGCAATTCTTTATGATTATCTACACTGAACTGAAATTGAATATATGATTCTGATTAAGTAGTTGTGTTCTCAATTGATGGGTCATGCTTAGGTTAAGTCTTTTGATGGTCCATGCTTTCGAGTTACAACTATTGTTTTGAGAATCTACTTGTCTAGGCAATATTTTAGAATCAAATTAAATGTATGAGTTGCATAATTATTGTTATTGATTGAATCAGTGATAATTGGTTAATGGTGGAATCCATAGTCTCAGTTTTCTCTACTATCTTGAAATCAAATTTTATTTGTTTCTAGTTTAACATAGAATTAAGTCTAAAATCATCCTTCGCAAGTCTTAAACGAACCACTTTTCTTACCACTGTAAAAACTACATCAATTTTTGGCGTCGCTGCCGGGGAAAGATGTATTTCCCTATTTCTTCTCTTGTCCACTGGCCATACCTGCTCAGATCTAACGATGTGATGTTTCTCTTGGCTGGGTAAAATTTTCTAAGGAAGAGAGTGGACATGGTCTGCCACGAGCCTACGCTTTCCACCTTTAAGTTATCGTACCAAGTGAACGACATGCCTGTGAGTGATTTGGGAATTCTCTTAGGCATAACTTTCCATCAGAGGCCCTATCATTCATTGCTGACAAGAATCGGATAAGATGCTCCTGCATATTCCCCTGTCCGTCGTATACTCTGAATTTTTGTGATATATAATCCTCTGGGTATTGGTACTCGCTGATACTCGCTAGGTAAGAACTGCTCATGGAGCCGTAGTTGTCTTGCTTTACCAAACAGTAGTTTGTTTCTAGGTACTTTTCCACTGCTTATTGTGACATTGTCGTCGGCTTGTTATCCTTGTATCCTACATTCTTTGCTGCTCCTTCGGTGATACCTTGGTCTGCCGCCGTAGCTTGTTCTATCTATTTCTTCAGCTCCTGTTTCCTTCATACGCGCCCCTCCATCTCTTTTGTATGTTTTGTAGCGTTAGAGATGGGGGGTGCAATGTCTGAGTTATTTGTCGTGTGTGCTTTCCCTGTGCTATTCTCACCTCTCCACTCTGGGGTTCATGTATCGTCGGCTGTGTGACCACGCCTTGTACTACTATTTCCTCTTTGCTATCTTTATCTTCTTCTTCTATCATTACTTCATCGAGATTAGTGGGTCGATTGGTCGATAGATATTTTAACGCTCATGAGCTAGTGCTTCCTTGGTGTGTCATGGTGGGCAAGGCATGAGCCTCCGGGTGTGGTCGCCAAATGTTGAGGAGTGAATATGATATTGGTTCTACCCATCCTAGTCACACCTAATGACAACACTTTCTAGGAATGGTATGAGTGAGAACTTGCTTTCCACTGTACTATGTACCTCCTTATATAGGCTTTCCCAAAAGCCCTCCCTTTTATGACATCATGCCACATGTCCTAAATCTCTTTAATTACTACTAATGCCACTCCTTCTATAATACAACCTTCTCCTTTTCCATTAATTCCCTCCTTATCCTTTCCACCTCATGGATACTTTCAAGTGGACTTGGGCTTTAGTCCCCATGTCCCATGTTGGGTTTGCCTCCCCTTTAGGGGCTCTCTATCCCCACTAAGGGTTAATAATTTTCAGGTATCAACGCTGCTCACGGACCATCTCAGATTGATATTTGTGATTTGTACCAGAGGTATAATCATAGTAGTGATGATACTCAGGGTTAATTGATCGCTTTGATTCCTCCTTCTTACGATTAAGAGATGGAATTTTCCGATATTTGGAACTCGTAACAAACTCAGCAGAAATATTTTTACAGATTTTACATGAGTTGTAACATGACTAGACTGTACATTATGAATACATGACTTGACAGGATCGGAACTAACACCAGGACAAATGTTTTCCTTAATCGAATTAAGTCGTTCTAAGAATTTAAAAACGTCTTCAAAAATTGTAAACATATCTTTGTCAATAAATATATCATGATAGTATTCCTCAAATAGAATGAGTAGCAGTCTAGTGAGGTTCCATATCCTTGAGCTTTTGTCCACACGTTTCCTGTAACGACTTTTTTTATGGGAACCTTTTACTTTTCCTTTAGATAGTTTTCCACCAGCTAAGATTTTTAATGTCTTAGTCGACTCAAGATTATCTTGAGAGACCAGAGGCATTGTAGAGAATAAACTCTGAACAGCCTTTAAGTATTTCTGGTGTGCTTCATAGATGAACAAAACAAGTTTCCCAAAGTGATTCCCCATCACAAAAAACTTTAGGATCAAACAAACACAAACTTATTAGGTTTATCGTGTTTGCCTGCTCTGATACCAATTGAAAATGCGGAGGTATAACAACCACACCCAACTTTTCGTTCGGCAATCTGTATGGACTAAACTCTAATATAATTGTGAGAGAACCAACTTAAAAGTGAGATTCAATCAAGAAAGATATCAAAGAGCTTTATCTCTTTCTCAATAAAATCAGTAATCAACTAGATAGAAATTCGTGAGACGGATTGATATGAGAATAACTCGGATGGTACCAAATACCAATGTCCGAGTGTCAATCAAGTCCTAACCTATAAACAAGGTTGGATTTATCAACTATGATTGAACTACCCACAACCTATGATATTTCAGTTATATAAATAAATATAATGCGGAAAAGAAATAACACATACACCAGAAATTTTGTTAACGAGGAAACCGCAAATGCAGAAAACCCCCGGGACCTAGTCCAGATTTGAACACCGCACTGTATTAAGACGCTATAGACTCTAGCCTACTATAAGTTAACTTCGGACGGGAATGCAGTTGATCCCTAACCAAGTCTCACACCGATTAAGGTACAATCGCGTTCCTTACGCCTTTTGAATCTCAGCAGGACTCTGCGCACGTGATTCCCTTAACTGATCTCACCCACAACTAAGAGTTGCCACGACCCAAATTCGAAGACTTATAAACAAATCTTCCTCCCACAGATAAGTCTATTCTAGTTGTTATTTCCGTTTTTAGATAAATCAAGGTGAACAAGAAACTCAACTAATAATCCGAACTTATACTCCCGAAGAGTAGCCTAGAAATATTAGTCACCTCCCAATAACCTAACTGATTAACATAAGAAGTTATTTCGGAATCACAAGAGTCTGAGATGAAGAACTGTTGTGATTACTTTTTATATCTTACCTATCGGAGATAAATCTCGAGAAAATCTTACAGAAGATTAAACTCAATACGATAGTAAAAGTAAGATCAAAATACGCAACTACAGAGAAAATAGTTGGGTATGGCTTCAGGAATCCCAAATGAAGTCTTCAAGTCGTTAACCTAATAATGGTTTTGTAAAACCTAGGTTAATGGAAAATCGACTCTAGTTTGCAACTAGGACACACAAGAGTGTCGGGATTAGGTTTCCCAGATGCCAGAGTTCTCCCTTATATAGTCTTTCAAATCAAGGTTGCTTACAATCAAAGCTAAGATAGCTTAGTAACAAAGCAATTGATATTCACCGTTAGATGAACTCTTGATTTAAAATTCAAGCTAAGTCTTCTTAGAAACTAAGCAATCAATCTCCACCGTTAGATGGTATTAGCTCGATACACACAAATGAAATATACCTATATTTAGATATGGATGAACCGTACCTAAACGTGTATAACATGTTTCCTCAATAACAGTTAACTGAAGTTAGCCACATGAACACTTATAGTTTAGCCACATCCATCTAACACTTCTAGACCAAATATGATGATCAATCAATCATGAGAGATAATCAAATGAATTTAAATGTATTTCAAGAGAGTTATTCAAATGTTCACTATCTCATAGAAATATATATGAACCATTTGAAACATATTCGGTTTGGTTTGTAATTGTACAAAGTACTTGTACAAGAACCAATTCTTGAACATAATGCCATGGTTTGCAAAACAAGTTCGCATACCTTATTTCATTAAAGTTCCAGGGACTTTAGTTCGCAAACGAACCTGAGTTCATGAGTATCAATTTCATACTTACCAATTTTAGAACCTAACCACTGTGTTCGCAAACAGAGTACGCGAACCACAATTCTGGACTTGGGCCTAATCTTGTCGTTCGCAAACAGAGTATGTGAACCACAGTTCCTGACTTAACCTTGTCTAGCCGTTCGCAAACAGAGTACGCGAACCAGAGTTCCGGACCTTTCACAGGTAAACCTGTTCGCAAACAAGAATTCCGGACCTGTACTAGAACTTCACAGTTCGCATACAAAGTATACATACTGAGTTATATCCACCCATTGGTAGTCGTTCTAAAACTCTCATTTAATCATTGAAACATCCTTGGAAGACAACAATGGTAATCTTACACATACCACTAGCTTCAAGTAATTTTCAAGTGATTAATCGATCAATACGAAACTTCCCAAATTAACATCAATGATTGTCTCACACAAATCATGTAAGATGTTCAAGGTAATTTTCACATGATCATCTTGACTTAATATTTAGTTTCCAACAAATAAATTGTCTACAACTAAACTCGTCAAGTAGATGATGAAGTTTAACCTAAAGCTAAAAGCTCCCAACACGTATTTCGATAAATATATAAACGAGATAAACTCGGCTTGAAATTTCAATTGTGTATAATATAAAAGTCTATATAGCTATACGACTTAAACGCATTAGAAGATAGAATATAATATACTTCTGAGTGATAGATAAGTTTTAGTCTCCACATACCTTTTGTTGATGAAGTTCCTCCAAGCTCTTCAGTAGATCTTCTTCTTCAATTGGTGAACGCCGTGAAGTCTAAAGATCAATTACACACTTTTATCCTAATCCGAGACATATCTATAAGTAGACTAGAAATCAAGTATATAGTTTTGATCAACTAAACTTGACAAACAAGCTTGAGATAGCAACACTTGCGAGTTCGACCGGGCAGTGCTCTAAATTGAAGTTGAAGTTGTGTTGTACTCTTTTTCCCTTCGATTGAGGTTACTTTTCCCCATAGGGTTTTGTTACTAGGCAAGGGTTTTAATGAGACAACAACAAACACCGGGAAGTAATTTCCCAACTAAGGCTATTGTCTTTCCCACGAGGATTTTCTTCCTTGAAGTTGTGAAGCAACTAGTCAACTTCAACGGAGCAAAGTGATCATCTGCAACGGATCATCTTTACTTGCATCTGTCACGTTGTACTCTTTTCCCTTCGTCAAGGTTTTGTCCCACTGGGCTTTCCTTGTCAAGGTTTTAATAAGGCAACATATTCGAGTCCAACTATGTTCTAAGTTTGCTTAATATTGTACTCTTTTTCTTTAGTTCAAGTTTGGTCCATCTGGGTTTTCCTGATGAAGTTTTAACGAGGCAATTAACTTGGACTCGTAGGTCCTTGAAGATCGTATTGCATGTGATGAACTACATGTAAAGTACGAAACAACATTTGAAGTACTACATGTGAAGAGTTGTACCAAGGTTTTGTCCCACTGGGTTTTTCCTTGTCAAAGTTTTAATGAGGCAATTGACTTAGACACAGTAGTCATCGAGGAGAGATTTACATATGAAGAACTACATTCGAAGCACTACACTTAAAGCATTACATATGAAGCATTATTATAGGGCCAATGGCCCATGGATGTGCGTCCCAATCAGATAGGTAAGGTTTTCCCTCTCTTGTTATATAATACACTAGCACTATGTAATGATACTAGGTCTCAACCCATGCCGTAACGGCACGGGCAAGGGTATGTGTTTCAAATGTATCCATCGATTCATACATGTCGTAATTGTCTGAGAAGAATCGAACCGATCGATCCAGGTCTAAATGTTTTGATGAGTTGGTTAATAAACATGTCCTTATCCTCGAATCTTTTAATATTGTGTATGTAAGTCATAAAACCCTTTGGGACAAACATAGTTAATCGTTAGAGCAAATCCTATGGGCAGTAGAACATTACTTCATTCACTACTTTAAAAAAATATCATCAGAGGTCATTCACCAAACTTGTAACAAAACTAAAAATACCTAAAATTACTTTAAAATCAATTAGAGTAATCTTGCAAAATCTGTTAGCATTAGAATTTAATTTTTCTCTTTGATATAAATTGTTGGGTTCCCAATTTACATAGATTTGTGTTTATTCATTTTCTTAAAATTTATAATAATATTTAATTCTTGATCCATTTCTTTTCTTGTCTCTTTATCTATTATCATGAACTATTTCTCAAGCATGCATAATTACACGAAGTTGGGGAGAAATGACATAAACAGAAATCATGACAAAAAAGGGGAATAAAGAGAGATGTGAGAAACTGAATCGATTACAATTAATTCACGCGAAGCCTTGCATAATCCCATGAAGTAGGGGAGAAATAATGACAGATACAGAAACAATGACAAAAAAAAAGGGAATAAAGAGAGATGTGAGAAACTGAACCGATTACAATTAATTCAGGCGTAGCCTTGTGTTTGGTCAATTTTTTTTATAGGTTTCATTTTTCTTCCTGCCCCCTATCCGGCAAATCTTAAAATCACGACATCTTTTTTTTTGGAAAAATCTGGCCTTTAAAAATTGTTTTAATTTTTTTTTTTTAAAGTAATTTGAAAACTAAAATCAAATTAAAAAAAACAAAGAAAAATTAACCAAGGGTGACTAAATAATTTACCTATCTTAGGACACATTTTCTCACCCTACTACCACTACTTCTTCCATCACTACATTATCGTCACCACTCCACCAGTCTCACCAATTCCCACCACCATTATCCCCACCACTTCCCACCATCACAACCACCATTAATGCTTACTGATATGGTTAATACCAAATAAATTTATTATGTATCAACAAAAATATATTCATTTGATTAATTAAAGAAACATTTATTATGAAATATCAATTGACCATTTATTATTAAATTTTAATTAAACGTGATCATTTATAGCGGTAGATTTATGTTCTGCAAGTATAAATTTAATCGTTTTTATCTAGCCTAACTTGTCCAAACTTTTTTTTGTATTCTGGAAATGTAACCAATTTTATTTTAATACTAAAAACCGTGATTTATTCGATCGGGTACCATAAATGGATGGGATCCCATTTGGGTGATTCAGCGGTCATGATCATATTGTCTTATATGATTTAGTATCCTCCTCAAAATATTTGTGTTTTGTCCTTACCAGTTGTGCTAAAAACAGCCAACTACATCTATCACAATAAAATGTTGTCAATTTTGTAAAGACACAAAACTATTATTGTCCACTATTATTCACTAATATCCACCATCGTACGTAAAAACTAGCCGCACCCACTATTTTTTCCACCACCAGTAATGTTACCACCTCCACCACTCACAAATACCCGCCACTGTTTCCACCACCCACTGCTTCTTTCACTACCACCATTAAAAATTATTAATATAATTTTTAACCGGGGTCTGTAGTACAGTGGTAAAGTCATTGGGTGATGATACCAGTTACCTGAGTTCGAAACTCGCCAGCACAAAATTCTTTACCGATCAATATATATATAGTTTTTAATAAACTTATTTATTAATAAAAATATGTATTTATTTAGTTTTTTAGATAAAGAGTATTACATTAACTAGTTGGAAGCCTAACAAGCTAAGCTCCAACAACGTACTACTAAATTAATTGAACAGGTTACCGTGCTAACTTACCAGCGAGCCTCATGGGTAACCTAGCCAAGGGAGCCGAAGCGGATGGGGGGTTGAGATTATGTCACAAGGGGGGCAAGCTAACTCTACCTTCCATGTTAATTCCTACAATATTACGTCATTGGGGGCTCGAACCTGGGACCTCCTGGAGCGCATGAAACTTTGGGAAACGGGGATGACCTCCTGTATTTATTAGATTCATTAAATGAACACTTATCATGAAAAAATAATTAATCATTCATCATGAGCAATTAATAGGACACTAATTAATAAAGTATTTATAATGGTTAGTTGAAAAAAACACGGCCGTAGATTTATCCCTCCTAAATAAATCTCGTCCTTTCTTTATCTAGCCTAACTTAGACAAGCTTTATTTTGTATTCTAGATAGTCTTCTATGAATAAAATATCTTTCCTTTGTTTTCTACCTCTCCGTTTTCTCCCTACTTTTGCCTTAAACACTCGGCATATTTTGTGTTTTTAGTAGCCGCCAACGTGGACACGCCATAATGCAAGGGAACTTTTCTTCCTAAGGTTAGTGCATTAGGATAAATACATACAAGAAGAAGTCACTAATGAGTCACATGCAAAAATAGTGTTTTCTTAAGACCATTTTGATTTTTAGCTTATCAGCATTCAACCCTGTCATGAATAAGAAGGAATTATCGTTGTCATTAGCACCTTCTCTATTCTCTAATATTTAAGTATCTAGACATCTTCTTAATGACAAATCAATATGTAACCGAATCTTAGGGATTTGACGACCAATTCTAACAACAAAATATATTATTTCTTTTTTCGCTTTTGATACACGGAAGCCGAACCCAGGTCCCTACCAGACTCAACACCGCCAAACCCATTATACAACTAATAATCTATTACAAACCTTTACGACGGGGATTCAACCCCTAACTTCCTCTTTATTGGAATTGATGAAATACCATTAAGCTATGCTTTTGGACCCAACAAAAAATATTCACCTTTAAACTTAAAGATAGAAATACCGATGCCAGGTGAAATTGAACAAACACTAGACGTTCTTTCACATGGGCACTCGATCATCTGAAAATACAGAAACGTATTTAATTGCTATAATATATAAATAAAATTCATTATTAAATAAATAATTTCCCGATGACAAAAAATTTCGAGTCTCTCTGTAAATCCGATTAAATCAATTCAATTGAACAGAATTTACAGATACAAAATATAATAATTGTAAGAAAAATAATTCAACGCTTCTGTCTCTCACTCTCTCTATCATCTTTTTGTAACCTTAACTAAAATTTTGATTTTTCCTCCGATTCAAAACGGGACGACTCGGTTTAAACTCACCAAATGCCATCTCCTATTTGATTCTCCAAATCAAAATTAATCTTAATACCCGTTTGAACTTGTATAAAGAATTTTAGTAACCCGTCCCGTCGCCCATCATCTCATCAAACTCGGTCGGTTCACCCTTGAACTTGCTTTCATTGCTCTTGAACTCAGACAATTTAACCGAGTCAGGCACGGCTGCCACTTGACACTTGAGAGTCTAGATAAACTTAAACCGAGTCAGAAAATTACCAGATCGATTTGTCACAAGGACCATTAAGAAGTGGCCTAGAATCTGACCAAAAATCTAGAGCTGTTGTTGATCTCAACCTGGCATTACAGTGTCTTTGAAAATCATCAAGAGTGAAAAATCGAGATGAGTTACTCGAATCGGATCTAGATAAAAATCGAAGAATTTCTTCGAAAAGGGACTCATCGCATGGAATGGCTAGTGGACCATGATTATTACCAAAACCATATTCTTCTTCAGCCTGAACTAGCAATTTCTTGAAGATTGGATGGTTAAGGTGACTCGCACGTACAATGTATCTTTTGCCACTGTTTCCTACTACAACGGCTACATGCCCTGAAGGGACATCAGTTGGGATCTTCTTGGTTATTGAGGAGGAGTTGTAGCTTCTTAATGCTGCTTTTTGGCGCCATCTCCTTAGCAATTGCCTGAGTTGAACAATGTGACGGATCCTGCCACACTTTGTTATGCATGCAGACATTTTCTGGAGGGAGAATGTGTGACAAAATGAAAGCAAAGACAAAATGAGATGGAAAAAAAGAAAAGGTTTTCGTTTTGATTTTGGAGAATGTAAAGTGTTTCAAAGCAAGAAACTTAGGGGAGGGAGGCGTTTGAAGAGCGGAGAAGGGTATGGTTATATAAACATTGGGGTAGGAGAATGCCATCGATATTTAGAGATAATTACGATATTAAGTCTTGTATTTCGTGTGGAGAAATTTGGTAAATATTAAGGCTCCTCTTTCTTTAAAGTCTATGACCATAACTGTTTGAGTGAATCAAAAAGGGAGAAGTCATGGAATATTATTTTGGTGCATAAGTAACGCCGTAATGGTTTTTCTCTTTCGAATTTCCTATTATTAATTCACTGAAAAAAATACTGTATAAGTTTGTATAACATGAAGAAGATTGAAAAAATAGAGCACGCCTACAGGAGAAGAAAACTAAAAAAAAAAATAAGAAAAGCAGCTAGACTACTGTGAGATGGGCGGAATCCATAAACAGTGTTTTGAAGACTTTGATAATTATCGAAATGAACAATAGCATATGAATGTCACCGCCGACCATCAAGTGGTCTGATGGTTGGCATGCTCCCTTTTACTGCGGAAATAAATATTCGAACTCCGTAATTACCAAATATAACTTCTCATGAAGATAAGAATGTAGTCCAAAATCACTGCCCCAAACCATAAAAAAAAACAAATATGAGTATCATCGATATAACATTGTAAAAATTATTTTATCTTTTTTTCTTGAAATTTTTTCATCTAGAGAATTATAAATCAATATTTTGTTGACGTAGCCAACAAGTTTTGGCTAGGGACAGCTATATAAAATAAAAAATAATACCATTGTCAAGAAAGTATTAGACATTTTGTCGGCCGAAGATGTCATCCGAACTCTAAAATGTTTCATCTAAGCACAACTAATTTCATGATTTTTTAATTAGTAAGAACACATTCTATTCAGGATCAATATTATTGTTAAAGAAAAAAACCCTATTTAAAAGATACTAAAATCATTGTTATAAAAAGGTATGAGGTTTGTCTCCATGATAGCTAGGGCTATCAGACGGACGACATTCGACGTGGACCCCGATTCGGCGGTCGGAGTGCTCCGGAAGGAGTTTTTCAATTGACGGCTAGGAAACTTCGAGTAATATGAAGTTGGTCGACGTGGGTGAACAGAATAGGGGTGGGTGCCGCTTTAGGCTGTACGAGTTCTTTCACGATTCAATAAAGTTCAAACACAATACAGGTTTCTAAAAACTTTCTCTACCCCTATTTCTCCTCCCTGAAAACACTTCAACCAGGTTTCTATAATTTATGTTTGATTCCTCGATCTCATTAGTTTCATGGGGTTCGGTTGTTATTATATTCACATACAAGTCCTTCTCAGAAGATAATCTAGAGAAAACATTGTTCCTTTCGAACCTTAGTTTTTAAATTTTTCTTATATTATATGTACGGTTTTTGATTCGCTGTTATTTTGAATTATAGAGTTCCTCTTATGGGTTTTAATAAGATTCGTAAAAAAAAAATTTGATTTTTTGGGCATTGGGTTTAGCAGTTTAGGAAAAAATTAGTGTTTTCTCCAAATTGGGGGTTTTCTGGGTTTAGCAAATTCTAGAGTTTTTACTCTTCCGTCTCAATCAACAACTGTTGCTGGAAATGATGTCACTCCTCCACCATCTGCAACTGTAACTGCAACATCAACCCCTCTTCCGTTTAATTCTTGCCGAAGTAACTCAGTTCATATTTTTTTAATACAGGTTAGAAATTTATGCTTTTCAGAAATTTCGGTTTGTTTTTTCAATTTTTAGTTGAATCTGAAAGTGTTAGAGCATAGCTCGGTTGAACCCACCAAGCGTTGGTATGTCAAGTTTGGTTGTCATATTTTAGTGAATCAAAACTCATCTAAGAGTCGCTTGATTATGTAACTAGAGACAACTTCGTATAGGTTAGACTAGGAAGTCTAGGATTATGAGACATACAAGTATTACTTGAAGACTTGAAGAATGTGAAGAAGTAACAAGCTAAAACGACGACATCATCCTTCTTCTTGAGGTTAGTAATATTTGAGTTGAACTGTTTCATTCCTAACGTATCTTTCAAGTCGTGATATATTAAAAACATAACTGCGAAGCTGTGAATGATTATACTCTAGTAGTAAGACATGATCATATGATCATAGTGTTAAGGACTTAGGATACGAAGTATAACGCTTATCTTTTGAACTTCGTATATATATGACATCGACATAATCGTATGAATGCTATTGTGATTATGTGTATGGGTAAAGGTGAATATTTCATCCTAGGAAACAATGTTTACATTTTTTTAAAGGAAGTACATTCATGAACTTTTTTTATGAATCGAAAGGGAAATCGCTAGGCTTATTGGTATTGTTATTCATTGCATATCTATGGATTACCAATATGTGTGAGTTAGTAGAACCGATTATAACTTGTTATGTATCTTGGTATAACTAATCACAATGCCTGACTTATGTATTGGTATGACTTTTATTAGTGTAACTGATCCTAAGTAATCACCTGAGATGGTATGATCGATATTTGTAATTGGTGTGACCGATCCTAGTAATTGGTGTGACCGATCACAAAAGAGTTGTGTAATCGATCTTTGTAATTGGCATAACCGGTCCTAGTAATTGGTGTAACCGATCCTGGTAATTTGTGTAACCGATCCTAGTGACTTGTGTAATCGATCACAAGTAATACCATGAGAATATGGTAACCGGTCCTGGTAATTGATGTAACCGATCCTGGTAACTGATGTAACCGGTCCCAGTAACCACATTAAGGTAGAACCGATCCTTGTGTTTGGTAGAACCGTAAACCCGTGATTAGTGAATTGATATTTGATCAATCACATAGTTGTCTTGGAATACAGATGAACCAATTCTAAACTTGTTTGGAAGTGTGGTATAATCGATTCCAAGATTGTAAATATGAAAGAGGATTAACAAAGTCAACATACTTTGAACATGATTAGTAATTTTTATCTTTTATTGTTCAAAGATATTCCTTAATAACTCAAGGAGATCCCGGTCCGAAATAAATTAAGAATCTTTTAATTAAGGTTATTAGTTTTATATGCTTTAATTACCAGCAATTAAATGCATATCTATAGAAGAAGAAAAATTGGTAATGTGCATTTAATAATTGGAGATTTTCTTTGAGAGATTTCGGAAATATTGGACAAAGCATTTCCAGGAATTATGAAAACCGATTTGGGCATTTATTGCATATCTTGAGAATATTCGGTTTTGGAAATTCCTTGGTGTCCAAACATCCTTGGTCTATAAATACCCAAGTTTACATTTCTAGCAAACTATCCTAAGAGCCAGGCAAACTTCATCTTTTTGTTGTTTCTGGTGGAGCCGTCTATCCGGAGAGGAAAGTAACCTAATTAGGCGAAATCTCTTACGACCGCTCGTTTAAAGACTTTTGTGGGATCAAGAATCTGTACCAGTACCGTTGGTGGGAAACTAAATAATTGCAGTTTATTGTAGTTTTCGATTGATTTGATTAACTAACGGTTGTTGAACTTTGATTGCGCCTAGTTTGTTTATTCTTGAGAATCTTCTCTTCTGATATAAGATTCACTCAAACTAGATCAAAGTGTCGACGGGATCTTTAGAACTGTTTGTAGATCTAAAGACGTCTTGTGATAATCCATTGTTAACAGACTCCGTTATGTGCATGATTGATCACAAGAGATTCAAGTGGTGTGTTGCAGGTGTCTATTGAAGATTAAAGAAGATTTGAAGACAAAGAAGATTTCTGATTTGGTTTCTATATCTTTGGGTGTGCACAAACCTTGATCGGCTGGGATCCAACTAGAATCGGATTTATTCGATTGGTTAGTTGTGTAAGATCGGCATCACCTTATAGTTTCTTGTTTGAATCTATATTGATTGATTGCAAATCTAAACTCTGCTACTTCGGTAGTTGTTGGATAGATTGCTCTGAACAGGCAAAAGAGTTTATTTGTTAAACGGAAGAGCCTTTGCATATGACTTGAGATATCTTCATCCGAAAGAATCAAGAGAGTTGTTACCAAACAGATTTGTTGTTCCTTTACTGTTTGGAATACGATCCAAAGGAATTGTTCCAGTGCGTGCACTTATTGAATGTCGGAAGCGAAGGGATACTGAAGAAACTAGGTGAACTATAGGTCTAGTTTCTTGGTCTCAACTATACGAAGTTGGTTTAATTTTGTATAGCGGCTGAATTCTAAGAGTATTCAATTTTTGACTAGGTCCCGGGGGTTTTCTGCAATTACGGTTTCCTCATTAACAAAATCTTGCTGTGTCTTTTACTTTTCTATTTCCGCAATTATAATTGTTTATTATAATTAGAAGTAAAATACACAAACGTTAACTCCGTATTACTAGATAGTGATCCTATAGAGTTTGGTTAAGTCCGAACCTATTATCAAGTAATCACACTTTGATTGTTGTATTGTCTCAATCTCGTATCCATAGACGATCACACAAAGTGTGAATACCGATTTGTAGTATTGTCTCGACTTCGTCCATAGACAATCACTTTTGGTAGAGGACTTATAGGTGGATAATTTAAAGATTGTGGTGTATTTGGGTACTCTCGTCTTTTCAGAAAGTTTATAAGAGCTATTCTTTGTTTGTAATGGCAGGAAATGGCAATTCAATGATGCAAGGAGCTTCAATCGAGGTATTCATTGTATCTATTTAGAAATAAGAATAGAAGTTTTCATGTGCAATTCTTATATGTTGGAGTTCCTAAGCTTATCATTTAAGCTTATTAGCTTTATCTATTTGACAGGTATCAGAAGCCTTTATCAGCAGAAACAGAAGTTCCAGGACAATTCTTATATGGTCGACAAATGCATGAATAAGGTACATTGCACTGCTTTCAGGTATTGAATGCTTAAAACAAATTTTATAGACATGGAATCAAAATAGAGGGGATCTGATTTATAATGTTGATATTTTGTTTTTGGTTTTAGATCATTTTTTTGATAGAGCTGGTGGTGAACGTAGAGGTTATATAAAACATGGTGGTCGTGGTGGGGCTAATAGTGTCATGGAGGTTGTGTTGTGGTTGTGTATTACACTTATTAGGTAAAAGTGATGGGGGGGGGGGGGGGGGACGCAAGGGGGGGTGGATAGAGGTGACAGTGGTGGTAGTGGCGGGTGTACATGTGAAACTGTTAGTAAAAATATTTTATGAATTTCTATAACAACTACAAAAATTATAAGATGTAAGTGGAACTGCAGAGTCTTAAGCGTGAACCTGAGTTGGAATATTTATTTTAAAGGTTAATTGATGTTCTATTACTTGCAATTCAAGATATATTCTGTTTTTGTGGTTCGTCATGTTGCTAATTTTATTTCTGTTGTTGCAGTTGCCAGTACCTTTCAAGCATTTAACCACTAATGTTTTGTTCTCAATGGATAACTTCTCAAGCACGGGAGTATTTTGGATTCAGAGAGTTGCAAAAACCACGGTCATTCTCTGTACGGCACACTAAGTTGAATGAGCATTCAATCAAATGGCTGGGGTTTATAAGACGCTCTTAGTGGCGAGGTAGGGGATGTTGGAAAATCTCTATTAATGGTTACTTTTGTCGTTATTCTAGGCTCACCACCTTAGTTATCAAAATAGTTATTTTGGTGGTTCCATTATTAGACTGAGATAATCGTTGTTTACTAATGCAATTTCCACCTAGACAATTTAGCAAAGTGGACGGCACCACATTCTATTTAAAGCACGGATTGTGTTGCCTTTCAGTTACTTTACTTATGTAGTTAAGATAAGATGTGCGTGCCTGACAGAATTATTTCGTGCAGATGCTTTAGGAAAATTGGAATCCGTCTCAGATGTTATGATGGTATTGTTTAATAGCCAGGACAGGACAAACGAAGTGCCAAATAGGGAAATAGCAATCCAAGATACAAAGTAAGTCGGTATTTTGAGATGAAGGTACTAGATAATCACGTTGTTGATCTATAGCAGTTGTTTTTGCTTTTTGCTGAGGTAAAGGGATCGACATGAAGGTAACTTTGTGGGTAGAATGGTGCAGATCAATAGAGTAGGAGATGAACATGGAAATGTACCAGTAATTGTTATAATCACTGCAATGTTCGTAAGCGAGTTTCGAGGTTAGTGATCTGATCCCATTCCACCATAACACAACAAAAAGATATGTTTAGTGATCTGCTCAACTTAATTGTAGGTACATTTGGATTGTCCACAAACACTGCGTTCAAGGTATTGGTCTATTTGGCCATATTTGAGGTCAATGAATTCACAAAAATGTAAGTATGCATCATCTGAAGTGGACAGTGTAATTATTAATAAATGCACACTGCAAATGGACAATTAATTTATGTATGCTTGCTCCAGAAAGACAATGAGATTTCAAAAATCGACCTAGCCCTGCAAGATGATCCCTCCAAGAATAGAAAGATTATACATGAAGTGACTGATATGCTGCAGTACGATGATAACAAAGTAAGCATGTATTTAATCTAATTTATCCATGCAATAGGATAAACATTCACCTGCGAAGCAACATTCTTTGGCTTGGTTGGGTAGAGAGTGGTTCTCATGCAAGAAATGCACTAGAAAAGTTGAATATGAAGGTGATGATCCCTTCTACAGCAAGTGCAATAGAGATTTTAAAGAAGAAGTGCCATGGTAAATTTAAATTGCATATTTTGATGCAGGAGTAATTCACTGAGATATATTTGTTGTGATGTGAAAGACGGCGTAAAAGTTGATGAGGTGCACCGCTGATGAATATGTAAGGTACATGGAACACTGCTGCGAGGTACGGGGTATTGGTATGAATCGTAATTCAAACCAACCAATGTAAGAACTTTACGGTAGTAAGGTTTTCTCTTCTAATTAAATTAAAACGTAAGAATTGCTAAATACAATCTTCGAAACACGTAGGATAGATTTGAGGAGCCCGGTTTGCATCCAAGCTTTTGTTTAAGGCATGGACTGTTGATGAACTAACTCTTTCTTTGGGACCTCCTGTACGAGCTCCAACAATAGTGATAAATCACCAGGATTTGTTATTGTTGATGGTGGTTTTTAGTTCAGGGCTAAAAATGTAAAACCTTATATTTAATGCGTCGTCTGCAAAAGGACTGAGCCATTTAAAAGTAATGAGTGCCCGGGCCTCTCTACTCACACATGTACTGAGCAATTCAGTATATTTATTCAGAATGGTGCATGTAGCAACAATCCCAAACATTCTGTAAACTCTCGCCTACATTATTCATTAGTGTATGGTTTATTAAGTATTTTCCTATGCTATGTTCCCCAGCTGAACCCTTAGTATTGGTATGACATGATAATTAGTGTTCACTCGCAGCTGAGTAGTATGAATTTCCCGAAGTATCAAAATTAAGGTCTGCATGGAAATGCTCAATCAGAAGACGCGCTAACTTCTCTCTGAGAATAAAAAGAATTTTGTGTCAACACACAGAATTTGTTAAATTTTGTGATAACTTACAAGTTTCAAGTTCTCGGCCTAATTAATTTGCAAACATTAGGTCTTTTGCGCCTTGTGCAAATATCTCGAACCCTATTGGTCGAGGCCAAACCTAGGTAAACTAGGAAACTGATCCGCCATGGATCTAGTAGGAGCAAAGTCCTACCAGAAAACAAGAAACAAAAGAGGAACTGTGGCAAATAGGAGCAATGACGAAAGAGGCGCGGCCACGCCACATAGCCGGCCAATTCGCTCCAATGGGCGCCGCCTGTGGCCGTTGGCCACGCTCCATCTTTCTCTTTCCGGCCCCTTCTCCCATCAACCAATCAGATCGCTCAAAACCCGCCGCACACACTTTTAATAAAGATTGGAAGTTGGTGGGTCGATGCGCCTAATTCCATTAGGAATCTAATCTAGACAGCCCAAGCCAGTCTCCAAAAAACAATCATGGCCATACTATTTGGCCACTTGATTTATTAAGTTTAGCCGCTCCTAACGCGACCAAATAGGCATCATCATGCCACCACAAGCAACGTACCAACACTGCTGCTACAATTCGAGCCAAAGTACTGGGATTGCCTACAAGCCATCCCAAGCCGCACCTAGTGATCATCGTAGGTGCCATACCAATTGGATAGCCAACCTGCCAAATCACTCTAGCTTGCCAATCGGCAGGCCATGCCATTCCGCGGTAACAACATGCCACAAGCCATGTGGGACCCATAAAACCCCTAAAAATGGCGCCATGCTATGGCCACCCATGGCTATCCTTGCGCCTATGGTCGTTCCCACATTGTGTCCCTGCCATAATTCCTTTGACGCGGCCATGGCACTATCCGCGCAAAAAACGTCACCGTGCCGCGGCCACATGCCGCACGTGCTAATTAGGGTTTTGATATGCCAAACCCTAATTTGGCCAGGGCTATTATGCCGCCCCATGCCAAATAGCATCACCTAGGCATTAAAGTTCGATGTGGCAACTAGAGCTAATATCATTAAGCCATATTTGGATCTAACACCAATATGCCAAGATGTAGCAGGCGCCACTTTAACCGCTACGCCATTGGCATGCGCCACTTTGACCGCTATGCTATTGGCAGGCGTCACCTTGCCAGTACGCCATTGGCAGGCGCCACCTTGCCACTACGCCATTGGCAGGCGCCACCTCGCCACTACGTCATTGGCAGGCGTCACCTATAAGTTATGCCATTGGCAGGCATCACCTCGCCATTTAGCCACTAACAGACGCCACATTGCCATTGTGCCACTAACAGGCGCCACATTGCCATTGTGCCACTAGCAGGTGCCACTTTGCCATTGTGCCACTATGCAGGCGCCACCATGCCATTATGCCGCCTAGCTTGCGTGCGATTGGTCAGAATAAATAGGTCTCGCACATTAGACACACTTAGCAACTTGTTGCATATTTTTCCACGAAACACTCGAGACATCAAACATGTCACAAACTGGGGGATACTCATCAGGGTATTGGTCTGGCGGTTTACAGCGTGCGGCGTGCAATGCACATATTACAAGAAAGTGTTGGGAAAGAGCGGACAGTTAGATAGCAGTAAGAGAATAGTGGGTGTAAGGCTGACCAGTTTCCCCTCACAATGGGAACGTGATGGTAAACCGCTTCTACATAACCCCACTTCTCCACTACTTAACTGTCTCCACTTCCTACGAGATCAAGGGTGCTCAATGACTTGTATAAATAGGTTTTCAACATATTTCGACCAACAACAGAGTTTTGGTTAACAACAACACAGTATCCAGAAAAACAAAAAAAACTGATAGCTTACATCCCGCAAGCCAGTTTCACATTTTGATACAAGTTATAAATAGCCACACCTTTAGAATTAACCATTCTGGTCTCAACACCTTCTTTGCTTCCATCCCTAAGACCAACCCTTCTCCTTCACTTTGTGACCGAAGCAAGACTGGAATGGCCATTTCTTGGTTTAGGCCAGGATTGTACAGATTGGTCTCTCGAATCTAAAGTACTCCCGTGTAGTGCATTTGTTTAGATCTAAACTCGTTTCTCATCAACACATCCAAATTTACTAAAACCAGCAGAAACAGTTTTTTACCCCAAAACAGTTATTATGTTATTTTTGAACCTATTCTATTTTGCAGGTTTTAGGACTTTGACTAGGTTTATTAGGTAGTCCTAATAAATCATAGTATCTATGCCTATTTACAGTAATTGACGAGGCTTAAATGAATGGACTTGGACGTGTAATTAGGAACTAAATAGTTCACATTGGTCGGTCAATCAGTGCTGATCTCAGATATTAATCTTGCCCTCCTTTTGATAGTTTTAAATTCGATGGCTATCTTTATATCTAGCGGTTCAAACCACATTATGCATGTTAGTCGGTGGAGAAAATCGCTTAGTATGATGCTCTTGTATCCTATATTTTCTCTTTTTTTATTGATTATATTGTTTGATTTGATTCACTGGAGGCCTCTCTTTGTTGCATATTCAGGTGACATTACTGATTGCATTTCGCTGTAATTAGGATATTTAGTTTCAGTGTCACTATTTTACAATTTAGGTCCATTGGGTGCAATATGATAAATGCTTAGGAATTTGTTGTCCATGTGTGTTCTGGAACCTTTCATGTGCAACGTCTAATGATGGAATGAAAAACCATTTGGGGTTCAATGTACACAAAGGTGGGCATTAGTTTGAAGGTTAAAAGGTTAATGTGCTTCCGCATAAATTGCAATTAATTTTTCAAAATAAGTAAACAAATGACAATTCTGTTTTTGTTGTTTAATTCTTTGAGTATCTTTTTGCAAGTACCAATTGGGTCATTATTGATATACCGATTTGTTTCGTTTAACTTTATACACGCGGTCTCTGAAACCATGGGATATGAGACCACTGATAGACGATAAGAGTTACATTAAGCTTTAGATTTGTTTATCTAATAGCCAGAATATTGTTGATGTGCTTTCTACGGTTCAACCTCTGGAATATTCTTTAAAGTTGCTCAATACTCGGTGTATTTAGTCATTACTGATTTACTGCATTGTTCATAGCTCAGTTTGCGCGTCTTTTTTTCTGTCCAGAAAGTCACGTGAGTCATTACTTATGTTCCTTTGAGGTAGCGGCTCCTTGATTACCTCATGACGCATCAAATTTTCCATATTCTTGGCTTGGATATACAATTCAACCTCGATAAACGAATATTCGATAAATGAATAACCCCGCCAAATGAATAATTTTCACCGGTCCCGACTTGGGCCAAGGTGATAAATGAATAACCTCGCTTAATGCATTAATGAATAAAAAAAATTAATCCTTAAAGGCCCTATGAAAATATTACGAGTAATCACTATTATATATAAAACAATATATATAAGAATAAACCAAAACACACAATAAATCTTACATAAAAATATATGCAGAAATAAACTGAAAAAATTCATCTATGGTTGATTGTTTTTTTCTTCCACCCAAACCAAAACGCCCCGCATCAATTTTGTAGCAAGTAACTTTTTAAAGTGATGATCGCTTGAAAGGCATCTTTAGATGACACATTTGATACGACACTACTATCATCTGGTTCAGGATCATTCTCATCATTCATTACTGACTCAATAATTTCTTCGTTTGTTGGAGATTCCATAACTGCATCATTCTCGTTAGGAGAATTTAAAAGATGTTCGACGTTTCATCACATTTCTATAACATAAATTATAATGACACCAGTTAATCCTTGGATATCTTCTTCTAATTGACCATTTTATGGTTCGGGAACATCAATATCTTCAGACCGAATCTCACAATGACGGAAACAATTTGCAATTGTTTTTACCGTCACATCAAATATCCAATCCATAGTATCAAAATTAATAGCATTTAAAATGTTAATCTTTTCAAGATTTGATGGGTCAAATTCAAGGTTTTGCAAGATTCTAAAATAAAAACGACATCGATAATGAACTTTGAATGCTCGAATAATCCCACCATCACGTGGTTGAATTTTAGATGTTGTGTTAGGGGCAAGAATTTTGACCAATACCCTCTAGGTACATTTGTATATCTTCTCTTATACAATTTAACTTCTTAATTAAGAAAATGTTATCTAAATGAATAAGTATTCATTTTTCGATAAATGAATAAGTATTCATTTTTCGATAAATGAATAAAATATTCATTTATCGATAAATAAATAACCCCGCTAAATGAATATTTTTTCATGGTCCCGAGGGCATTCATTTATCGAGGTTAGACTGTAATGTTGTCTCTAGATATCCCCACCACACACATTATTGACCGTCGTACATTCAAAATTGTTTGGTAGGTTTGTGTTGTAATTTCAGAGTAATATATTTAGAAAGTAATATGTAGCACCGAGCTAGCTTCGGTTGGTTTCTCCATATTATTTTGAAGTGAATTGGCTGAGCTTGGCAAACTTGCAGAGATCGGTTGTGTTTGCCGGTACACTTTCTCTCTGCTACCATTAGTTTCACAGACTCATAGCAATTAAAAATGTAGTTCTGATCACTTTTTTTATTCCAGATAAAACATCTTGAACACCTTTAAATGGACAAGAATCTGCAGTTGGTGTGCAACTAACCTTGAAGCACGTAGAAGGGTCGCGTTTTTTCAAACTCTCGGTTCATAAAGATGCCACGTCTTCCATTATTTTGTAAAATGTTATCATTGAGGTGATATTTGTGTTATTTTTTTGGACAAAACTAACTTGAGTCATGTTTCTGTCGTCACAATTTGTACTTAATTAGTTAGTCAATATTTTTTACCTGCTAATTCTCTGTTGTCGTCTTTTATGATATCCATTAGGGTAACATGGGTAGTGAGTATCAGGTATAAGGAAAGTTTCTCAAAGTTGTTGATGCTTCATCTCCTGATACGAGGGATCAGTTATAGTTGTAAGTACCCATATCTTCTCACTATGTTATTGATTGATTTCTGTTCCAGAAGTTACATCATTCCTTTTGCTCATCAGTGGAGCACTTTGGCTTTAACTTTCTCTTTCTCTTTGTACTCCCGTTTGCTTCGTATTTGTACCTAGCTATACTTGGGGGTGGAGGGATTGGGTTTTCTGTTGCGGAGGGGTTCCTTGAGGGTGGGTTTGTTTGGGGACTTTTCCCTTATGTGTCCTGAGTTCATGCAGGTATTGTTTTTATTTTTATCTGTCAATAGTGGATGGTACTCTCACATTTGCTTATTTTGTTTTTATTTAAAGAAATGCAGTCTCTTTTGGGGGGTTTGGCTACATACGGCATTTCGTATGTCAGATCTATTATGCTCATCGTTCTATAGTTGGCGAACCAATTTAGATTAGTAAAATGAGCAAAACTATAACATTATGAGGCAAAATAAACCACCAATTTGTGCACCAACTTAGTTGAGTGAAATGAGCAAAACTACTTTGGTTTTGGAGAAGTAATTTGGCGGGGTCTCATAGATAAATGGTTCCTTTTTGAAAGAATGTCAAGTTATAACTTTACTTAATCGGTATTGCTCCTGTTTTTATGTTCCAAACATCCATGTTATCCCTTGCCTTCTTTCTATCCCACATTATTACCATTCTGACATATCTCTCACTTCTTTCTCTACTTTTGTGAAGGTGATCATGAATATACTGATGTGGTCATTCACTGCAATACTGGAGTATCTGAACGTTCCATCATTGATATTGACTTCCGCAACCACTTCGAAATAGCTATAGAAGTTAAGTCTTATGACAGATGTATTAGGTAAGTTTTTCTAGGGGTATATTTTACATTGCACATCATTGTTGGCTACCTTTGTAAGATTTGACTACCGCAGTCTGGTAAGTTATTGAATGCTTCTTTTGTTTGTTGTTTGAAATTCAGATATTTGTGTTTCGCTTTTTCTTCTTACAGTTCATGTTTATGGTTGTAGAGCTGCTGAATTAGGTGATAACCTAAAATTAAGTGCTGACATGGTTTTGATATTTGGTGGTTTATTTAGAAGAAAGTTTGTGATTGCATCCAAAACTGTGTGTTTGATTTTGCTGGATTGGAAACTACTATGATTCATTTTAGAGATGTTGATGATATGGAATATACATATTACTTCGGGCTAGGTTTTATCCACGGGCTTTACCTAAGCAATCAAACAAAGTGTCCAATAACAGGACAAAAAGAAGATAATAATAGAGAAAAGTGTTAGTTAAGTACAACTCACAGTTTATCAATAAGAACACCCATGACTAGCATAATAGAGAAAAGTAACTCCTTATCTAGCATTGAAAAACTTAAAATAAGTAATTTGAGCTTTATCGTTGGTTTTGGACATATTATTAGGATATGGACTGGTGTACGTAGCAAAGACTTCAGTTTGGGCCTTAATTGTTCAGAATTATGCCTTTATATGAGCATCAAGTACCAATACTTATATTAGAGGCTAAAATATACTTCGTAGAGCCCAACGTAGATGAGATCTTCTTAGGCTTTTCTTGCTGCTCAAGCTTTTACATTTGAGTGTAGAACTTCAGGTTGCTGAATTTGTTTTTCTTTTACTGGGAGGGGTTCATTGTGCATTAAGGTGCGCGTTCAATGGAATATGTATGTGTGGATGCATAGCATAATGTGTGGGGGCATATGCTTATGAACATAGGTTTATCATGTATTAGTGTTTTTGTTTCCAATGTGTTCATTTTTCACAAGACTGTATCATATTTTTTGATTGTGTATCGCATCTTCCTCCTTGCTCATCTGCAGTACTTCCATGTACACTGTTGAGCCTATGTGATAACAAAAGTGATTAAAGACAACTCTGACTTTGTTCAAGCCTAAGTTTTTCCTTCGGTAAACTTAACTCAGTAAACTCTGTAAGTCTTAACACATATTGTGCAATTGTTGAGCTCCCATTTTGTTTCCCACTTAATTTGTGATGCTCAAAAGTGATAAAGCGGGGGTCTAACAACCTCACCCAATATTTCGCTTAGCAATCTGTATGGACTAACTCCAATATACTTACAAGAGAATCAACTAGACAGTTAGACTCAATCTTATAAAAAGTATATCAAAGAGTTATATCTCAATCTTTCAATTCAATCCGCAATCAAACAAATAATAATTTGCGAGCCCGATTGAATATAAGAGAGATAACTTGAACGGTACCAAAGACCAATGTTCAAGGATCAATCAATTTCAATCAACAACCAAAGGTTGGATTTACCAATTGGTCGATTCAACGCACAACCTGTGATGTTTCAATTATATAACAAAATATAATGCGGAAAAGAAATAACACAGACACCAGAAGTTTTGTCAATGAGGGAACCGCGAATGCAAAAAAAAACCCGGGACCTAGTCCAGATTGAACACCACACTGTATTAAGCCGCTACAGATACTAGCCTACTACAAACTAACTTCGGTCTGGACTGTAGTTGAACCCCAATTAATCTCACACTGATTCAAGGTACAGTTGCGCTCCTTACGTCTCTGATCCCAGCAGGATACTACGCACTTGATTCCCTTAGCTGATCTCAACCACAACTAAGAGTTGCTACGACCCAAAGTCGAAGACTTGATAAACAAATCTGTATCACACAGAAAAGTTTATAGGAATAGATAAATCTGTCTCTCACAGAAATACCTACGGGTTTTGTTCCGTCTTTTGATAAATCAAGGTGAACAGAAACCAATTGATATACCAGACTTATATTCCCGAAGAACAGCCTAAAAATATTAATCACCTCACAATAATCTTAATCGACTAGCGGAACAAGATATTGTGGAATCACAAACGATGAGACGAAGGTGTTTATGACTACTTTTCTATCTTGCCTATCGGAGATATAAATCTCAAGCCAATCTTACAATTGTACTCAATCACGATAGAAACAGCAAGATCAGATCACGCAACTACAGAGAAAATAGTTGGGTCTGGCTTCACAATCCCAATGAAGTCTTTAAGTCGTTAACCTACAGGGTTTCGTGAAAAACCTAAGGTTAAAGGAGAATCGACTCTTGCTTATACAACTAGTATCACACAGGAGGTATGGGGATTAGGTTTCCTAGTTGCTAGAGTTCTCCTTTATATAGTCTCCAAATCAGGGTTTGCAATCTAAGTTACCTTGGTAACAAAGCATTCAATATTCACCGTTAGATGAAAACCTGATTAGATTCAAGCTAATATCTTTCAACCGTTAGATCGAACTTAGCTTGTTATACACAAATGAAATGTAACTTCATTTAGGTTTGAGTAACCATACCTAAACGTGTACACTTAGTTGGTTCAACAATAGTTAACCAATGGCTAGTCATATGAGCACTTTCATACCAACCTTATTCATCTTCACCATAACTAGTTCAAGTGACTCAAATGAACTAGTTAGAGAGTTGTTCAATTGCTTAGATCTTATAGAAGTATACAAGACACAATCGAAGAGAAATCGGTTTTGATTCACTCGAATCAATTCATGAACATTATAGCCACGGTTTGCAAAGATTGCATTCCTTAATATATAAATGTTTTAGTTCATGAACAAACCGATTTTAGAAAGTAACCTACTTAAGTATGCATATGGGTACGCGTACTTAAGTAACCGGATTGAGTTTGTTTTTCACTTTCAAACTCCAGCAGAAATTCACGGACGTGAACTTTCCGCCAGTATGCGTACGGGTACGCATACTTACCCGGATTTCCAATAACCGCCAGTACGTGTACGGGTACGCATACTTTGGGTTCCCGGTTTTGGACTTTTACACAAATGTGAGAACACACCATGTTTATATCCAAAGATGGTTACATGTTCTAAACTTTCATTTCAATCATTGAAACTTTCTTAGAGGATGTTATATAGTTGTTATTCACAAACTATTTTTCATCAAAGCGATTTTCAATTTATTGAAATAATCAACATGACTTTCGTCACGAGTAAAGATGAACTTGGCCAATGAGAAAGCTTACCAACACATATTTCGAGTAATAGATAAGCGAGATAAACTCGTCTCGAAATAGCAAATGTGTATAATCGAAGTCTATATAGCAATACGACTTTTGTATCAAGATAAGAGATATAATAGATAGACTTTTGAGTGATAGATAAGTTCAAGTCTCCACATACCTTTTTGTCGATGAATTTCCACAAGTTCCTTGAGTAGTTCTTCATCTTTGCATGATGAACGCCATGGAGTCTAGAGCTCAACTATACTTACTATCCTAGTCCGAGACTTAGCTATAAGTAGACTAGAAATCAAGACTTATAGTTTTGGAAACTAAACTTGACAAACAAGCTTGAGATTGAAACGCTTGCGAGTTCGACCGAGTAGTGCTTTAACAAAAAGTAAGTTTGAGCCCACAACGGAGAAATATTATTAGTACACCTTAGGGGATGTTTTGGGTTCTCAAATATACATGGTTTAGTCATTGATATGGATGTCTATTGTGAATGGTGATCATGCTACAACTATTTTCAAAAAAGTAAATTAATGAAACTATTAAACAACACATCTGTGTGTATTTGCAACTCCTTTATTTTCTGTCTTAGCTCAAATGGCAGAGCGCATGGTTTTCACCGATGTGGTTGTGGGTTCGACTCCCGCAGATGGCATAGTTCATTCAGTAAGCCAAAACCTTTTATGCTTTAGATCCCAATACATAATGTGAAATTCAGTAAGCCAAAACCTTTTATGCTTAAGATACCAATACATAGTGCGAACATGGGTGTAAATGTAGAAAACCTTTCATTTTTTTGTATCAAAATCAAACAAATACCAATGAAGTGATTATTTTTTATTTTTTATTTTTTTGATAATTACTGAACATAAGTCAAAACTTTAATGGGTTAATGTCATTTTGAAGTACCAACCCTAAGTTGGACAAAAATTGACCAAGCATAAAACTTGAACAAAAAGTACCAAAAATCAATTAACCCAAATATTTTTTAGTACAACTTGATAGACGCATTATTGTGTCTAATATGTCTCAATTGTATATATTGGTAGTGTTCGATTTTGTATTTATTTTGTTATTTTATGTCTTTGTAGGTATTTTTAGAGAAAGAAGCTCTTGCGGCGAAATTGGCTCGAAAAGTGGTGTTTTACACCCCAGGATAGAGTACTAAAGGCACCCCAAAAATGCACCGGAAGCACCCCAAAAATGTGTCGGAGGAACCCCGGAAAAGTTACTATCTACGCCCAAAAATTACTATTGGCACCCCATCAGACAAGTGCTAAAGGGACACCCGTGCAGGATTAGGGGGAGGACATGTTCTTCTCAAATTCAAAAAAAAAATTTTGGCGGGAAAATATTCCCTTTCACTGGAAGAATTTCAATCGGATGTTTGGACGTGATTTAGTGAGATCCAATCCCTGAAACTTAGTGGGTAGACGTGATATGACTATAGAAAGCTAGTATGGGTGATTTTATCGATCAAATTTGGCTGGATAACTTGTTTTAATCCAAACCGGGAGTTGGAGGAAAAACATGAGCTTGCACGAGTTGTGAGAAATTTAAACGTGTACTGCACGTGTTTGGAAGACTTAATAGATATCCTGGAGCGTGAATAAGGTATAGAAGGAAAGAAATACAGCTGTAGATGCGTGAAAATCAAAATCAATGATAAAAATGAAAAAAAATATACCCGAGTAAAAGAAGATTATTTGTAGTTAATGGAGGAGATTCAATGTCGCAATGATGTATAAATAGGCTTCTAGGATCACAGAGAAGGGGCGTCGGGAGTTTGGGGGCTGAGAAGGCTTGAGGAGGCGAGAATCAGAGGTTTACAGGCTCTGCTGCTGCTGTTTCTGTTGTTGCGGAACTGAAGAACACGAAGAACATAAGACGCCCAAAAACAGTCGTAACTGCTACAGTGTATGCGACCGTTCGAGGACAGTCTTATATGCTACAGTAACAACATCACTTTACAATCAATGTTTTGAGAATCTACCTTGGCAAAAATAGAGTCCATGTTTATATTTCTTGAACTAAAATTGTTGAGAATAAATAAGTGAACCTTATGTTATAAAGATTGGCTAAATCCTTAGTCCCAGTACCTCTCGCCCATTGTTAATAGTCTTTGTATATAATTATTTAGTATTTTTAAAAACTTTAATCTCTATAAATCCGAGTGAACGATAACCTCATTTCTTACCACTATCTAAAATTACATCACAACTTAATAAAGGAAATAGGTTCACTCAGATATATTTTTCTTAAAAAAGAGTTTCACTCAGATTTCTGAGTTCCATCTTGCGTACTTTCCCATATATGATGTTTTGTTGTCCCCTTACGATGAGTTAGGTTGGCAACCATCTCATATGCAAGAAACAAACCAACTTATTCTTACATGGAGTCTCAAGATCAAGCCTCCATCAATATTTTTCACTGTAACTTAATGAAGGAAATAGGTTCACTCACATGTCTGAGTGTCATCTTAAATACTTATCGTTATATGATGTTTTGTAGTTTCATTATGGTGGGTTAGGTTGGGAACCATAGATGAATCAATAAGATGTAGAAAATTTTACCATATCATGATTACCGAACATGAATTATTTTATAGTTTTTCGGTTTTTTCAATGCCTAAGTGAGTATTCTACTTAACAATAAAACCGAAAATTCTATTTTAATATATGGTTTTCGGGATTGATTTTTTTCAAGAATTCTGGTATACGTTGGGAATTAATTGAAAAATACCACCCATATAATATCTCATGCATAATCAAGAAATGTTATAAACGGATAATTGCATAAGTTGGTATAACATATAAATGGTGAACCTGAGTTGGAATTTTTATTTTAAAGGTTAATTGATAATCTATTACTTGCAATTGAAGATTTATTATGTGGTTCGTTGTGTTGCTCATTTTATTTTTGTTGTTGCGGTTGCCATTACCTTTCAAATGTAGGTTCTGGCTATGGAAGACGAGGTCGCCGCTTTGTTTCAAATCCTGATCCATTGATGTTCCTAGGTATAGTTTGAGATATATAAAGATTCAATGGCGATTACATGTTTTAGTCATCACCTAGGTATCATTCTGGTGATTACTTCGAATCCCACCCAGTTGGTCAGAAATTAGAGAGAAACTTCTACGTTATCTATATTGTTTTGAGGGTTTTGATTTAATATTTGTGCTCTCGGGTTGAAAGGAGATCATTCGATGAAATAAATCTAGGAATGAAACGTATTTGGTAAAGTTTTTACATAGATTGAATTCCAAAAAGTTTAATTACTTCATGTACATTTATCTATTATTTGAGTAAATCTGAAAAACTACAAACAGCCAAGCAAGTTGACATATTTGTTGGTGCTAAATTTCTCGATGAGCAAATCAACTCAGCTCTCTTTCTAATATGGGTTTGTTTTGTTGTGTGGATTATAGCAAGCTATTAAGGTTGTCAATTGCACAAGTTTTGACTATGATTTCTCAGAAACAAAAATCTTCTCTAAGGGATTCTTACAACGGCGAGATTTCTACCTTGACCAGTTAACTTTTACTTGCAGATTGGACATAAAGTGGCTTGATTAGTTATTGTAAGTTGCATAGGTTTAACTTCAGTGGTAGTCTAAATTGGTAATTCCATTTAGTTTATAATAATACACAATATCAAGCTCACCAGACATTTCAGTGTTATACTTCTGGAAGTTTATCCTCGGGGTTCTCTTATTATTGGCTTTATTTATTGTCAGTAACCAAAAAATGTCATGAAAATCCTTGCAAGGTTATCTTCATATTAGCATGCGTAAGTCTAGATTTATTCTTAACATTCTATTTCTACCATAATCTAAGATTTCAAAAGGATTTAGAAAGTTGTAAAAAAAATTTGAGGAGACATTTTAGTTTTACTTCAACGAATTAATCTGTTGCAGATGTTTGAGAGTTTCGGTTTCCATGATTTAACAATCTCCCTTTAATGTTACATCCGAATAAACAGCTGCAAGAGCATCAGACAATTAAGAAAACTTAAAATCATGCATTTTTGAGTTTTTCAATATGGCGTTCTTTGCGATCTAAACATCAAATTATGGGTAATGGTTGACTAGATAAGGCACTATGAACTGCAACTTCATCATATTTGAATTTCATATTTTGGAAAATCATGTAATTAAAATTTTACAATTTTATTTCATAGATATAGAAACTCTCATTTTTGTCCAATCGAGTCAAACTAACTTGGTTAAGCATCGGCCAAGGCATGGAAAATGATTCTCATTGACAACCAAAAACATATTGCACACTGATTGTTATTGAACATCTTAATCGTCAGTTTACTTGAACGTAGTCAAGTTTTTTACTTAGCCCTATGTACCGAATATTTACCTAGGAGTGAAGAAACTAGACTTTAAAATCAAATAAACATCTGAAATATGTTAAATTAACAACCCTTATATTGGGTAACAATAAACATGTAACCAAATACCAAAACCAGAGGTTGAAAATGTAACAAGTAATAACATATTGAATCTTCTTTTCCAAATTAAATAGGCTTATTGCGGAGTAAACTATTGTTGAAAGTGTAAATGTGAACTTAGCATTATTCATAATTTAATTGATAAAGCTTATATTGAATAACCCTAGATAAATAAAATATACAATGATGAAATATTGAGCCAAGGACATAGGCAGGGTGATGCCTAGAGACATAAGAAAAGGCAATCTTTGCTTGAAAACAAGGTAATTAAACTTTGTAAAGGATCAAGAGCTCTAACAGTGATGTTGGAAAAGAACAAGAAAGCATTAGACAACAAAATAAAGAACAATCAATTCTTGAGGGATTCTTATGGGTCCTTAATCAAGAGCTAAAATATTCTGATAGCGAAGACAAACTGGAGAACTTCTCGAAGTATCAACATCAACAAAACATTATTGATTTAAGCCTTTTGAGTCATTAAAATCTAAAAAAAAATGTTCGAACATGAATTTGAAATAAAAAAAATGAATGGAAGATTATGCAAAAATAAAATAAAACAAGAGTATAATTAAGCAATATAAAAATTGAAAAAAGTTTAGAATGGTATTACATTTTTTATGTTTTTGATGTTGCATGAGTTTGATCAAGTTAAAAGCAACGAGAAGTATCATCGCAAAATTGGCATCTTATTATAACATGACAACAAGATACCCGAGGCTTATTCGAAGAATAAAGATCACATTGAATATGGGGAAGATAACCCAAATTTGACAAGAACATTATTACATTTTTATGAGGTCGGGTCATAGAAACGGTGTTTAAACAACGAGCATGCATCGGTCTTTTTCTACAAGGTGGGTTTGAACAAAAAGTTTACAAATACATGATCCATGAAAATATGGATAAGTTAAAATCAAAACAGAAACACGAGCTATATCGATTCAAAACAATGTCTAGAAAGGATATACGATTCCCGGTGTAGAAAAATTTGGACTAAAAAAAGAATACAACTATATAAGAATAATAAAATGCCCAAAGAGAGAAGCTTGGAGTTCAAGGACGGGTCAAAAACATATTCATTCACTTTTTGGAGTAGTTTTTAATGGATCTAAATTCTTTTACTATTTTAGCCAATTACATTCTTGATTCTTGACTAGGAGTGTTATAACTCCGATTTATATTCTTAACTGTATCGTATTCATGGGGCCCCAGGTTTTTGGCCGTGTCAAAGACATTAACAATTGCTTGAACAACTTCAATAGCTTTTGCATTATTCACCTAATTATTTACCTTATTATTGTTGTGGTAATTTAAATTCTTATCCATATCATACTGTTTTCTCTTCAGAAAAGATCTTCTGGAATGCTTTATTAGAAGTTATAATTTTTGCTTTAAAATTCTTTAAAATAAAATTTATTTCTGAATAATTTATTAAAGCAAATACTGGAATTGTTCATTTGTTCGTTTCAAGTAAATACTTCAATTTTTGTTCAAACCACGGTTCAGCTTAATTTTGTTAGATAAAAACGCTCAACACCATCCACTTCAAGTCACCTGATACTTTGACTTCCATATTTGACAGGTGATGTTCACGTTTAATCAATGACCACCATTTAGTTATCCTGGAATCAATGAACCGACAATACAAAGGAAAAAAATAATTAGGAAATCATCAACGATGATACCTAGATGACATAAACCAGACAATATCAATGGAAACACCTGGATAACCATCATACTATTGATATTTTGAAATATTTTTACATGACTTATTAAGCTAAAAATAATGAGTCCAATACCGAAAACTACGTGACGCTTGGCACTAATCATAGGTTGAGCCGGGGCCGTAAGGCCCCGGTGATACCTAGTAACCAAATAAATATAGAGACCAATTATCATAATTTAAATATATAAGTAAGTAAATATTGTTGTAATTATATAAGATTTACTAGTTTTAGTTTCAACTAACGTCAATTTAAATTAATTAACGAAGTGAAGAATTGTTTTATTGGACTTTTCATATTTGACAACAAATAAATACAAACTTAACTAATACAATCCTAAATTATCTTGTACTTACCCAAAACTCAAGAGGATACATAGCTCGACCATGAGAGAGGGAGAGACCAAAGAGACTCGAGTGTATGCGAGGCAGCGAGAGAAAAGGCGGCTATTAGAAGAGAGGGGTTAAACCTCGTCCATAACAAAGGCCGACGTCCTATCAGACAACCTCGTAAATTGTAGAGAAGACAAAGCCACGAAAGCTACCTTATGTACTTAATTACCTGCTCTTTTATAGAGAATATCTAACTACCCTTCACATTCTGGGGCCTGGGGTATTTAATTTCCGGCCTATCAAATTCTTCTCCCAACTTTCACAAATGGTTATAGGGCGCTAAATTTGACAAAAAAACCTAATTTAGTCCAAAAAAAAAAAAAAAAATCCTTCTACTGACCCATATAAATACTAAAGAGTCTAATTTATAGTCACTTCTCTCCTCTAGAGCAGCGATTTCCGGCAGAGAGAAAACTTTCTTCCAACAGGCTAACTGCTCAGATCTTTTTAGATCTGGGCAGTACCATCTGTAATCTTCAATATTAGCTCAATCTCAAACACATAAAGTAAATAGTATCCCTTAATTCAATCTTCTCTTTCACCTTCAAAACCCTAAATCAAACCGTCATGGATTTGGCAAACTTTATCGGCTAAATCCTCGGTCACCGGCCTTTCAATTTCAGTTGGATTGTTTGCTTGCATACCCTTTTTTTCCCGGAGATTTGAATCTAACTGTTGGATGGGTTGTGGTTTTCACCTGAAGTTATCGGCTCCGATCTACTCCGACAACCTAACTGGCCCTGGTCTCCAACAACAGTAGCCTCTTCTCTATTCTACATGAGGTAATTAATCTTCAGGTTGGTACCTCCTCAATTTCATCATCGTCGGAAAAGCAGAAGGAACTTTCTTTGGCTATTATTCATTTACCTATTATCTCATATCATGATGTTTTATCTTCTCATTAAGCCTCAATCTTTTGCTGTTATGCCCAGAGTCTCAGTTTTCAACTTTCGGATTTCTTTATTCCTGTGAGACCTTGCTACTGTCTTTCCTATCTCACAGAATAATGTTTAATTTCATTAAACCCTGATATGTATGTCTATCTTGCAGACGTTACAAATCTCTTTTTTGCCTTTTTGGTGTAGGTTGTAAACCTGTTTAGTTTCTGAATCTGTTTCATGTTTTATTTCATAGCCTTTCCTGGGCTAGTGAAGATCCCTTTATTTCCTTATCCTTTCTTATGATCTTGTTTTTGAAAGTTGAAGGCATTTTCTATCTACCAGGCTAGTGTCAAATCAAAGTGTAGGTTTAGGTTTTCTGGTGATGTCTCCTTAATGCCTGTGTTCTTTGCTTTGTTATTGCAAAGTTCAGTGTGGTTTTCGTTTTCAAATTTATTTGCGGATGTTCAATTGACTTCTTTTGTTAGTTTTAATTGCGAAGATCTGGTTCCTTCCTTGTAGTTTGTGTGTGTTTTATGTTTTATGTTTTTTTTTTTTTTTTTTTCTTTTCGATAAAGTCTGTGTCCCTTTGGAGGCCATCCAGATTTGGGTTTAACTTTTTTAAACTTTTTTTTAGTCTCTGATCAAACGGCCAAAAGTGTCTCTTTTCCAAGCACGCTCACTAATGGATTTGAGCGATTTTGGCATACACTAATAAAAAAAATAAAAATAAAAATCCTAAAGAAGGGAGGTTCTAAGCAAACACACAGCAGGCTGACTCCACCAAAACAAACCTAAAAATTTCTAGCAAACAACAAGCATGATGGCTCCACTTAGATTGTTTCTAGACCAGCTCCTAATATTTCGAAAAGGAATTCGTTACAATTTAAGCAGACCTCTCTGGATTGATCCGAATAAAGTGAGTCGAAGAGAAGTAGGGGAAGCTCAGAGGAGCTTTGATACCCCCACCTCTTTGGCAATGCTTCCTTGGGTTACAAGGCGGCTCTAATCGACTCACAGTAATCTTCCTGAACTTCAAAGTATGCTTAAAAGAGTAACCAATATTTTTCGAACGACTTTCCTATTAAGCTCGTTACCCTATAGGTCTCGTTCTAGTCAATATTTTTAGGTTTGGGTTCGCGTAGGTTATGTTTTCCTAAGGCGGGCAAGAAGAGAACGGTGATGAAATACGAACCCTTATCTTATATGGCCAGTCCTTGCCCTTTACTAGGAAATTAAAGTCCGTATTCAGTCCTCAACATATATTCACCTTAAGGCAGACAGTAAACCCGCTGACAGGGGATTCGCGGGTGTTTCGAAAAACTTACCTCCCGTACCAGACGGGCGAAGAACCGCTGAAGTCGACTCGGGCCATGACTCCTATGTCATGTACGAACCCGAGGGGCCGAGACGATATTGTAATCGTCGTCCTTCCCTGCAAACAGTTTGTATTTAAAACTACCCTTCCGTAGGGTTTAAAAATAAAATAAAAATGTCCAAGTGTTCAAATGTCCCAAAAATAAAAATAAAATACAAAAATAAATTCCTATATACAGTTTCTAAAAATAAAATCTAAAAAATTAAAAATAAAATAAAAATCTAAAAACCTAATAAAAGAAAAAATAAAAAAAATAAAAAATATTTTTTGTCCTTCTTTTCCTTTTCTTTTAGCTTTTATCTTTGGCTCCTAATCTCTTAGTCACCAAAGTCTTTGGCTTAAATTTTTTTTTTCGGTCCAAACTCCAAACCTGTAGCAAAAAGAAATATACCCAAAGAAACGTAAAATAGAACAAAGAGAAAATAATAAAAATCTAAAAAAAAATAAATCTAAAAACTCTAACTTAAAAACAAGTCCGCGTCGGCGGCGCCAAAAATTGATATAATTTTGATAGTGGTAAGAATGAGGTTCGTAAGACTTGTGAAAGAAATTGAATTTAGATTTATTTAAACTAAAAGTAGAGAAAATTTTAATCCAAATTTGTTTTTTTTTAGAGTGAGAATAACCAAGACACTAGATTCCACTATTACACATGAATAAACGATGATAAGAATTCCAAAACTCTAATTATTTTTAAAATATCTTTTTCTTAATTCACAAATTATCAAGCATATTCTCAAACATTAATTGTATCCCTTAAGCATAGATTATCTAACCAAAGCATAACCTATCTAATTGAATCACAACTAATTAGGAAAAATTATGCAAGCAATTAAAATTCTACAAAGTAGTGAATGAGTGAATTATAAAATATAAATTAGAGAAAAAATAGAATGGTTACCAATTATTCATGCATAAATAGCTTCCTCCGTGCCTTGATTATGCGAGAATTAGCTCATCATTATCATGGAAACATGCTCAAAATTCATCTTTATTAATGCTCAAAAATGGTTCACAAATGATGAAATGGGAGAAAAATGAATAAAATCGGGTTCTGTAACACTTATATTTGTTACAGAATCAACTGTTACAGAAAACGATAAAGAAATACCGTCACTGGCACTGTTGAAGAACGACGGTCTTGAAGGGTCTTATGTTCTTCGTACTTTCTGCACCAGCAGAAAACTTATTTTTCCTGTAACTTTTTTTTCTCTCGATTTCTTATGCTCTAAACGTCTCCCTATTCTCCCCCTAAACTCTCCATCCCTTCTTTGAGTCTCCTAAAGCCTTTATATAGTCACAGGAACAAGAATAATATCGTAATAACCCAAAAATCTTCTCGATATCCAACCATTAACTCATGAATATTTTCTTTTATGTTTTGGGTTCTTACGCATCTTTTCGACGTATACACGCTCCAGAACTTCCTTGTTTGACTCCTCCACACTTCTGCAGCAACCAAACTCCATCCCAACTCAATCCATGCACGTTCAAACACGTTGTATTCCGAGGTTGAATATTTTCTTCCCGACGAAAATTCAGCCCAACTGAACGCATTAGAACACTCATACCACCATTGTTTGGGCATATCACGTTCATCCCAATCAAAATCAGTGATTGAATCTCACTAAAACTTCTTCAAAAATCCAACAGAAAATTCTGCAGAAAAAATGAATTTTTTCCCGCCAAAATTGTTTTTTCAAACGATGAAGGTGAAGTGCCCTGAATCCAAAACGCGGGTGCCTTTAACAGCTCGGCTGCCTTGGGGGTGCCCTTATCCAATTTTAGGGTGCCTTTAGTAATTTTGGTGGGTGCCTTTAACACTTTTTCTGGGGTGTTTTCAACACTTTTTCGGGGTTCCTCCGGTGTATTTCTGGGGTGCTTCCGGTGCATTTCTGGGGTGCCTTTAGTACTCCATCCTGGGGTGTAAGACACCACTTTACGAGCCAATTTCGTCGCAAGAGCTTATTTCTCTAAAAATACCTACAAAGACATAAAACACCATAATAAGTACAAAAATGGGTACTAAAAATATATACAATAGAGATGAAAATAGACACATAAATGCGTCTATCAATTGACTAACGGTTGTTGAACTTTGATCGCACCTAGTTAGTTTATGCTTGAGAATCTTCTCTTCTGATATAAGATTCACTCAAACTAGATCGAAGTATCGACGGGGATCTTTAGAACTGTTTGTAGATCTAAAGACGTCTTGTAATAATCCATTGTTAACAGACTCCGTTCTGTGTGTGATTGATCACAAGAGATTCAAGTTGATCGTGTGCAGGTGTTTATTGAAGATCTAAGAAGATTTGAAGACAAAAAAGATTTCTTATTTGGTTTCATAATCTTTGGTGTGCACAAAACTTGATCGGCTGGGGATCCAACTATAATCGGTTTATCTTTGTTATAATCTTGATTGATTAGTTGAGTAGATCGGCATCAATACGTTTCTTTGTGATTCAAAGTATTGATTGCAAAATCTTGTCAATTACTTTGGTAGTTGTTTATTGGATAGATCTAAGAACCTGACAAAGGAGTTTATTGAGATAAACGGAAGAGCCTTTTGTCAAACTCATATCACGTTGATTGAAAAGAGTTGTTACCGAACAAATTTGTTGTTCCTTTACTGTTTTGAATACGAACCAAAGGAATTGTTCCAAGTGCGTGACTTATTGCAAGTTGGAGGCGTGGGGATACAGACGGAACTAGGTGAACTATAGGTTTAGTTCTTGGTCTCAACTATACGAAGTTGGTTTTATTTTGTATAGCGGCTTAATCCTGAGAGTATTCAATTCTGGACATGGTCCCGGGGTTTTTCTGCATTTGCGGTTTCCTCGTTAACAAAATCTTGCTATGTCTTTTACTTTTCTATTTCCGCAATTATAATTGTTTAATTATAATTAGAAGTAAAATACACAAACGTTAATTCCTATTTACTTGAAAGCAATCTTATTGTGTTTGGTTAAGTCCGAACCTATTATCAAGTAAACATACTTCGTTGTTGTATTGTCTCGATCTTGTATCCATAGTCAATCACACAAGTTATCTTGTTGTCGTATTGTCTCGATCTCGTATCCATAGAAAATCACACGAAGTGTGAACCGATTAGTTGTGAAAAAGTGGGGGTACAACAACCTCACCTAATATTTCGCTTAGCAATCTGTATGGACTAACTCCAATATACTTTTAAGAGAATCAACTAGACAGTCAGACTCAATCTTAATAAAAAGTATATCAAAGAGTTATATCTCAATTTCTCGATTCAATCCTTACTCAAGAAAATAGAAATCTGCGAGTCTAATTGAATACAAGAGAAATTAACTTAAACGGTACCAAAGACCAATGTTCAAGTATCAATCAATTTCAATAAACAACTAAGGTCAGATTTCCCAATTGATTGATTCAACGCACAACCTGTGATATATCAATTATATAACAAAATATAATGCGGAAAAGAAATAACATAGACACCAGGAGTTTTGTTAACGAGGAAACCGCAAATGCATAAAAACCCCGGGACCTATTCCAGATTGAATACACACTGTATTAAGCCGCTACAGACACTAGCCTACTACAAACTAACTTCGGTCTGGACTATAGTTGAACCCCAATCAATCTCACACTGATCCAAGGTACAGTTGCGCTCCTTACGTCTCTGATCCCAGCAGGATACTACGCACATGATTCCCTTAGCTGATCTCACCCACAACTAAGAGTTGCTACGACCCAAAGTCAAAGACTTTAAACAAATCTGTCTCACACAGAAAAGTCTACAGGAATAGATAAATCTGCCTCCCACAGAAATACCTACAAGTTTTTATTCCGTCTTTTGTTAAATCAAGGTGAACAGGAACCAATCGATAACCCGGACTTATATTCCCGAAGAACAGCCTAGAATTATCAATCACCACACAATAATCTTAATCGACTAGCGAAACAAGATATTGTGGAATCATAAACGATGAGACGAAGATGTTTGTGATTTCTTTTATCTTTCCTATCAGAGAAATTAATCTCGAGTAAATTATTTCAATTGTACTTAATACGATAGAATCGGGCAAGATCAGAACACGCAACTACAAAGAAAATAGTTGGGCCTGGCTTCACAATCCCAATGAAGTCTTCAAGTCGTTAACCTACAGGGTCTCGTTAGAAACCTAAGGTTAAATGAGAATCGACTCTAGCTTATACAACTAGTATCACACAGGAGGTGTGGGGATTAACTTTCCCAGTTGCTAGAGTTCTCCTTTATATAGTCTCCGAATCAGGGTTTGCAATCTAAGTTACCTTGGTAACAAAGCATTCAATATTCACCGTTAGATGAAAACCTGATTAGATTCAAGCTAATATCTTTCAACCGTTAGATCGAACTTAGCTTGTTATACACAAATGAAATATACGTTATTTAGGTTTGTGTAACCGTATCTAAACGTGTACAAATCGTTGGTTCAACAGTAGTTAACCAAATGGTTAGCCATATGAGCACTTTCATATCAACCTTATTCATTTTCACCATAACTAGTTCAAATGACTCAAATGAACTAGTTCAAGAGTTGTTCAATTGCTTAGATCTCATAGAAGTATACAAGACACAATCGAAGCAAAATCGGTTTTGATTCACTCGAATCGATTCATGAACTTTATAGCCACGGTTTGCAAATATGCATTCCTTAGTTTATATAAATTTAAGTTCACGAATAAACCAATTTTATAAAGTTACACACTTAAGTATGCGTACTTAAGTAACCGGATTTGAGTTTGTTTTGGTTTTCAAACTCAGCAGAAATTCACGGACGTGAACTTTCCTCCAGTATGCGTATGGGTACGCATACTTAGGTAACCGGATTGAGTTGGTTTTGATTTCCAAACTCAGCAGAAATTCTCAGACATGAACTTCCGCCAGTATGCGTACGGGTACGCATACTTACCCAGTCTCCATCAACCATTTAGTACACATACAAGTATGCATACATTTGGTTCCCGGTTTTGGACGTATACACTAATGCGCGAACACATTATATGCTTATATCCAAAGATGGTTACATGTTCTAAACTCTTTATTTCAATCATTGAAACATTCTTAGAGGATGTTAAATAGAGGTTATTCACACACTATTTTTCATCAAAGCAATTTTCAAGATATTGAAATAATCAACATGACTTTTGTCACTTGTAAAGATAAACTTGGCCAAAGCAAAAGCTCACCAACACATATTTTGAGAGCGAGATAAACTCGTCTTGAAATAGCAAATGTGTATAATTATAGTCTATATAGTAATACGACTTTTGTCTCAAGATATGAGATAGAGTAGATAGACTTTGAGTGATAGATAAGTTCAAGTCTCCACATACCTTTTATTCGATGAAGTTCCACCAGTTCCTTGAGTAGTTCTTCTTCTTTGTATGATTAACGCCGTGGAGTCTAGAGCTCAACTACACTTTCTATCCTAGTCCGATACTTAGCTATAAGTAGACTAGAAATCAAGACTTATAGTTTTGGCAACTAAACTTGACAACAAGCTTGAGATAGAAACGCTTGCGAGTTCAACCGAGCAGTGCTCTAACAAACTCCCCCTTTGTCAATTTTAGTGACAAAACTATCAATACATATGGAATACAAAAAATAAACTTTGCAGCTTCTCTTCCACATGCATGATCTCCTTTGTTCTTCAACATTACTCGAAATTTTCGTCACTTCCAATTACTCAAATGATTCCAAAGGTTGTAAGTTCAGCATCATCGTTGTTGAAAATCCATAGCCATAACAATGAGAAAACAAAATCTCTCGATCATTGTTACACAGTGTCATAGTATTATTACACAGCATCAAAGTTCAATTATATCACAACTTTGACAACAATACTATGGTTATATGTATCACTCCCCCTTAGTCAATACTCGATCTCACATGGAAACCACTCCCCCTTACATAATTATCCGAAAACCATATGTATTTGTAGTGTGAACTACACATTAATTCTCCCCCTTTTTGTCAATAAAATTGGGAAAGGTACGAAAACTAGTGGGATCCTAATGAAATTTCCATAGAGACATTTCATGACCAAAAGAAAGCACATATCAACTTTTTAGATGCAATCATATAGCCGAAACTAAATGCATTCATCAAGGATTTTATAAAGATACAGGATAACCCCTATAATATTCCACAGCCTCACTCCCCACAAAGATTTGGAAATAAAGCACAAGTTCAAATAAGAACTCTCCCTCATATAATATCATTCCCGAAAGAACAACAAGCGCGACCTTACTTTCACATGAAAATAAGGATTTCTTTGGACAACAACAACTCATATAAGAATATGAACTTTTATCCAAAATACTCAATTGAGTTAACCACAAGTGAACCCATGATTAATTCAACCGGAATACTCAACTAAATTAACCACAAGAGAACCCATGATTAATCCTATTGTAAATGCTCAACATAAGAGGACTTACGGAGCCACACAATATATACATAAAAGATATGGATCAGGGAAGATCAATACTGCGGAATAGACAAAGATTCATTCTATCTTCCATCACTATTTGCACAATGACATATAATAGACTTAATCTTTGTAAACAAAAGCTCATCCTTTCTTCCATCAATATTTGCATAATGACATAAAAGGCTTAACTTTTGTTTTTGTCAAAAGTTCATTCATTCTTTTATCAATACTTGCATATCGACATACGAAGGACTTAACTTTTGACAACGTATGGGACAATCATAGTTTACGGACGCAAACACACATAACCCATAACAAATTGCAATATATAAAACCATAAAGATTAATACTTCAAAATCATCTTCCAAACAAACTTTAGAATTTAAACAAATAAATCTAAAAACATTGAAGATGAAAATCGTTGGACATAGCTATGTGTAATCACAATAATGGCTATTCCAAACTCTAGTTATTCTTTTTAAAAACACAAGAATAAAATTCTCATAAAAAAATTTCCTAGGAAAAAACAAAACGGAACTCCTATGAAGCATTTCACTTACTTTGAATACTCTTCTCATATTCCATATATTCATCAAGCTCGTCTTCGATCAGATCAATCCTAGATTCAAGGTTATCCATCTTTCCTTCAAGTCTTTTGGAAGAGACTTCAAGTTCATTCTTCAGCGCGCGCACTTGTTCCAGGACGAGATCCATGGTTAAAGAGAGCTTATCAAAATAAGAGACAGAGGGATTCCATTCAGGAGAGGAATCACGCTTGTCAGAGAACATCTCACCATCAGAAGAGTCAAAACCAACCTTCTTAGAGGGAAAAAGAACAGTCCAGACATCACTTTCTTTGTTTGAAAGACTTGATGAGGACATGATAAAAGAGAAAAATGAAATGCTCCCACAAAGGAGAAATCTTCATCTTTAAAAAGGAATGAAGATATGGGATAAATTTCCAACAAGACCTTTGACCAAAACCCTAACAAAATTTGGTTATCCCCAAGAAAAGTCTTTACAGGAATTAAAACGTTCACGTACACAAACGGTTCTTGACAAAACAAAAAAATTGAAGAGCAACAGAAAGAATCAAAATAGGGAATCAACAGAAATATTTCATCACAACCCTCTTGAAGATTATGATTCTTGCCCAAGAGAGATAAGCAAAAATCATTTTGATCAAAATTACAGAATGTAATTTTTCCAATCCATAACAGGACTGGGAGTTTTCTTACGAGGGGATGAAGTGTTTGTTATTCCTTGTTTCTGTTTTGCCTTCAAGAAAGAAGAGTTATGCACATCATTCTTTCCATTTTTAGCACAGTTTTGAATACCTTGTTTGTTGATTTTCACAAACTATGAATGTTTTTGGAGATCTCTTTTGAAAGAAATGAGGATTTCCTAGGAGATTTCCTTTTCATCTTCTGAAAACAAGGTTTAACAGAGGAGAAATATTCTTAACCTTTAGTGCTTACAATTTCAAGATGATCCTGATTTTCACACAAGGAGACCAAACAGTTTGGTAAGTCCTTGTGGTTCTTCATATCATCCTCTTCAGGGTGATTTGAGACAGGCATGGAATCAGGAGTAATTTGCTGATAATGCTTACAAGAATCAATCGAGAAAGTATGATGTTTCTTATTAGAATCACACATGCAAGTGATAGTAACCTCCTGTCTTAATTTAAACAGTTGACATTCCAGATCTTCAATATTTTTAATCAAGGCTTCCTTTTCCAGTTGGAATACTTCTGGAGAAGCAAGATTGTTCATCGCGGAATAGTCAAGACTGTTAGGAGGACAAGTGTGATTATCAGCAAAGAGATTAAGAGAACTTTCACATATATCAATATCAGGACAGTAGTCGAGAGTTGCCATCCATGCTTTAGTTATCTCACTTAACTCTTCATCAGAATTTCTGGAAGTATCATGGACACCTCTATAGCACTTAGAACAAGTTTCATAGCTTTCCTGAACTTTTCTATTCCTTTTATTGATTGACAGAGCTTTCTTTTGAGACTTTCTTTTACTTTGTCTAAGAGTTTTCTTAAGCTGTTGTACAAACATTGACAAAGTTGAATTGAAGTAATTCTCATCCCTTGTATCAATCAATTTAGGACGTCAAGACTTTTTATCAGATGTAGCAACATGGTTGCTAAACAAGTGACGTTTTTCTCTTTGACTAAGTTCAAGATCGAAAATCTTAAGCTTTCCAACAAGAGTATTTCTGGAAAGTGTATCAAGGTTATTTCCCTTAACGATGGCATGCTTCTTAGAATCGTATCTATATGGCAGCGCTCCGAGAATTTTCATCACAATGTCCTTTTCAGGAATAGTCTTACCCAATGCAAAGGATGCATTAACAATTTCAGACACTTTGTGATTAAACTCATCAAATGAATCTTCATCTGCCATACGAAGGTTTTCCCAATCGGAATTTAGGTTTTGAAGCCGGGCTTCCTTTTCTCTGGTATTCCCTTCAAATACGGTTTCTAAGATATCCCAAGCATCTTTAGACCCAGTGCACGTAGTCACATGGTGCTGAAGATCTGGGGTAATGGCATGTATGATAGCATTCAAACCATCGTAATTTTTCTTTGCAGCAAGTATCTCAGCAGCGTCATATGCACCAATATCTTTAGGTACGGTTGCATCTCCTACTGCCACAACGGGAGCATCATAGCCATTAAATACAGAAACCCATGATTGAAAGTCATGCGCTTGAAGAAAGGCACGCATAGCAATTTTCCACCATAAGTAATTTGAGCCATCGAAGACTGGTGGTACGTTTATAGAGATAACACTTCTGTCCATAGAGTCAGATCGCATACAAACACGGACTTATAAGGTCTTTAATGTGTTTGCCTGCTCTGATACTAATTGAAAAGTGGGGGTACAACAACCTCACCCAATATTTCGCTTAGCAATCTGTATGGACTAACTCCAATATACTTTTAAGAGAATCAACTAGACAGTAAGACTCAATCTTAATAAAAAGTATATCAAAGAGTTATATCTCAATTTCTCGATTCAATCCTTACTCAAGCAAATAGAAATCTGCGAGTCTAATTGAATACAAGAGAAATTAACTTGAACGGTACCAAAGACCAATGTTCAAGTATAAATCAATTTCAATCAACAACCAAGGTCGGATTTCCCAATTGATTGATTCAACGCACAACCTGTGATATTTCAATTATTTAACAAAATATTATGCGGAAAAGAAATAACACAGACACCAGGAGTTTTGTTAACGAGGAAACTGCAAATGCAAAAAAAAAACCGGGACCTAGTCCAGATTGAACACACATTGTATTAAGCCGCTACAAATACTAGCCTACTACAAACTAACTTCGGTCTGGACTGTAGTTGAACCCCAATCAATCTCACACTGATCCAAGGTACAGTTGCGCTCCTTACGTCTCTGATCCCAGCAAGATACTACGCACATGATTCCCTTAGCTGATCTCACCCACAACTAAGAGTTGCTACGACCCAAAGTCGAAGACTTTAATAAACAAATCTGTCTCACACAGAAAAGTCTACAAGAATAGGTAAATCTGCCTCCCACAGAAATACCTACAAGTTTTTGTTCCGTCTTTTGATAAATCAAGGTGAGCAGGAACCAATCGATAACCCAGACTTATATTCCCGAAGAACAGCTTAGAATTATCAATCACCTCACAATAATCTTAATCGACTAGCGAAACAAGATATTCTAGAATCACAAACGATGAGACGAAGATGTTTGTGATTTCTTTTATCTTGCCTATCGGAGAAATTAATCTCGAGTCAATTATTTCAATAGTACTCAATATGATAGAATCGGGCAAGATCAGAACACGCAACTACAAAGAAAATAGTTGGGTCTGGCTTCATAATCCCAATGAAGTCTTCAAGTCGTTAACCTACAGGGTCTCGTTAGAAACCTAAGGTTAAATGAGAATCGACTCTAGCTTATACAACTAGTATCACACAGGAGGTGTGGGGATTAACTTTCCCAGTTGCTAGAGTTCTCCTTTATATAGTCTCCAAATCAGGGTTTGCAATCAAAGTTACCTTGGTAACAAAGCATTCAATATTCACCGTTAGATGAAAACCTGATTAGATTCAAGCTAATATCTTTCAACCATTAGATCGAACTTAGCTTGTTATACACAAATGAAATATACGTCATTTAGGTTTGTGCAACCGTACCTAAACGTGTACAAATCGTTGGTTCAACAGTAGTTAACCAAATGGTTAGCCATATGAGCACTTTCATATCAACCTTATTCATCTTCACCATGACTAGTTCAAATGACTCAAATGAACTAGTTCAAGAGTTGTTCAATTGCTTAGATCTCATAGAAGTATACAAGACACAATCAAAGAAAAATCAGTTTTGATTCATTCGAATCGATTCATGAACTTTATAGCCACGGTTTGCAAATATGCATTCCTTAGTTTATATAAATTTAAGTTCACGAATAAACCAATTTTATAAAGTTACACACTTAAGTATGCGTACGGGTATGCGTACTTAAGTAACCGGATTTGAGTTTGTTTTGGTTTTCAAACTCAGCAGAAATTCACGGACATGAACTTTCCGCCAGTATGCGTACGGGTACGCATACTTAGGTAACCGGATTGAGTTGGTTTTGATTTCCAAACTCAGGAAAAATTCTCGGACGTGAACTTCCGCCAGTATGCGTATGGGTACGCATACTTACCCAGTCTCCATCAACCATTTAGTACACACACAAGTATGCATACATTTGGTTCCCGGTTTTGGACTTATACACTAATGCGCGAACACATTATATGCTTATATCCAAAGATGGTTACATGTTCTAAACTCTTTATTTCAATCATTGAAACATTCTTAGAGGATGTTAAATAGAGGTTATTCACACACTATTTTTCATCAAAGCAATCTTCAAGATATTGAAATAATCAACATGAATTTCGTCACTTGTAAAGATGAACTTGGCCAAAGCAAAAGCTTACCAACACATATTTCGAGAGCGAGATAAATCGGCTTGAAATAGCAAATGTGTATAATCATAGTCGTATTATAGTCTATATAGTAATACAACTTTTGTCTAAGGATATGAGATAGAGTATATAGACTTTTTGAGTGATAGATAAGTTCAAGTCTCCACATACCTTTTAGTCGATGAAGTTCCACCAGTTCCTTGAGTAGTTCTTTGTCTTTGTATGATGAATGCCGTGGAGTCTAGAGCTTAACTACACTTTCTATCCTAGTCCGAGACTTAGATATAAGTAGACTAGAAATCAAGACTTATAGTTTTTGCAACTAAACTTGACAACAAGCTTGAGATAGCAACGCTTGCAAGTTCGACCGAGAAGTGCTCTAACAAGTTGTATTGTCTCGACTCAGTCCATAGACAATCACTTTCGGAGAAAGGACTTATAGTTGGAAAAGTTTAGATGGAGGTATATTTGGGTACCCTCGTCTTTTTAAGATGTGATCAAACAATATTTGTATTCACGATCTGTAAAAATCGAGCATGGACTTTCGATTTCTTCATCATAAGAAATTATATCAGATTCATTAGTCGGAGTCTTAGATTGAAATCTTTGTTCTTGAATTAGTGTTTTATCAAGAACATCTACTTTGACATAGAGATCCATATTTTATTTGGCTTTAGTATCAAGTTATATGTCTTTATCTCATACTTCTTGTTTGAGAAGATTAGATTTTGTCTTTAATCTCAGTATTTCAGAAGACATACGTCTAATGGGATTTAGGAGTTTTACCAACTCTTTTTCAACATCTCCTTTAACATTAGAGTCAGATATAACCAATGTGTTATTGATCATCTTAACTCCAAAATCATGAGTCAATGATGTAGCAACATTTCAACTTTTGAGTATTTGCAATCTTGCAATACGTTAACTTAATCATCCATGGATTCAAGTCTTATATGTTGGATCGCACCAACCATAGATTATTAAATCTTTTCGTGTTTGGATGCTCTAATACCAAACTTGAAATGACGAGGGTAACCAAGTACACCACAATCTTTCATTTCAACCTATAACTTCAGTATCTTAAATGATCATCTATGGACAAAGTCGAGACAATACAACTTCAAGATATTCACTTGATAATAGTTGCGGTCCAAAACCGATTTACTACAGGATCAATGTCGTACAAGTGTTTTTACTTTATTATAATAAACCAATAATAATGCGGAAGTAAATTAAATGACATAGCAATATTTAGTTAACGAGGAAACCGCAAATGCAGAAAACCCCCGGGACCTAGTCCAGTTTTTAATACTCTCGGAATTAAGCCGCTATGCAAATAAAAAATTCAACTTTGTATAGTTGAGACCAAGTAATCTAACCCTAGTTACTTAGTTCCCTCAGTATCCCTGCGCCTACAACCGTCTGGCCAACGCACGTGAATCCCAAGACAGAAATCACTATCTTGAGTTGCTTTACCGATGTAAAGTCTTAAGCACGCAACTCTTTTTGATCATCTTCCAAATAGTAAAGGAGCAAAGCTATTTTGGTAACTACTCCAATAATCTTTTAAGAAAAGATTCGTTGAGTTTTGACAAAAGCTCTTCCGTTTAAACTAGTAAACTTCTTTATCGGGGATACTGAAGAATACCACCAAATCATAGTTGTCGATCTAAACAACTATATGATCAAATCTATCAAAGATAAATTAGATCTAAGTTGAATCCCAGCTGATCAAGATGTGTGCACAAATCATGAGATACGAAAACCAATAAGAAAAATATTTTTTTCTTTAAATCTTCCATTTCCTTCTATTGTACCTACACAACACAAACTTGAATCCACTTATGATCAATCACACACAGAACGGAGTATGTTAACAATGAATGATCACAATTTGTTTTCATATCTAAAAACATTTCTGAAGATCCCGTCAATACTTTGATTTAGTTTGAGTGATCTTATATCAGAAAAGAAGGCTCTCAAGAATAATCAAACTAGGTTCAATCAAAGTTTCAACAACCGTTAGTCAAATAAATCAATAATCGAAAACTAAAATAAAACTGCAATTATCCATTTTCCTACCAACGGTACTCGTAGAGCTTCTTGATCTCACAGAATTCTTTAAACAAGCGATCGTAAGAGATTTCACCTAATTAGGGTACTTTCCTCTCAAGATAGATGGCTCCACCAGAAAAAAAACACGGATGAAGTTTGCCTGGCTCTTAAAAAAAGTTTGCAAGAAATTCAAACTCAACTATTTATAGACCAAGGTTGTTTGGACAACAAAGAAATTCCAAAACCGAAAGATTCTCAAGATATGCAAAAAGTACCTAATTTCGGTTTTCAAGAGATATTTTAACTAATATCGCTTTTAAAGAGATATGTTTTGATTGCTGAAAAATAAAAAAAATATAAATCAAAAATCTTAATTAAAAGATTCTCAATATTTCGGTTTGGGATCACCTTGAGTATCAAGGAATATCGTTGAACAATTAAAGACAAGAATTATATACATGTTCAAATTATGTCGATATCTGGAATTTTCCTATTTAACAAACCCTAATTACAAACTCACACAAAACCATAAGTAATATGTGAATTTTTAAATTCGGTTTTGCTCTTGGGACCGTTTATACCATGACTCCTAACATAGGTTAAGATCGGTTCTACCAAGTCTCCAAATATAGGTAGGGATCGGTTCTACCATAACTCCCAACATAAGGTAGGATCGGTTCTACCATGTATTCCAATATAGGTAAGGATCGATTCTACCAATACTCCCAACAAAAGTTAGGATCGGTTCTACTATGTATCCCAATATAGGTAAGGATCGGTTCTACCATAACTATGAACATAAGTAAATATTGTTTCTGCCTTGTATCCTAAAATAGGTAGGAATCGGTTCCACCATAACTCTCAACATAAGTTAAGATCGGTTCTACTAAAACTCTCACCTTAGGTTCGAATTGGTCATCCAATAGATCTTCATAGAAAACCGGACCAAAACGTCAATTGATTTCCTTTTAATTACAAAAAAAGTTTCTTATATATACTTCCTTTAAACATATGTAATCAAACGTAGTTTCGTAGGATGAAATAGCACATATATCCAAAATATACACAATCAAGTAACGAGTTACATAGATTATGTCGATGTTGCATTTACGAAGTTCAAAAGATAAACATTATACTTCGTAATCAAATATTCTTCCTTGACACTTTGATCATAATAAAATGACCAAGTCTAATCCTAGAGTATTAAATATAACCTCGCATGTTATGTTTTCAATCTTAAACAACTTGAAAGCAACGATATGAATGGAAACAAGTTAAGTCAGTATCACTATACCTCAAGTGGAAGGATGGTGTCTTCATTGTAGTTGATATGTCTTCACGATCTTCAGGTCTTCAAGGTAATACTTGTATGTCTCAATATTCCTATATTTTCTAGTCTAACCTAAATGAAGTTGACTCTAGTACATTCAATCAAGTGACTCTAATTTAGTTTTGATACTAAAATATGACAACCAACCTTGACATATCAACGCTTAGTGGGTTCAACTGAGCAATGCTCTAACTATTTATACTAAAACTGTCATGCAATAACTGATGAGGACGTGTTGAAATCATTTATAACATATATAATTCTTGCCGGAGTTTTTGCCAATTTTCTTATGGTTATCAACGCCACATAGAGGAATCTCTTTTTCCATATTGATTTGAATTGATTTCTTAAACAGAATCAATTTCTCGAATTTATGATGCATAACAGAGAACTTTCAAAAGGGGACAAACGTTGATAACATTAATGGTGACCTTAAACAAGGTATGAGCACCATAAGTCTAGCAATACCTTCTACACATCAAGACAAGCTTCAAAGATTAGTCACAGTGATAAGTCGAGAGAAACAGCTTTAATCCATCAACAAGGATGAAATAAATAAAAAATTAAAAGAAAAGACAAAAAAAAAGAGGCATCAATCGAAAAGATGAGTTGTTTTTTATTCATTCAGAAATAAGAAGGAATCAAATCAGACATTCAAGAGATTAAATAGCATTAATTAATGGTGAGAAATCGGGTTGAAATGATTTGACTCAGAAAGACCTAGTAGCGCTACTACCAAGATACAATGCTTTTCCAAGAATCGGGTTTATGAATAAAAATGAGTCGAGACATATGACATGTTTGCAGCTAACTACAAATACCCCAAAGTACAAACCCAACACATGTGAATTATAGAAAAGAATAGAAAATTACAAAGAGTTTACAACACACACACACAACTCTCTCAGTTGGCTTACTCTTCTTTTTTTCTATCGATAAAGTGAACTTTCCATTGATCAAAAAAGAGAGCACAAAAGACTTGTGTCACCCAAAGAGGAATAAGCATGCAAGAAGAGAAAAGAAAGACAGAAGTAGACATACAAAAGCGAAAAGAGAAGAAAGACGAGAGAAAAGACCCATAACCTACAATTACCACAAAAGTGATCAAGTACCAATTGAAATATAAACTTTTCCAGTCCTTCGAAGGGGATGTCTTCAAACTCTCTAAAAATTAATGCCCAAGAGAATAGTAAGAACTTAGCCTTGTTAATAACCTAAAAATTTCAGTCTTCTTATCAAAGAACAATCTAGTATTCTTTTCAAGCCAAATTGCCCAGGAGAATAGGCTTTGCACCTTTTCCTTCGTTTTTTACTTTCCTTCGCGTGGCTTGTAAAAACACAAGGAAAATTTTGTAAAAATACAAAAGAAATGCTTACATTCATCAAGTACTCTTAGTTATATTAACATCTTAACAAACAACACAAAGATTTTTTTTATTATGACACATTAGACTTAGCCTGGCTCCATCCATGTTCGCAACCATGACTGAATCTTTTCTCGTTTTGATTTTTGATTGACTAATTATTTTTTCCAAGTGATTTTAGAATTTCCTTATACCGTACGATCTACTTTCAGGTAATCATGAAACTAACTTGTTACTTCTTGGCTAATTATTGTTAGTTTAATTTTTAATGATACAAAATGCTAATTAATAATACTAAAATAAATTACGGTCTGCTTCCACTCTCCGTAGTTTGTACATATACTAGAAATAACCCATGTCGTAACGACACTGGTTAAGACTGAACCAATATTACATGTAACATGATTCTAATAAATTGGTAGTAGCTTTGTAGGAAAAAAAATTGGGTAAAATTTATGGAAAACCATCTTATCAATGTTCCTCAATAATAAATTGGTAGTAGCTTTATAGGAATTGTCCTATAATAATTTTAAAAGGCTAAACGGGTGTTTGAATTTTCGATGTCTGGTCTTTGGATCAAGTTTGAAATCTACAATAATAAGAATCTCATATTAAAACACCCAAATCTATGTATTTGACAATTTGGATACCACTTTTGTTTTTTGAATCAGTAACTCAACATTATAAAATGTAAGAATATATATAATAATAGAGAAAACTGGACTTACTGCTCAGGCCTCGGTCTTAACCAATATTACATATAACTGTCATTGCAAAATAATTGGACCCCTTTAAAATATCCTTATAAACTGAGTTGTAATTAAACCGGATTAAATAATTTTATTAGTATTGTTGTTACATTTTTTTTGTTGCCAATATAAGCTAACCACAAAACCCGTATATGAATGATAACAACATTTCCGAACTTCTTAAATTAGGTTGTTTATACATTGATTCAATTCACTGAATAGGTTTATTAATCTCTTCGCATTTCAATTAATTCTCCAGTGTTGTTGTTGGTGGTGGTGGTGTTGCATGTATCAAACTATAAAGTATGAGTTGTAGATGATTATGAAGGCACGGAAGGAATAAATACTACTCAGTTTATATAGGTCTCTATTCATTATAGGTGGTTACTTATTCTTTCGTGAGCCTGTTCACTTTCAGATTTTTTTTTCCAACGACTATTAATGAAAATCATCATGTTCTATTTCAGACGTTTTTTTCAACGATTATTAATGAAAATCATCCCATTAAAACATTAAAGACTATGAGTTTTTTATATATGGTTTATTTGGATAAAATCAATGGGTAAATATATGTGGTCGATGCTGGAGACTTTGTGTCGGCTTATTTCTACTTTGTGCAGATAAAATCGCCCTAATAGCGAAGAAATTTATTAAAGATAACTAAATAGCTCCTAAAAACAAACAATCTTTGCTCAGATCTAGCCCCAAAAGGACTAGATCTGAGCAAAAGAAGAAGAAGATAATGGGTTTTCTCTAGGTTTTTTAGAATTGGGATGAGAGGAGAGAGTGTATCAATGATTTCAATGGGTTGACCAATCAACCGGCTGACAGAAACCCAAATATATTTCAGAAATGTTGAAGATTGACCTAAATAAATAAATTCCCTTGAGATTTTTATTATTACTATAATTATTGGTATTAATTTGAGACTTATATATGTTGAACACTCAATTAATTGGTATTACATCTCTTGGTTTATGATGTTAGCAAAGTACATAAATAACCTACCTATTGTTGTGTTATAAAATCCAACAAAGGTTAGTCAATGTAATTTCACAATAAAGGGAGGTTACAAATCACACGACCGTCGGATGTCTTTGGATGTGAAGAGACTGGGATGGTCTAATGCGATATTTATCTCTCAAAATATTATCCTACCGTCCAAGACTCAAAAACCCCTTCTGTTTTGTCTTATAGATGTATAGAATGATATACACGTAATACATTGTCTCCATGCACTTCAGGCGAGAAGTGCATGGAAATATAGTTTGGTTGACCCTCTCGATTTTAAAAAGATCACCTTTGATGATTCTAATAAAGATTTGCTCAGTCAATGGAATTTAACTGGTTCGGTTCAACTCATACCTTGGATCAAGGGTTTCTTCATCATAAAGTTACAGAACGATGCAGACAAGAAGCATGTTAATTATGAAGGTCCCGTGGAAAACTAAAGGTCAAAAATTTAAAGTGCAAGAATGGACTCCTATGTTCGATGCTGAGAAAGATAAGATCACTAAAGCGACGACATGGTGCAGATTTCCTTTCCTACATATTGAATTTTGGAATAAAGAACTGTTATTTCGTATCTCGAGGGTTATTGGTAAGCCAGTTGTTGTTGATGCCAGAACTCTGAGACATGAATACGAATATTTTTCTAGTGTGCTGGTGGAAACAGATTTTGCAGAACCAATCCAATATGAGTTCATCACTGAACCTAAAGGTGAAGAAGGTTTCTGACAGGATGTTGATATTTTTCAACCAACCGAAGTTTTGCAAACACTGTAAAAGTATTGGCCATAACAATAATGAACGCAAACATAAAGAATATGATGAGTTGAAAGAAGCTGCTGATAATGAGATGGATCTAGTTAAAATGCACGTTATTTTAGATCTATTAGCCAAGTTGGAAAATGAGTGGAAGAAAAGACCTTCTTTTAAAAATCAACCTGAAGAGCAAGCTACACAAGGAAAACAAATAACTGAAGTTGTTGACGTTAATGCGAATAAAGGAAAAATATTGTTTTAGGCCCATACTTATTTTCATGATTTTGATAGTGATAATGTACGTAATATTGCCAGTGCATTGCAGACGGATGAAACTAATCAGCGCCAAGATAATGCATTAATTCAGCCGTCTGTAAGAACCATGATTGCGCTTCACAACCAAGGTGGTTAATTTACCTGATCATGCAATTTTTGGTACTGAGAAACCTGTGGATGTTGAAACCGAGGCTTTAGATAAGGAGTTGGCCCTCAAAGCTTATGACGATGCCAAGCAAAAAGCAAGAGAGTTAGCTGAGGCCGCTGACTTAGCTAAGAATGAACATGCTAATGCTTTGTCCAAGTTGGAGACTGCTAGAAAATAGATTATGGAGGGGAGAAAGAAAAGTGATGAAGATCAAACCAGGAGTAGCAATGAAACATTTCCTACTGAGACTATCGCTACTGGAGTTTTACAGACCAATTATGTGTTAGAAAAAATTACAGATGATGATGGTTTTAGTCCACTAACTAGAAAAACAAGAAGAACGTCTCTAGTTTTTCAAAATCAAGACATCATTGAGACATCTTATATGTTTATAGCTGGAGATAATGAGGCAGATGAGAAAGAGGAGGTGAGTGAGGAATTTTTTGCTAACAAACCGCAAAACCCTGAACATTCAGATAATCCAAAATATGATGTTTAGATAGTAAAGCTGAGAAAATGGAATGGGGTCTGGAGGTTGACAAAGCTGCAAAGGAGAAGCGGGAACTAGCAGACAAAAATAAACTTGAGGAGTTGAATACTATGAAGATGTCTGACATTATCAAGCCAATATCTGAAACATGTGAACAACCTACTTAACAAACTCAAAGAAGATGAAGAAGTAAAACTAGAGGTCAATCAAAGGGTTCAGCAAGCCCTCAAAAAAAGAAGGTTTAATGTTGTGTTTTATTGGAATGCTTAGGGTTTGGATAAGGATGGTGCAAGGGACAAGCTTAAAGAGCTTTACACATTGCACAAACCAGATATTATTTGTATTGCTGAACCTATGGTTTTTTGTACTACTCGTGTTGTCATAAGTTTGAAGTTGGATGATTTTAGTGAAGATGTGATTACTTATGAAGTTTATGGTGCTAAAGGTAACATTTTGGTTTGAAGGAAACAAACCTTAGCTTGTCAAGGTATTCTCTCTTGTACCTAACATGCTATTACTTTGGATTTTGATGGTAATTTTGTCTCTGTTGTGCATGCCTCTTTTAATGCTATTACTAGAAATAAGTTATGGCAACAACTAGGTTTGGGTTTTATATCTATCCCTTGGACTTTCATTGGTGATTTTAATTGTATTTTGCCTTAGGATGATAAGAAATGTGGTATGGTTCCAAAATCTGTTTATATTAATGTGTTTAGGAGTTGGATAATGGATATTGGTTTTGTTGATGATGATATTGCTAAGAAATATACTTGGTATAATTGTCAAATGGCGTTAATAAAATTGTTTCAAAGCTTGACAAGGTCATTGTAAATTATGCTTGGTTACGGAAGTAAGAGAATTGGAATGCACTTAGGTCATTGTCCATAGAGAATCAGTAGATGCTCAAAGCCCGGTTGCAAGAATTTTATGCATTTGTGCAATTCTTCTGAAGAACACACATATGGAATGCATTTCTGGAAACGTCCTAAGTGTTTTTTGGTGGAGTGGACTGATTTAAGTTGAAGGAAAAATCGATTCACTATGGTATTATGTTATTTAGTTTGCTGTTTATTTTATGTTTTTACGATTATCTAAAACCAAACATGTGGATGTCTTCACATTTGCACCATCAATATCATAACTAATTTAAATTTTTCTTGGATTAAACGTTGCACCATCAATCTCACAAATAAAAACATATTGCATTGAACAACCACATCATACATGAGAATAAAAGAAATACATTAGATTAAAACAACTACTACATAGGCGTCGATTCTCGTCGGGTGGTGGAATTCCTATGGCGATGTAGGGATTGTATTTGTTGAGCACCCTAAAAATGTTGAAACAAGCATGGAAGTCGAAAGGACGTCCAACGTGAGATACTGCCCACATCGCTAGAGTTCTGGGTTCCACTTCATGTACAACTTTACCATTGAGCTTATTTCTGTGATTCTCCATTAGTACAACGATGAATTCCGATACATTTCGACTAATTGAACTAAAACGATGCGACAATAAGTGAGGATCACGCCCATTAATGTTCCCCGTTTCAGCGGCGAACATTCTATAAACTTTCTCCCAGAAACACAATGTCGATTCGGATACATTCCTATCGACAACATCTTGTGTGTGAAAAACAAAGGCTCTACAAATAGCTAAATCCTCTTGTTGAGTGAATCTAACACCACGAACTCTGGGAGGCATTTTTGTAGATGATTTGGGAGTGCATAATGTGTGAATCTATAGTTGACATGAGAAGTATTTATAGAACTCAAAATTATAGCCGTTAGATCACAAGATTTTTCATCCGTCCAGATTCAGCCATTGGCGGTTTTGGGAAAAACGCGGCGCTTTAACCAGAGACGCTGACGTTTGATAGAATAACAGGAGGTTTTGTGACAAATGTCAGCGCTTTTGGCTCAAACGCCAGCGGTTGTGCCACGATCGCCTGGCCTTCCTTCAAGCGCGCGCTTGTTCTTCCATCTCACTCAACAAACCAACAAATTTGTTGGTTTGTTCATCCGTTTTTCATGTTTGTTGAGTCCATAGTGGGATCAAAATGAACAAATCCTTGTTTTGTTGAGTCCGTAGGAACTGCTCTTAAACCTTGTTAAATTCTCTCATGTTGCTCCTCAAATATAAAAACAAGATTAAAGCTTTTCACGAAAATGCTATTTGAACAATTGAATGCACGCGGCGCTTACGCGACATTCGAAATGGTAGAAATAGCTGAATTTTTCTTTCCTCCACGTCATTAAATACTAAACAGAAAAGAACCGTGTACACACTAAACTACTTCCATCTTCCCTTATAAAAAAAATTTCTTCCGAAAGACTTGGTACTCCGTAATCCGTCCGTCATAACTATGAATAGCATCATGATTGTTCTTATCAGTATGAACATCTTGAGTATATCCTTCTCTGTTCCACTGCACCTCTTTCTACCACTCAAATTCAACATGTGTAGCATAAAAATCTCAGGCTTATTAACAATTAACTAATCGATCGAAGTAACTCATAATTCGCTTCTCTTTTGTCGTCTATTGCTTTGTATTTGCTTTGTACTGCTGCTGGCCAGCTTTTGTTAGAGTAGACTTTCTGGTCTCTCATTTTGTATCGCCTAGGCGTCCTCCCATTTTGTTTTGTTGTTTTTTTCAATAACATTTTAACCTTTTTTTTAAAAAAAGAAAGAAAGAAGTAACTCGTAATTTTTTTCATGATGATGATTTTTCATCAAATATAAAAAAAATTACCTTAGAAATGTAAGGCAAACCTACCAAACCCAGAATCTTTTAGTATGAGCTTTCTCAATTTCCTTGATTAGAAACTTAGAAAAAATTACCTTAGAAATGTAAGGCAAACCAACCAAACCCAGAATCTTTTAGTATGAGCTTTCTAAATTTCATTGATTAGAAAGTTAATTAGGTTAAATCCAAACTCAATGTACTGCATAAATGAGAAATCATTATGGAAGAATGAGAAGATAGAGAGAAGAATCTTCAACTGTAGATTGAATTAGGACTTCTTTTATTTTCGTTCGTTCCTAAAATCATCAAGAAAATTATAAGATTTTGTCTGAAAGTGGAATTAGGAAATTCTGTTTAACATGTTTTAATTTTATTTTTATTTATTAATTACCGGTGACGTGTTAAAATAAAAATGATGTCTCTCTCCCAAACATGATCGACGCACAAGCATCACGTGCGTTTAGCTGGTATTCAACTGTTCAAGTAGCACGTTTGAGTTTTTTAGGTTATTGTAATCAAACAATTTATAAGTTATTAATCACTATTTTCACTCCTAATTAATGATTTTTTTGATGTATTAGGGATTAACTATTACTTTGATTGTTTTATTTTGTTATACACGGTCAAAAAAAATACTTTAATTTCCAAAAGAGAATACATAATCCAAGTATAACTACCAAGTAATTAAAGTCACAAGATAACAAAAACCTTACAGATTCATTTCTGCAAACGAATAAAAGAATCCTCACCCAAACCTCTACTAACAAATATTAGAATGTTCAACGACTCCTACAAAAACGAGTCTTCTGTACTAATAACTCCACAACCCAAACCAACTGCTCTCTTATACATCTTATCTGTAGAGGACAGAGCCAGGATTTTTCACAGCGGGGCTAACCAAAAAGTAATTAACATGAACTATTTAAAAAAAATATATTAAACCAAAGTTATTAGATAGTGTAATTATCAAAATGTTAAACGACGTTGTTAGAGCATAGCTGGGTTGAACCCACCAAGTGTTGGTATGTCAAGTTTGGTTGTAATATTTTAGTGAATAAAAACTCATTTAAAGAGTCGCTTGATTATTTACTAGAGTCAACTTCGTATAGGTTAGCTAGAAAGTTACTAGGATATGAGACTTACAAGTATTACGTGAAGACTTGAAGAATGTGAAGAAGTAAAGAGCTACAACGACGACATCATGCTTCGACTTGAGGTTAGTAATATTTGACTTGAACTGTTTCATTCCTAACGTATCTTTCAAGTCGTGCATATTGAAAACATAACTGCGAAGATGTGAATGATTATACACTAGTTAGACATAGTATTAAGGAATTACAATACAAAGTATAACGTCTATCTTTTGAACTTCGTATATAAGACATCGACATAATCGTATGAATGCTATTGTGATTATGTATGGGTATGGGTGAAGATTTCGTCATAGGAAACAATGTTTTACATTCGTTTAAAGGAAGTACATTAATAAACTTGTTTTGTGAACCGAAAGGGAAATCGCTAGCCTTATTGGTATTGTTATTCATTTTGGATTACCAATATGTGTGTTTAGTATAACCGCTCATAACTTGTTTATGTATCTTGGTAAAACTATTCACAATGCCTGACTTTTGTATTGGTATGACTTTTATTAGTGAAACCGATCTTAAGTAATCACCTGAGATGGTATGATCGATTTATTGTAATTGGTATGACCAACTCTAGACATTGGGGAACCGATCCTAGTAAGAGGTTCAACCGATCACAAGAGGGAATCGATCCTTGTAAGAGGTGCAACAATTTTTTAGTAATTGGGGAACCGATCCTATGACTTGTGCAACCGAATACAAGTTTATACCATA
>JAJJMB010004648.1:3344086-3359493 GCA_023531105.1 Papaver atlanticum | reverse complement strand
AAATTAGTAATGTGCATTTACTAATTGGAGATTTTCTACTAAGATTTCGGTCAATATTCTGACAGGGCATTTCCAGGAATTATGAAAACCGATTTGGACTTATTGCATATCTTTGAGAATATTCAGTTTTGCAAATTCCTTGGTGTCCAAACCTCTTTGGTCTATAAATATTAAAGTTTGCATTTCAAGAAAACTAATCCTCAGAGCCAGCAAAACTACCTAGTTGTGTTGTTACTGGTGGAGCCATCTATTCGGAGAGGAAAGTAACCTAATTAGGCGAAATCTCTTACGATCGCTCGTTTTAAAGACTTCTTTGGGATTGGGAAGCTCTACGAGTACTGTTGGTGGGAAACTAGATAATTGCAGTTTATTATTAGTTTTCGATTGATTTGATTTACTAACGGTTGTTGAACTTTGATTGCACCTAGTTTGTTTATGCTTGAGAATCTTCTCTTATGATATAAGATTCACTCAAACTAGATCGAAGTATCGACGGGGATCTTTAGAACTGTTTGTAGATCTAAAGACGTCTTGTAATAATCCATTGTTAACAGACTCCGTTCTGTGTGTGATTGATCACAAGAGATTCAAGTTATTTGTGTGCAGGTGTTTATTGAAGATCTAAGAAGATTTGAAGACAAAGAAGATTTCTTATTTGAGTTCATAATCTTTGGTGCGCACAAAACTTGATCGGCTGGGGATCCAACTATAATCGGTTTATCTTTGTGATAACCTTGATTGATTAGTTGAGTAGATCGGCATCAATACAATTCTTTGTGATTAAAAGTATTGATTGCATAATCTAGACAATTACTTTGGTAGTTGTGAAGAGATAGATCTAAGAACCTGACAAAGGAGTTTATTGGGATAAACGGAAGAGCCTTTTGTCAAACTCATATCACGTTGTTTGAAAAGTGTTGTTACCGAATTTTTTTGTTGTTCCTTTTACTGTTTGGAATACGAACCAAAGGAATTGTTCCAAGTGCGTGACTTATTACAAGTTGGAGGCGCAGGGATACTGAGGGAACTAGGTGAACTATAGGTTTAGTTGCTTGGTCTCAACTATACGAAATTGGTTTAGATTTTGTACAGCGGCTTAATTCTGAGAGTATTCAATTATTGACTAGGTCCCGGGGTTTTTCTACATTTTCGGTTTCCTCGTTAACAAAATCTTGTTGTGTCTTTTACTTTTCTATTTCCGAAATTATAATTGTTTTTTTATAATTTGAAGTAAAATACACAAACGTTAATTCCTATTTACTTGATAGCAATCCTATTGTGTTTGGTTAAGCCCGAACCTATTATCAACTAGTAGGGTAATCACAAGTTCAGTCACTCGATATACAAGAGAATATAATCATTATATTCTTCAGTTACTTGAACTCTCTAGAAGAAACAACATTAATTTTGAAATTGTATCCCCAAGGGTAACTTTTCTTGTTTTGTGAGGTATTTTGTATATAAAATATCAACTAACTTGCAAATTTCATTAATTCTAAACGAATTATACCCTTAGTAGGATCCAAACATGAGATAAGAATAAGTAACTTCATCACTTGTACATTGAATCTGCTATTTAGTTTTTGTAGATGAGCATCTATAGTTACATGAAAAATATCCATAGGGAAGTGTTGCATAATCGTAAACTTACTTGAATAATGACAACCTTGCACTCCTTTTACTAATGGAATATAATTAGCATTCAAGAATTTCTATATTTATTTCCCCACAAAATGCAGTTACCTATGTAACTAATTTATCTGCTCCACCATATCTCAATTTTCGAAGAATGCTTTAGTTAATGAACAAATTAGAAAAGTAGACTACCAAATTTTGTGTTTCGAAACCTACAGACCTATTCCTTGTGTGAACTTTAATTAAAGATAAAAGCAGACAAAGAATAACCTAGGATAAGCTCCATAAGAGATTAAATCACAAGGATGATTAACGTACAACTTGCTTGTAATTTTAATTATAAAGATAAAATCAATATAATATTATAGTAGGGTAAAAACTGATTCTGCTGAAAATAGTAAATTGGGTGTGCCGCCGAGAAACGAATATAAACCCTAAACAAATGTACTGCAAGGAGTACTTTAGATTCGAGAGATCAATCTATACAATTCTGGCCTAAACCAAGAAATGGCCGTTCCAGTCTTTCTTTGGTCACAAAATGAAGGAAAAAGGTTGATCTTAGGGAGGGAAGCAAAGAAGGTGTTGAGATCAGAGTGATGAAGGCGTGGTTGTTTTATGACTTGTATCAGAATGTAGAACTAGCTTGCCAAATGTAAGCTATATTTTCTTGGTGTTTTTATGGATACTTGTGTTGATAACCAAAAACTGTCCTTGGTTGAAATAGATTGAAAACCTATTTATACAAGTCATAGTTGAACACACTGATCTCGTAGGAAGTGGAGGTAGTTAAGTAGTGGAGAAGTGGGGATCGTGTAAAAGTGGTGAAAACCATGTCCCTGTCATGAAGGGAAGACCGGTCAGCTTTACACCCACTACTTCTTTACTACTATGAACGTCCGCCTTTCCTGACACTTTCTCAAAATGGGCGTGTTGCACACCGCATGCTGTAAACCTCCAGACCAATACTCTGATGAACATCCCCCAGTTTGTGACATGTTTGATGTCTCGAGTATTTTCGTGGAAAATATGTAGCAAGTTGCTGAGTGGGTCTTGCTTGCAAGACCTAATTATTTTGACCAATCACGCGCAAGCTAGGCGGCGGGCGGTCATATTTGAGCAGCTGCCAGGAGCTATCCACGTACATTAAAGATGTGGTGGTCAGTCCCTATAGGATAATGATGGCTGGTAGCCATTTTGACATCCTATTGGTTGGCCCAAATTAAATCTAAAACGTTTAAATTGGCTATCCAAGTTGGATGGCTGAGATGAGTTGCAGAAGTTTGTGTTAATTCATGAAATTTCGTAATCAGAAAATTCAGATGTGAGACCCTCACTAAAACTGCTGTAGAATTCTCATACAAACTCGGATTTTGATGATTCGCCCCTCCATTCTTATCAGAAAAGAATTTCATATCTTCTTACGAGGAAATATTTAGGTTTTGAGCTCGTTTAGGAGGTGAAAACAGCCCGACAGTAAAGACTCGGGAAGAATTCATGAGGAATTCTGTCAGTTTTCAGCCATGACTCAGCTCGCCTTTTAAGCTGTATCTTTTAGCTCGTTAATTCGATTGATGTGATTTTTTTAGTATGTTATACTAGACATCCATACGAAACTTTTGGCATGTATCTAATACTCAAATTATTTACCAAATGCTCCCAGCTGTTAGTCCAATCTTTGGTGACCTTTTGGATATCGTCCGATCAAGTGAAGAGATATGATTGGTCAAAGCCAAAGACGGGATGCCGGACACCCTTAATTAAAAGTATAGGTTGTGTCTTTGTTGTGTCTTTGGAGTGATTGGATGATTGGAAAGAGGAACCCGCGGACAACAAAATAGAAGAAGGAAGGCCGGCAAAAGGAGGCTCGAGTTAGGGCCAAGTGGCGCGGCCAAGCCCTTTCTGCCACGGCTTCTAGTCACGGTTTCCTCTTTTCCCGTTTCTGGTAGGATTTGCTCCTACTAGTTCCATGATGGATCAATTTCCTAGTTCGCTTAGGTTTAGTATCGACCAATAGGGATCGAGATATTGCGCAGACCGCAAAAACCTAATTTTTTGTAAATTGATAAAATTAGGTTAGAAAATTGAATTTTGCGAGCTGACACAAAATTAATCAATTTTGGTGAGTTTTGCGTGTTGACACAAAATCACTAATTTTTATCTCAGATCACAGGCGCAGCGTGTCTCTAATTGAGTATTTTCATGCACATCTTAATCCTGACATCTTCGGGAAAATCATGCTGCTCAGCTGCGAACGAACATTAGTTGTCATATCATGTCAATATTAAGAGTTCAGTCGTGGACATAGCATAGGGAAAATGCTCAACAAGCCATGCATTTAGTGAATAATGCAGGTGGGAGATTAATAAAATTCATAGAATACTTGGGATTGTTGCTATGCACCAATATTATTCTAAATAAATTTCATAGGTATTAAACTACATAGTTCATGTGTAAGCAGAGAGGCATAGACACTCATCAGCTTCTTGGCAGCTCTACTTCTTTGCAGAAAGCAGGTATACAAAATACAGGGTTTTACAATTTTATCCCTGAACTAAAAACCACCATCAACAAATGTGAAAATAAAAATAAAGCAAGACACCATAAATTTTGTTGACGAGGAAAACTTCAAAGCTTAAAATCTTAGGAACTCGTCCAGTTTGAACGCACACTACATTAAAACGCCTCAAACACTAGCCTAATATAATAACTTTGGTCTGAAATGTAGTTGAGACAAAAATAAACCCTTCAAGATACTTTTCTCAAGTTAATCCCCTAAGTCTCTTGGTTTCCCCACAAACGCACTTGATTTCCATAGCCGATGTACTTTACAGGCTAAGAGTTGTTCCACAGTCCACCACGAAGACATGTGTTACGCTGCCTCAAACATGACTCCTAATTGATTCCCTTTTTTATGATTAATCAAGGTGAAATCTAAATAAAACTACTAGGTTGTGTACTTCTTTAATTGAGCATAAATCTTAATCAATCTAAGTCACTAAAAAATCAATCTGAGAACAAGTATTAATGATTTCTTTGGTATCTTCAAATCTGGATTTCAAAGGATACGTGTTATACGCGGTCAAGATTGAAATTCTATCAAATCTGGATTTGATAAAAAATAATAATCTTGAATGGCGTTATACCAGAAGAAAAGGACCTTTAAAACAGACAATGAGACAAGAAGTATATAATATATCAACTAAAGATACAGGTCTCGAAAATCTATCAAGAACATAGTTCTGCTTATTCCTAACGGATCCCAAGTAAAGTCTTTCAAAGTCTCACCTTAGTTTTCGAAGAGCCTTTGGTGTTATAGGTCAAATTTTTCAACAAGATACATAATATGTAGGAATTAACCATTTTGTGTTGTTGATTTTTCCATTTTGTATATATATCAACTAAAAGATTGGGTTATTGTTTATCAGTAATTTATATGGGATGACTTCATTGTGTACACATAGACATTATAATTTTGCTTGAATAAAATTACAATTATCTGGGACATGGGTGACTGAAAGGCCAAAGCAGTGTCGTTACGGCACGATCTATTTCTATGTTACACAACAACAATAGTTGAAATTGATATTTTACCAAACACAATTTGATTATTTTTATAATTTGCTTTACTTTTTAGTTTATGGTTATAAAATGCTCAACTATTTTTTTTTTACAAAGCACATCACAACGAAACACAACCAAAAAATGTTTTTACAAAATTTATACCAATACCAAACTAAGCCTAAAATGGGTGTATGTCATCATCAAAGTTATTCCCTTAATAGAAGATGATAAAAGACGAGCAAATAATTATAATTATAATATATTACTAGATTTGTGCCCGTGTTACGCACCAGCATTTTTTTTAGCTTGGTATGCGTGGGGCTTCGCCTCGCCCGTGGCGATGTATTTGATTTGGTGTGTGAAGCCCCGCCCCGTGGCAATGTATGCTTTGGTGTGCGCGGTGCTTCGCCTGCCCCGTAGCGATGCATTTTTGATTTGGTGTGCGCGGGGCTTTGCCCCGCCCCGTGGAGACGTATTTTTGATTTGTGTGTCAGGGGAAATACATTAAATAGGTGGAAAATATATGTATATTTTATTTATTTATTTCCTTTCAACTTGGTGTGCGCGTGGCTTCGTCCCACCCCGTGGCAATGCATTTTCGATTTGGTGTGCGCGGGGCTTTGCCCCGCCCCGTGATGTTGTATTTTTGATTTGGTGTGGCGGGGCAAATACATTAAATAGGTGGAGGATATGTGCAAATTTTATTTTATTTTTCCTTTTATTTTCGCAGAAAATATATTGATTTTTTTCCTCTTTATATATTAATTTGAAAAAAATAGTCCTAATATAAAAATTATTCGATTTCCAAATTGAATTCGGACTTCCATAAAATTCCAAACATGGTAAGTTATGCTTTCCAAACAACTAATCATACGGTTGCCAAGTGTCCTCACCTAAATATTGTCACTTCATGAATTCCAAATTTAATTTGGTTTCCTTTTTTTAATTTTTTTCCTATTCTTTTTAAACCAATTATACGTTGGCAAGTGTCCTCACCAAAACGCTCGTTTCACAAAACTCAAAAAGGGCCTATTTCGGCCAACAAGAAGCGAGGGTTTCCTAACCATTCAATGTGGGAGCTTTATTTGTCCAGACCTTTAAGTCTTTAGATATTTTTTAATTTTATTTTCAGTAATTTTTTCCTTTCCACTATTCAAGATTCTAATGTCTCTAAGACTTAACAGATTTGGCGAATATATGTAGGGTTTGATTATTAGACTAGTTTGTCATACTTGGATATTAGTTGCGCTTGTAACTTGTGGGTGATGTCAATTATTCGGATCCTAATATCAATTATAGGCTAATTTTGTTCAATTGATAGCAAATAATATTTTTATTTTGTTTTGAGGAAAATAATATACGGTGATTGGTAATTTTGGATACTATAAATACTAGGATTAGGTGTAGCATCCACTACGGAAGAGTTACAATGCTAAACATATATTTTGTATTGAGATACAGTTAAGTATATCATTTATGGTAATATGAAATGGTGTATTTTCTATTTTGGTCTAGAAATTGTTATATTTTCCTGGGCAAAGTTCGCAGACCTCTGCAGATTATAATAGTAAACATGGGTTTTGAAACACCGTTTTTATGAATTTGTGTAATTTGTGTGATGTTTGAATCACATCTTAAGATATGAGGTCAGAGGTGTTTCAATCTAGGAGGTGTTTCAAACCCCGCTTAGGTATTTTTTTTAAACTTGACGGTAGTATTATTCTTATCCAAAATAAGAAATAATTCTTTGATTTAGGCGCACACCCGCAATATGTGAAGCACCCACACGTCCGTATTGGTGTCGTGTCCGCGTCAAACGCGCGATTGATCACAAGACGTGGACGGGACACCGATACGATGCACGTATAGAAATCTGTACTCCATTTTACTAGTGTGTCGCGGAAATTAGTATGATATTAATTTTTCTACACGTGGGCTAACCTAACGGGTATAAAATTGAGTTTTTTTCATGTATTTGTGTGATTAATGTATTTGATATACTATAACACTATGATTTTAGTATATACAAATTATTTAATATATATATATATATATATATAAACGTGACCGTGTCCTGATGATTTTGAATTTTACCGGTCCCTGTGTCCGTGTCGTGTCATGTCTCATGTCCGTGTCAGTGCTTCCCAACTCGTAATTGTTATTCACGGTTGTTATGTTTACCACTAGAAATAACCCGGTTACAGCACGGTTTAACCTGAAATATAACTTATATAAGAATATTTTTCTCGACATTTTAATCGATTAATTGCAGGATATTTCATTATTTTGTTTCAAGCTAAAATAATGTTCGTGCACATCCTTTAGAATAGCTTTTACATTTGGTTTCACTTATTTGTCACCCATCCTTTTTCCTATTTACCATCCACATTAAGTACCACTCCTGATTATCATATTTACCACCCAAATGTATTTTACAATATCCTAAATACTACCTAATTTTTTTGAGAACCTGATTGGATATCAAATCAGCAAAATCAGTGGGTAGACATTAGAGCAGAGGACAAGCACACCATTACACGGAGAGAAAGTGAGCGATGGTCCAAGTTAAATACTTGATGATCGTTTAATAAATTTGGTAAGGATCAAAGCTTAATATGTTGGGAATCTGGGGAACATCTATGATGGATGATCATGATTTATATGTACAAACTATAAAGCATTTACTAATATTTTTTTATCCTTCCAATCGATCGATCCAAAGCTCGATGGCGTTTATTTTCTTGATTCATTCCAGACGATGATGTACAACTGAGAGGAGTACTAATCAGAAGACTCACCATCTCTTCAAACGTAAAGGAAAAAAAGGTCACTATTGTTCCATGATTTTGATGGATGAAAAAAAAGAGATAAGAAAATAAGTTTGACTAGATTTGTGCCCGTGCTACGAACCGGACATTTTATTTTTTTTAATTTGGTGTGCGCGGGGCTTAGCCCCGCCCATCCCCGTGGGGATGCATTTTTGATTTGGTGTGCGCGGGGCTTTGCCCCGCCCCGTGGAGATGCATTTTTGATTTGGTGTGCGCGGGGCTTCGCCCCGCCCCGTGGAGATGCATTTTTTATTTGGTGTGCGCCGGGCTTCTCCCCGCCCCGTGGAGATGCATTTTTTATATGGTGTGCACGGGGCTTCGCCCCGCCCCGTGGAGATACATTTTTTATTTGGTGTGCACGGGGCTTCGCCCCCCCCCCCCCCTCCCGTGGAGATGCATTTTTTATTTGGTGTGCGCGGGGATTCGCCCCGCCCCGTGGAGATGCATTTTTTATTTGGTGTGTGCGGGGCCTCGCCCTGCCCCGTGGGGATGCATTTTTATTTGGTGTGAGCGGGGCTTCGCCCAGTCCTGTGGCGATGCATTTTTTATTTGGTGTGCGCGGGGCTTCGCCTCTCCCCGTGTCGATGTATTTTTGATTTGGTGTGGCGGGCACATACATTAAAATAGGTGGAGAATATGTGTATATTTTATTTATTTTATCATTTTATTTTCGCAGAAAATATGTGGATTTTTTTTCCCCTTTATATATTAATTTGGAAAAAAGAGTCCTTATACGGTAGATACACGATTTCCAAATTGAATTTGGACTCCATAAAATTCCAAACACGGTAGGTTAGGTTTTCCTTTTGAGTTTGTAATTTTTAACCAATCATACGTTGCCAAGTGTCCTCGCGAATTCCAAATTGAATTTGGTTTCCTTTTTTTTATCTTTTCTTATTCTTTTTAAACCAATCATACGTTGCCAAGTGTCCTCGCGAATTCCAAATTGAATTTGGTTTCCTTTTTTTATCTTTTCCTATTCTCTTTAAACCAATCATACGTTGTCAAGTGTCCTCACTAAAGCGCTTGTTTCACAAAACTCATAAAAGGCTTATTTCGGCCAATAGAAAGCGAGGGTTTCCTCACCATTCAACGTGGGAGCTTTATTTTTCTAGGCCTTTAAGACTTTAGATACCATCATTTGAATCCACATCAAACTGGATCTTCTTTTCATAAAGCCATCTTTGGATTCATAATTGGATCTTCTTCGTCACAACATAAAATATTTTGATTTTGATCGTTTTTGAAAGTGCGGAAAGAAAAAAAGGGTGATTTTGTTTTTTTTGTTGCTGAAGAAATTCTAGCTCTGTATCACCATTGGACTTAGTTTATAAAGATGATGTATTGGAGCAGACAAACCCTAGAAAAAATTGTTGGGTTTTTTATGTGCAAATCTTTTGACTTTTAGAAGTGATAAATAGGAATAAATAGAATTGAAAAGTAGAATTATGTTCTAAATTTTTAGGAAGGTGGCAAATAGGAAAAATGTGGGTGGAAAATAGGTAAAACCTTATGTTTTACCCCTGTGAATATTTTAATCCATCAAAAGAATTAATGGATTTGGTATAACCTTCCCTGAATGGTTCAAATCACTTGTTAAACAAAAATAAATATCGCTTCCCCTCAGAGGATGGCTACAACCCTACAGTAAATAGATGCGCGGATTAGTAAAATAAAGATATCTCGTTTAGCACCAATAAAAAAAAAAAAACTAACGGCTACACATTCTGGATCACATCCTTATTTTTCTTCATAAACATTACTTGGAAGTATAAGATCTCGCATAAGGTATGTTTGGCATGCTTAAATCAAAGGTAATAAGAGGATGTAGTACAGTTAAAAGGAGTAATCAAGGGTTGCTTCTAAAGTTAGGTGTTTGGCATGAATCCAATAGTTGTAGGGTAAAAACAGATTCTGCTGAAAATAGTAAAATGGGGTAGGTTGATGAGAAATGAGTCTAAACCCTAAACCCTAAACAAATGTATTGTATATGAGTACTTTAGATTCGAGAGATCAATCTGTACAATTCTGGCCTAAACCAAGAAATGGCCATTCGAGTCTTGCTTCGGTCACAAAGAAAGGAGAAGGGTTGGTCTCAGGGAGGGAAGCAAAGGAAGTGTTGAGATCAGGGTGGTAGATTCTGTGAGAGGTGATGGTGTATGAACGTGTATCAGGAGATAGAACTTGATTGAAGCTTGTAAGAAGTGTGTTCTGTTAGTTCTGGATACTTGCGTTGATGATTATGATTACTTGTTTAGAAATAAATCAGAAAATCTATTTATGTATAATCATGCATGTACACCCTGATCTCGTAGAAAGTGGAAGTTGTGAAGGAGTGAGAAGGTGGAGATCGTGTGAAAGTGATAAAACCGTGTCCCTATCATGGATGGAAAACTGGACGGTTGCACACCCAATACTCATTCACTTGTCAATTGTATGCATCTCCTGACACTTTCTCATAATGGGTGCATTGCATACTGCATTGTAGTAGCCCGCCAGACCAATACCCTGATGAAAATCCTCCCCCCCCCCCCCCCCCATTTATGACATTGTTGATGTCTTGAGTATTTTTGTAATGATCCTTCCCTTCAACGATACTATCCTCACCACTGCGGTCATCCGACAGTGTGGGTTTTTTAACGGGCATCTCTGCGGTAATCTAACAGCATCTTTCCGGGAGCACCCATCCCTGGATTACTCCCTCCCGAGCACGCTTAACTGCAGAGTTTTCTGCCAACTCCGGAACCAATTGTACTGAAAAGGCCTCGGTGATATGAAAGGAATAACCATTAATATATTCCATTCGGCGAACCACAATTTAAATCGAGGTATTACAATACCACCATTATAAATTGGAACCATCCTCAGCTCCTGAATATATTTTCAAGCCCAGAACTCCGACGTTCCCTACCCTTCGTGACACAAGCACCTGGAACAACCTCGTCCAACGTACACTCCCACCCTCGGAAGATGACATGTCGTTGGCTCTGATACCATTTGTAATTACCCGTCCCTCCATCAATAACATCCCCACTTAGCCACTACGGTTATACAGTGTGGGTTTTTCAATGAGCATCTCTGCGGTAATCCAGTAGCAGCTTCCAGGGAGGTCACCCATCCCTGGATTACTCCCGTCTGGGCACGCTTAACTGTAGAGTTTTCTGCCAACTCTGGAGCCAATTGTATTGAAAATGCCTTAGTGTTAGGAAAGGACAAACCTTTATTTATATTTCATTCGGCAAACCATAACCGAAATCGGGGTATTACAGTTTTGGTACAAAATACTACTTAGTTGCAAATATGACTTACATAACTAGGTTGGCCTACATGACTAGGGTTGACCTGCATGACTAGGGTCGACTTGCATAACTTCCTCTTACCTGAATGACGAAGTTAACAGGTTGTGTGAGTACGTCATGTCACAGTTTGAATAGACCAGTAATGTGGAAAATGTTAATTGTTGAGTGAGTCCAACACCATAACATGTGAAAAGTGGTCATAGGGAGTGGAGGAGAGAATGTGTGATCTTCTCGGCAACTAAACATGTGTTGTTGCTCGTATATGTAAGACCTACATTTAAATATATATTTCGACCAATCGCGTGAGAGCTATGCTACATGTAGATCATGAGTGGCAAGTCAAGTTTCATAAAAATATGACTTGCCATGTGAGGTAGTCAGAACCGATGCATGGTGCTCATGATTGAAAAACTTATATGAAGTAAGATGCTGAAATGAATTCGATACTTGTAAGATGTCGCGGACGTCCCATGCGTAATGAACGGCTCAGATGGGTCGCAATTCCCTTATAATGAACGTGATGCTTTAAAAACGTCAAGTGTTATAAGTTTGAACTTCGTAACATTTTTTGAGAAGTTTATAGGTGTGGATGTTGCGATGATGAACTGCAACACTTACGCGTTACGAAGCGGAAGCTTTGAATATCATAATGGTTTTTGTGACGTTTACAAGTGTTGCAAACTTAACTTTAACGTTTTTTTTAAACGTTTGGCACATGCGACTTACATGAACTGTCGCATGTACGATTTACACGTTTTTGGCAGATCGGCCGGCCTACTTTGGCCGGTCATTGAGAGCTATGCATGTAGACTACGAGCGCTCTGATTGGTCGATTGGAAACAAGGGAGACATGTAGTCACTGTGAGACATGATTGGTCCCTTTTGGTGACATGATTTTGATTTCTAAAGGTTACGGGGCGATCCCTCTTTCGATGTCACAATAGTTTTCAATCTGTTGAGTCATGAGATATAAATGATGATTTAATTTAGCTTCATTTTCATCATTTAGAGCCACTTGATTGTTGGAGTTTTCAGGACTTGAGGTCACCGGGCATGAAATGGCTTTGAATGTCGTGCTTGTGTCTTTTTCTTTGTTAGACAAAAACTCATGATTCAATATCTTTAATCTCCTAACAAGTATAATTCTTGGTAAGGATGAAAGATCATTGGCTTCAATGATGACATGTTTCTTATAGTCGTATCTAAATGGCAATGATCTGAGAATCTTGCATATTGTATCTTTTTCAGAAATAGTCTTTCCAAGAGAGAAAAAGACATTGACAATCTAAGTGAGTTTAACATGAAACTCCTTATAGGTATCGTTATCATCCATATGAAGGTTTTCCCAATCAAAGTAAGAGGTTGAAGTCTAGCTTCTTTTTCTGAAGAGTCACCTTCAAATACAGTTTTAAGATTATCCTATGATGCTTTAAGGTTTCACATGTATAAACATGATGCTAAAGATCTAGACTTGTTGTGTGTGTTATAGCATTCAAACCATCTAAGTTCTGCTTGGCGAGAGCCTTTCATTCACTAGAGTATGTATGTAGCTAAGCTTCTCAACTCAGTTTCCGAATTTTCCATCTTCGAAAGATTGTAATCATCAACGACTAATACCCAAGTATTAAAATCACGTGATTGAGGAAACGACTTCATAGAAAGTTTCCACCACAGATAGTTGGTACCATCAAATCTTGGTGATACGTGACATAACTCGATTCATGTGAACCAAACACCGATTGTTAGATCGTTCCGTGTTTGCCTGATCTGACACCAATTTAAACGACGAGGGTACCAAGTACACCACAATTTTTTTCATATAAACCTATTTAAGACCCACCTTATATAATCTTATTTAAGCAAAAATCACTAAAAGATTATTTCGACAAGGCGTCCACTTGGAACATGGTTAGTTCGGACTAAACTAAAAAAGTGGGATCAGACCAAGTGTAAATTAATATACAAGTATATTTATTTTTATTACAAATCAATATAATGCAGAAGTAAAGTAAATCACACGACACACAAGATTTTTGTAATGAGGAAACTGCAAATGCAGTAAACCCCAGGACCTAGTCCAGTTTTGAATACTTTCAGGATTAAGCCACTATACAAAGACTACTACCAACTTCGTATAGTTGAGACCAAGTAAACTAAATCCAATCTGGTGTGTACGTGAATCTTAAGATGGAGTCCACTATCTTAAGTCTCTTCACCCGATGTGAAGACTTCTAGGACTCAACTCCTTTGGATCGTATTCCGAAGTAGTAAATAGATAATATGCATTCGGTAGCCACTCTACCAATCTTAAGAACTATATCATAAATGTTTTGTTGAGTTATACAAAGGCTTTCCATTTAAAAGATTAAACTCCTTCGTATTGGTTTAGATCAACCGCGATCTATATTATCGAAATAATCAAATTTTAGTTTGCAATCTATTCACATTAGATCCCAAAGAGAAATACAAGGAGATAGATCACAAATCTCTACAACAAGAAATAAGATGTCTATCAAGATAAACAAGCTTGTCGGATCCCAGTCAGTCAAGTGTACACAAAATATAATCACAAAGATCATAAACCAATCAGAAATCTTGTAGTCTTCAAATATTTGGTCTTCAATGTACCTGCACAAATAACTTGATTCCCTTATGATCAATCATGCACAAAACGGAGTTGGTTAATAATAGATGATTACAAGCCTATCTTCATATCTAAAAACATATCTGAACTTTTATCGATCCTTAATCTAGTTCAAAAGACCTTATATCTGAAGAGAAGGATCATTGAACAAAAAAAACTAGTGATTATCAAGGTTCAACTACCGTTAGTCAATCAAATCAATAATCGAAAACTAAAATAACAATACTACTCTAGTTTCTCATAAACGGGACTTCTAAACGCTTCTTGATCCCACATAATTTTTTAAATCAAGCGGACGTAATAGGTTTCGCCTAATTAGGTTACTCTCCTCTCCGAGTGAGTATTACAAATAATACTGCTAGTCGGCTTCCCACACTGACTACGAGATGAAGTGTGTGATAAGTTTGTAAAAAGAACAAACTTCACAATTTATAGACCCAAGTAGTTTGGACACCAAAGAATTTCCAAATACGAAAATATCAAAAGATATGCAGTAAATACAAAATTTTGATTTTTCTAATTCGACCTAATATACCGAAATCTCTCATGGATGACAACTCAATATCATCTAGCATACAAGTATACTTTACTAATATATTTTCACTAGATTTGCTTTTGTTAGAGCATAGCTCGGTTGAACCCACCAAGCGTTGGTATGTCAAGTTTGGTTGTTATATTTTAGTGAATAAAAACTCATTTAAAGAGTCGCTTGATTATTTACTATAGTAAACTTCGTATAGGTTAGCTTGAAAGTATTAGGATAAGAGACATTACAAGTATTACGTGAAGACTTGAAGAATATGAAGAAGTGAGGAGCTACAACGACGACATAATCCTTCCACTTGAGGTTAGTAATATTTGACTTGAATTGTTTCATTCCCTAACGTATCTTTCAAGTCGTGCATATTGAAAACATAACTGCGAAGCTGTGAATGATTATACTCTAGTTAGACATAGTATTAAGGAATACAATACAAAGTATAACACTTATCTTTTGAACTTCGTATATAAGACATCGACATGATCGTACGAATGCTATTTTGATTATGTATGGGTATGGGTGAAGATTTCGTCCTAGGAAACAATGTTTTACATTCGTTTAAAGGAAGTAAATTCATGAACTTGTTTTATGAATCGAAAGGGAAATAGCTGGGATTATTGGTATTGTTATTCATTGCAAATATTTTGAATTACCAATATGTGTGTTTAGTATAACCGCTCATAACTTGTTTATGTATCTTGTTAAAACTATCACATTGCTGACTTTTGTATTGGTATAACTTTTATTAGTGAAACCGATCTTAAGTAATCACTTGAGATGGTATGATCGATTTGTTATAATTGGTATGACAAACTCTAGACATTGGGGAACCGATCCTAGTAAGAGGTGCAACCGATCACAAAAGGGGAATCGATCCTTGTAAGAGGTGCAACAAGTTT
>JAJJMB010004648.1:3303181-3326569 GCA_023531105.1 Papaver atlanticum | reverse complement strand
AATCTCTTCAACTTGGTCGGACGATATCCAAAAAGTCATCAAAGATTGGACGAACAGCTGGGAGCATTTGGTAAATAATTTGAGTATTAGATATATTCCAAAAGTTTTGTATGTATGTCTAGTATAACATACTAAAAATTCACATCAATCTGATTAACGAGCCAAAATATACAGCTTAAAAGGCGAGCTAGGTCATGGCTGAAAACTGACAGTATTCCTCCTGAATTCTTCCTGAGTTTTTACTGTCGGGATGTTTCACCTCCTAAATGAGCTTAAAATCTAAATATTCTCGCGTAGGAAGATAGTAAATTCTTTTCTGATAAGAATGGAGGGGCGGATCATCAAAATCCGACTTTGTATGAGAATTCTACAGCAGTTTTAGTGAGGGTCTCACATCTGAATTTTCTGATTACGAAATTTCATGAATTAACAAAAACTTCTGCAAATCATCTCAGCCATCCAACTTGGCTAGACAATTTAATCAGTTTAGATTTAATTTGGGCCAACCAATAGGATGTCAAAATGGCTACCAGCCATCATTCTCCTATAAGGACCGACCACCACATCTTTAATGGATAGCTCATGGCAGTTGCTCAAATATTACTGCCTGCCGCCTAGCTTGCGCGTGATTGGTCAAAATATTTAGGTCTTGCAAGCAAGACCCACTCATAAACTTGCTACATATTTTCCACGAAAATACTCGAGACATCAAACATGTCACAAACTGGGGAATGTTCATCAGGGTATTGGTCTGGCGTGTTTACAGCATGTGGCGTGCAACACGTCCATTACGAGAAAGTGTCAGGAAAGGCGGACGGTTGATAGCAGTAAAGGAGTAGTGGGTGTAAAGATGACCGGTCTTCCCTTCATGACAGGAACATGGTTTTCACCAATTTTACACGATCCCCACTTCTCCACTACTTAACACCTCCACTTCCTAGGAGATCAGTGTGTTCAACTATGACTTGTATAAATAGGTTTTCAATCTATTTCAACCAACAACAGTTTTGGTTATCAACACAAGTATCCAGAAAACACCAAGAACTTATAGCTTACATTCCGCAAGCAAGTTCGACATTCTGATTCAATTCATAAACAACCACACCTTCAGAGTTAACCATTCTGATCTCAACTCCTTCTTCGCTTCCCTCCCTAAGATCAACCCTTCTCATTTTGTGACCGAAGAAAGACTGGAACGGCCATTTCTTGGTTTAGGCCAGAATTGTATAGATTGATCTCTCGAATCTAAAGTACTCTTGTGCAGTACATTTGTTTAGGGTTTAGATTCGTTTCTCGGCGGCACACACAAATTTACCATTTCCAGCAGAATCAGTTTTTACCCCAAAACAAGTCTGTCCAAACCTATGGAGTTTTCTGTTTTTCCTGCTGTTAATGTTGCGCCGGATGTCACCGCAGTTCAGGAGATTGTTGCAGGCGAGGATGTATTCACTTTGGAGCTGCTTCATTTAGCATTTCAGAGACAGATTTCTACTGTCTCATGCATTCCGCACCAATGCAAGCTTTCATTTTCGAGAACTCTTAAGTTCTCCCTCAACAAAGTTCTGTCCATCCCGGGTAATTGTTCATCCTGGATAAAACTTCTTATTATTCCCATCGCCACATTGCAGGTCTATAGACCTAAGTGCTTTGCAGAGGATAAGTCAGGTATAAGACAAAAGCTTCAAGTCGGGGCCATTAACCAAGCACTCTCTGATTGGAAGGATTGTAATTGTTGCGCCTTGGTCCGCAGACTGATTCAAGACCATGTCCCTTTGCCGCGCAAACAACCGCTTAAGAAGAAGCAAGATGTTGCTAACTTGAATGCATGTTGGAAGAAGATGAGTTGCGGACATTTTTCATCTGTGATTCGGGTGTTGTCTTCTGGTGGTGTTGCTCCTCACAATGAATCCACCTTGGTTGAATTGCAATTGAAACATCCAGCAGCCCCACCCCCTTTTATTCCGCCGGAATCGGTTAGTGTTGACTCTATTGTGGTTGATTCTAAGGAGGTTCTTGGTGCCATCAAGAGTTTCCTCAGAGGGACTTCTTGTAGTCGAGACGGTTTGCATACGCAACATTTAATGGATGCATTGAGTGGTGTGGCATCAGCGGTAGCGGACGAGTTGTTGGCTTCAATTATAGGGGTTTTCAATTTATGGATGACAGGTAAATGTCCCAGTGGTTTAGGCGAGTTCATAGCTAGTGCACCCCTAACACCATTATTGAAGCCAGGTGGTGGTCTTAGGTCGATAGCTGTTGGTACCATTTGGCGCAGATTGGTCTCTAAGATAGCTGCTTTCTCCGTTGGCAAGGCTATGACTTCTTACTTGGGAGATCATCAATTTGGAGTTGGTGTTCCTGTTGGAGGTGAGGGTATTTTACATGCTGTAAATGGTTTGATGGAGTTGAAAGGTCAGTCCGCCAGTATGTCAATGTTGCTTGTTGACTTCTCCAACGCTTTCAATATGGTAAGCCGGTCTCACCTCATTAAGGAAGTTCGACTCCATTGTCCAGGTATTTCACGTTGGGTGGAATTTTGCTATAGTAGGCCTGCTAAACTTTATTATGATCAATATACTTTGTCCTTATCTCTTGGTGTTCAACAAGGGGACCCTATCAGTCCTCTATTATTTGCCTTGACACTCCATCCGCTTGTGAAAACCATTGCATCTCAGTGCAAACTTGATTTGCATGACTGGTACCTTGACGATGGGACTATTATTTGAGACACTCTTGAGGTGGCTAAATCCCTGAGTATTATGGAGTCTGAAGGCCCGAGTAGAGGTTTACATCTTAATATAAAGAAAACGGAGGTTTTCTGGCCAACCGTTGATCCTAGAAGTTTTGATGAAGATGTTTTTCCCCGGGATATCGGAAGACCAACTAATGGTGTTAAACTCTTGGGGGGGGGGGGGGGCCCCCCAGCTGTGAGTCTAGATTTGAACTTTATTAGTGACATGGCGCTGGCTCGGGTTCACAAGACCATCCAATGTCCGCCATAAAAAAACTCTAGGACCCTCAGAGTGAGATGTTATTACTTCGTAACTGCACTGGCGTGTCCAGATTGTACTTCGCTATGCGCACCACCAACCCTGCTACTTTACAAAATGCCACTGAACTATTTGATGATCATTTATTTCAGTACTTGAGACTTCTGGTCACAGGGGATGGGGCGGGTTTTGGACCTTTGCAACAGCGTATTGCTACTCTTCCCATCAAGGAAGGTGGTTTTGGCATTTACACTATGGCAGACACCCGTCACTATTGTTACCTGGATTCTCAGAGTCAAACGGTTTCGGTGCAAAAAGCGATTCTTGGTAATTTATTCTCTTCAGACAAAGGTTCTTCTTATCAGTCGGCTCTTCAGAACTTCACCTAGGTTTGTGGGTTTCCTTCTAATTATTGTGTTGATGATACTGGGGGCCCCCCCCCCCCCCCCCCTTCTATGCACTCCTTGGCAGTTATTTATTTTGACGCAGTTAAGAAGCAAATCCCAAACCAATTTTCAATGTCTGCAAGAGATTCCATTTTATGGCAGTGCAATCGATTTAAGCACGCCCAAGATTACCTGTTGGCCGTACCCATTAGTGGTCTGAATCAATGCCTTGGACCAAGACAGTTTCGAGCTATTGTTTGTTATCTTCTTGGCATTCCCTTGTTTGTCGAAGGTGGCTTATGTTCAAGCTCTAATAGACCCATGGATATTTTTGGTGACCACGCTCTTCACTGTGCCAAGGATGTTGGGCTCAAGTTTCGGCATGATCTTGTACATGACGAATCGCTGACATCTGTTACAAAGCTGGTGTGCCCGTGCGTAAAGAAGCAGCCCTTGGGTTTTTGTCTGATGATAATAGAGACTTGCGCCCGACTGATATTCTTGTTCTTAATTGGGAGAATGGCCAAGATGTTTGTATGGATGTTACAGGAGTCTCGCCCTTCAAAGGTGAAAGTACCGTGCTTTTGTCCCAGGCCAAGCTATTTCAAATGTTGTTTTACGCAAACGTAACAAATACTTAGACCAGTGTGTTTCGCATGGTTATGGTTTGGGTGTCCTAGCATTTACCACGTTGGGGGAGCTTGGTGATGATACTGTGTGTTTTTTTAAGAGATTGAAGAATTGTCTAGTTAGTAATGATGTCAGTAGTAGTGTAGGTAAATTTCTTTCTATAGATTAGGTGTTGCTATTCAGAAGGGTGTCGGTGCTCAGCTTGTTGCTAGTCTACCAACAAAAGTTCCGTACGATTCTGTTGAGTAATATTTTTTCGTTAAAGAGATAACTAATGATAAGGAAAAGAAAAAAAATATTAGAAAAGGTGATAATAGAATTAAAACCCAACATTTTTGGGTCTTTGAGCTGGTGTAATTAGTTTTTCTCTTAATACATTTTAAAGTTATTTTATAAAAGTGTATTATAGTTGAAAATTTTCATTAATTCTCCGATCCCAACTAGACATGCAAAAACTAAATTTTAACTTGTTAAAGTATTAGTATTTGTAGTTGTTGTTTGGTACGAAACATTACGGTCTCTGGTGAGGCACATTGAGCTTTTCTTTTCCTCTTTCTAAAACCTGTTTCAACAGTTTGAATCAAATAATGTAATACCGTCGACCGATTCGGCATTGTAAATCAATGACATGGCGCGACTCCCTTTGCCCAGCCAGACGCGTTTCAATCTGTACAACAATGCCGTTGGGTTTTTACTTCTATGTCAACTTCCATAGTTACATGGCAAGCTGGGCCCTTGAGTGCGGGTCCCAGATACAACAAAACAGTAGGACTAAACCAATATCTGCACAATCTGGGGAATTATTTTTGAGATTAATGTCCAGGTCGAAGCAACTTAGCTGTACAGCATTAGTACCACAATTGGTGGACTTCAACTCCCCTACGATTCCGCAGTCTTTTGAGTACGCTTAGTAATCTTATAAGTTGTTGAGTTGTGCGACTAAGAATTAACATTAGAGTTACATCCTCGAGTTCCCATTGCCAATCCCGTTCTCCCTGCAATTAGTTGACATGGTTGTGACAATAAAAGTTTAAGCTGATTAATAACTGTAGTAGATAACATTAACCGCACCTTCGGTTCAGGTGTTTGGGAGTATATCTTATTCTGTCCAAACGAACAGGCCAAAATTTTCTGAATTTGAATTCCGTGGAAATCCAATTCCCTTAAAAATTGTCTTTTCTATTGCATTCACGGATAGTGGAATGGAATTCAAATTGAATTTCTGGAATTTGGAAAACTTTAACGGAACGCGCTGTAAAGGATTCCAAAATCTGAAGATTAGTCTTCTTATCAGATCTTGTTTAGTTATCGGTAGTTAACATATCGACAAATACTACAAATTAGGGTTCAATTCAATGTCTCAAGACTCTCAAACCGTACGTGTGATCACCTGCCAAAAACTATAAGTGTAGCTTAATCGGGAACAGGTCCACTTGTTTATAATGTGATTAAGAAAACTACAAGAACATGTAGAGAATAATTTAATTAGTGCCAAAATAAGGAACTAGTCTAGCGAAGTCTTCTGTTTATCTTAAATAGAAATTTATTCGAGGTGATCGATCTCTTCTTAAAAAATAGGAAAAGAATATAAATTATTTGTGGTGGTTTAAGTACAATGATTTTGGTTAATCCACATTTTATTAAACTCTGTTAAGCTGTCTAAATTACTCTAATCCCATGTACATGGTCTTTTTAGTTTCTTTATAACTTTAATTGCGGTGGAGCCGTTTTCTGGTTCAGATCTGTGTTGTACAAGTCTATATCTGCTTGGCTCAATTAGAATTCGAACCGGCAGCTTAAAATTCTGATAATTAAGCATAATATTGTTATAAACGGCAGTTTATTATATAAATGCCCACTTTAATGGAACCCTATTACTTAGGAACCAAGTATGTAAACTCTATAAATAGAGTCCTAAACCTTTGTATTCACACACAGATTAATAGAATTTCTCCCATCTTTCTTCTCTCTATTTTGTGTCTTTCCTTCTCTATTTTCTAGTTGCATAACACGTTATCATGCACGTAGCTCAAATCACTTAGCGATTTTTTTTAAAAAGAAAAACCTAATTTATTTGTTTTTAGTTCTATTTTGATTATTTTCACAAAAGAATCCTCGTTCATTAATAAGGCAAAACAAGATTTTGTCGGAGGAATAAACGCTTGGGTTTATCTTTTTTTTTTACACAATTATACGTGATCTAAACAATATGCTTGATTTTTGTTTTTGCACTTTGGTTTCAAGTTGCAGATTGTTTTATTATTGGAGTCCATGGCCAGGCAGGCACTCATACGAAACTAAAAGGTTTAGATCGTGCGCTAATCTCACATGAATCGTTACTAGATCTCATGAATTAAAGTGATAACAATCACTTAATGGTCGTATACTTAGATGGTGATTGCCAGCCACGGGGTATATGCATGGAGATGTGCCAAAATTAATCAGGGAATCATCTTCTCGTATACCAAGCTTTTAAGGGTTTTCCCCTTGTTTTCCAGTAAAGTTCCGATATCCTATTTTTTATTATTATTTTATTTTACACGTTATATTATATAATATTATTTAACGTATTGATTTTTATTATCATTATTATATCTTTGTATATTTATATGCAATGGGCAATCGACTTTGAAGTCGTTTTTCCTTTCTTCTCTAATTCTTTTTTTATAGAGAAAGAAAAAAGTAAAATCCATCGAAAGATGGTTTACAATTATTATTCTCTAATGAAACTGTAATCACCAAACACTGGTATTATTTTTCTTTTCCTCTAATTTTTTCTGTAGAGAAAGAAAAAAAAAAAAAATCCATTAAAAGATGGTTTACAGTTTCTATTCCTCTAATGAAACTGTAAACATCAAAAATTGGTGCTATCGCAATTTAATTACCTTTATGGTTACTAGTCACGTGCATGGTTGAAAAACCTACGGCCAATTCAATTTGGTATCTTTGTCTTTTAGACGAGGATCATGTGATTTATATATGGTTTCTATTTCTTTTTTTCACAAGAAACCATCCTCCAACCTCAAAGTAGGTTTCCCATGCGATAACTAAAACAAAATATTTTTATTTTTTCATACGAGTTTGATAAATCGTATAAACTAATTGGCGCTAATTTTCTCCATCGTTTCCATAAGATTGGCATATTTTCTAAAAAAAATCTAAAAAGGAGTGAATTTTTAGGCCACATAATGGATTTTTTTTTTCAAAGTCGATAATGACGATGATTTTTTTATTTTCTTAAAAGAATCATATAAGCCAATTGAAACTGGTTTCTCTGTAAATCCTAGAAGGATGAGATGTCGTTATCATGTATTCACAGTTGCAAACATCAATGAGATGGAGAATTGTTGCATTCCTGAGGGATATTTAGCAATTTTTAGTTCTCTTCCTTGTATTATTCTCCAAAATTTTGAAGTTATTCCACTTGTAGTTGGAATTGGACATTAAAGATCAAAGGGTGCGCACCCGTCTTGTTAGCCTATATAATTAGTCCTTGAGCGACTTAATTGATCTTTCTATTAAAAAAAAATTGTAACATAAGTGTCCATAATTTTATTCTAATTTTATTTTTTGGAGAGTTCGCATATTTTATATGTTTTTTTTTTACCAAATAATTTTTGGTTCCAAACGTAATCCATGGTTGATGTTAAATATGTATGTCTATTAAGACTCTTTTTTTTTTATGTCGAAAGACATATTTTATAATAAGTATATGTCTCGAATTAATCGGATAATACTTTATGAAACTAAGATAAAAGAATTTCCGCCATAATCAGGAGGAAACTATACACTACCGGACGTTGGTGTTCATTAACTTAAAAGTTATATCAATATCTCTCCCACCACTCAAATCGATTAAGGCTGTCCTTATATGATTGGCGTGAAATTTCTCATTTTGCTTTCATATAAGCTTTGCCTCTTAAGAGGAAATCGAGTCACATCTAGCAGATAAGTGGCGTTTTATAAGAGGCTACAGGTAGTGCTCCAATTGAGTGTACCAAATTTACATTCTCAAATATAATATCTTCTCACTTGAAGATGAGGAGATTATAATGCTCGCTGGCGCTGGTACCAATAATTGATTGAATTTTTCAAGATATGCATACATTTGAGAATTATGTGGATCATAATAAGCTAATATGATTGTCGATTATTCGCGGTAGCTACTGAAATAATAAAAGATGGTGGTAGTCCTTGAAGGACTCAAAGGACTAATATGATGTTTTTGGCGTGGTAGTCGTTGAAGGACTCAAATTCATTTAGACAACATATATGGTTGGGGACATATTCAAATTTGTAATCCTTTTAGGATTCAAATTATATTCAGACAACTACCTGACTGTGTCAGTGTTAACAATCCTTTATGTGTTTTTAAAAATTTTAAACAAAACCAAAAATCTGGATTAGTTGATTGGTGATATCAACTTTATAGGTCTTTTGAGGAATCCTTAAAAACACCAAAATCCACGCTTTTTGCAGCATAAATTCTATTTTCTTTTCTTTCTTAAATCTGCAGTTAGAATTATGCTAGCGTAAACTCATCCTTGAGATAGACTAGAGTTATTATTTTGATGCTTGTTTTTAAAACTCATATAGCTGGGTTAGCATCCATAAATCATCAAAAGTTGTACTATTTTCCCTTCGTTTCAGGTTTTGTCTCATGTGGTTTTCCTGACAAGGTTTTAACGAGGCAACATCTCATTGACATTTAAATTTCTTTCATAATGTTGATATTTGTGCTCTTTTTCCTTCGTCCAAATTTTTTCCCATTGGGTTTAATTGGCAAGGTTTTAGTGAGGCAATTTAATTCAACATGATGGTCATCCAAGGGGGAGTTGTATCAATTATGGTTGTTTAGTGGATGCCCACATTTGATTAAACCAAATCAACTTAATCATCTCCTAAGAATTTGGATTTCCTTCTCACAAATAGGATTTTTGTTCATGTATGATAAGGTATTCATATCTTGGCACTTTGTTGAAGAAACTACATCAACTACTTTTGCAAATCATCTCCGAGAAGCTAGCAATCCAAGAAGCAAGTCCTCAATGTATTTAAAGAAGCGTGAAGACTCGAGAACACTACCATTAGAAGACTAACACAAAAGAAGACTTCATCAACTGGAAATTTTCTCACGAAAGCATTGCTATCTCTAGCATTCAACATATTCGTTTATCGAAATTGGGAAATATCGACTCGAAGATTTGCAAGCCAAGATTTTACTGAAGTACTTATCAGGAGGAGTATCAAATTAGAAGGTATTTTACTGGACTATCACGTTGTACTCTTTTTCCTTCATCAAGGTTTTTCCCACTGGGTTTTCCTTGTCAAGATTTTAATGAGGTAACACATTCATGTCCAGCTCTGTTCTAAGTTTTCTCACAATTGTACTCTTTTCCCTTCGATCAGGTTTTGTCCCTTTTGGATTTTCCTGACAAAGGTTTTAACGAGGCAATTGCTTAGATACAGTGGTCATCTAGGGGGAGTGTTATAAACGACAGTTTATTATATAGATGCCCACTTTAGTGGAACCCTATTACTTGGGAACCAAGTATGTAAACTTTATAAATAGAGTCCTAAACCTTTGTATTCACACACAGATTAATAGAATTTCTCCCATCTTCTTCTCTCTACTTTGTGTCTTTCCTTCTCTATTTTCTAGTTCCATAACAAATATAACAAATGTACATGATCTTGAAATTGGTATGTCGAACTTGGGCTAAATTGAATAAAAACCAATCGTGCAGCAAATCCAAGTTATTCATGATCATCTGATTAAACAAAGAACTTTCTATTGTATGTTTGATCTTAGGATATATCATTGATTATTAAACTATCTTTAGGGATAAAACTTTGGTGTAACTTAGTCGCGCAGACAAAAACAAGAAATTTTAATTAGTTATACAATTTTCTGAGAAGAAAACACCTAAAGGGGTAAGACAAATGAAGTGGTCAGAGTTTGCCTTAGAATCTTAGATGTCTAAAATGAAGTGAAATGGTCAGAGTCTGCCTAAGATGTCATTTCTGCCGATTGAATTTGTGCCGGTGTTGGTAGTGTATCAGTCTTATCTCTTCAGATTAAGATAATTTTTGGTTTAATCTTTGTCGAGAAAAAAACATACGCCAAAAAAGTAATCAGTTTTTGATTTATGCTCGTGCTACGCACCGGGTATTTTTCTGTTCTTTTAATTTGGTGTGTGTGCGGGGCTTCGCCCCACCCCTTGACGATGAATAATTGATTTGGTGTGTGCGGGGATTCGCCCCGCCCCGTGGCGATGTATTTTTTATTTGGTGTGCGGGGAAAAATCATAAAACAATTCTAAAGGTCATGTAGAATCAACCACCGCAAATCAGTTTTCCAAAATTGACTTGCAAAAGACTCAAAGGTAAAGACAATATAAGTTCCCACTATCGAATCTTTTATCAAAGGCGAAAATCGTGTTTTGGTGGTGATCAATGGTTCACTTTCTAGGGTGCAAGCATATGTAACAGATCCCGAAACAGCATAAGATAATCTTGCTCTTTGTTGTATGAGCTTACCAGAAGTAGGGTAATTATTACATAGAAAAGCCAATGAACTAAGAAACTACACTATTAAAATCTAACAAGATGATAATTGAAACTCAATTCTCCATTCTCATTCATTCTGACCCCACTTTTTGCTGATGTAGATTGATGTGGTGAGAGCATTGGAAAATAGAGCATTCTCATTCATTCTCACCGAGCGTCAGTTAAGGAAAAAAATATGTTTACACCTTAATCTATGACCAATCCAAACCACCCCATCACTACTGCATTTTTTTCTTCATCCGCTAACTGCTCCCCACAAACAAACCCATATTCTCTCACTTCTTCCTTTCTTTTTTTGACAAAAAATATTCTCCCACTTCTATTCTTCATTCACCACTGCTCAGATCTCTCTGAATGCTTTCTTCCATAATTTTGTTCTTCAGTGCCCACGAAGATGGTTTAGGGATTTCAACCTCATCAAAGATCGACCAATAGATATATCCAAAGTCCCAAGAGGTGATTCTCTATCTTTACCTATGAAGCAAACTTATTAAACTAATCTTTCATTTTATGATTTAAACTTCGTTTATTAAACTTTAGTGCTTCTGATTACAATCTTAATTTTTTTATTTTCAAGTTTTTGGTTGATTTAAGGGAAGGGAGGAGTCTGAAGACTACTATCAAGAATCTATTCCACATCCCGATAAATCCACGATCTTCAGAATCTTCAATTTTTCAAACCAACGAGGTTTAGTTTTAATTAAGGTTTTCAATTCATTTGGACTATTAATTTTGTGGGTTTTCTCAAAATTTTCAAATATGTGCAGTAAAATTGGATGCATCATTCTTCTTAAAACATTTGATATACTGCAGGTACATGCGTTTAATTATTCATCATTTTAGTTTTCCAATTTTGATTTCAAATAGTTGTATTTAAGACTGATAGATAGATAAAATCTTTCAGAATTTTGATTTCGATTTACAATTTGATCATCTTATTAATCTATTTGTTATCTTTTCATAGTGTGAAAGTTTATAAGGGTTAGAAAACTTAGAGCATGTTTTAACAGTTGTACGTAGGATGTTGAGGTCGTAGTTGCATATGGGATCTTCTCTACATGTTCATTCATCATACTGGACAATATGAAGTCGTTCACAATAATCAATCTCTAAAGATTCATTCGATAATCCTCTTACAAGGAAAGTAACTAACCATAGTCTTAATAACCACACTGTATACATTGCACTTTAAAAATTCAATATTTGTAACAAAGCACAAGGCAATACAAAACACATAATAATGCTAGGGAAACTTTGACATATATTTTTACTTTTAGATTAGGTCTTCTGCATTGCTGCATCTTTCTATGTTAGTGGTGTTATCTATTGGTTGGATAACCACCATATTGACTGTATGCAACCGAAGGTAAGTAGTTATAAGTTATTGATTTGATCCAGGTATTCACCCATACCTTATTGATACACTTACTGTCAATGGTTTGTAATCTCTGATACTGACATTGATTCTAATTATGGGGACCTCTTCATGATCATTGGTAACTGAATATCTCTTTCCTTTCGTTTTTTCTTTTATTACTTTGATTATTTAATATAACTCTTTACTTTAGTAGTACTAGGCGATTTGAATTATAATAACATCCTTCATGGGCTTCACAGGGATAGATTGCTTCATAGAGACCCTTGCCTTATAAATGATTAATACTATAAATGACCCTTGCCCTACAGGGAGTCAGGGACATATTATATATGAACCCCTAATTACGGTCTGCTGGTCCCTTAGCATTATATGGTGTCGTATTCATAAGATGTATTGATGTGTGGTCCTAAATGATAAGGTCTGAGAACCCTCGATTGTAGTGAAAATAATCAGCACTTCTGTTGGGTTATTGTTGAATAGTAATATGGTTAAATTTATATATATTGTGCCATGTTCACTGTCCATTATAGCTTAAATTCTGACATAATCAGGGATTGAAACCTTAATGTGGAGGGCATTAATGGAGTCTCAGCGAATCTAAGCCACATAATTGAGTATGAAGGTGGAATTCATTTGGTTCCTCATACCAGTTTCTTTGTTTAGTATTACCTATAATAACGAAAAGTGCAGCAAGTATATAGTCCCTTCTCTCTGTTGCTATTGAATTATAAGTTTTTATTTTTAGTATTGATTTGTCTAGCTTAAGAGTGCTAACAAATTTATAACTTAGATTATCAACATTAATAATAATGACCATAAATATGAAAAGTTGAAGTTAATATGCTCAACTTAGAGAGGCATGTCTGCATTGTCATATATGGATCATTAGTTTCAATTACAACTTGATTGAAACAGTTTTGGTTTATAGTTACCTTTCGGGAGATTTTCACCTTTGATATCAGTTAATATATATTACAAGAAAATTTTCCCTTTTCATCATATGTGCTTCGTGTTGTTTTCAAGAAAAATTTATACTTTGTGATCTGATGGGTGCACATAAGAGAGGAAGCATTTCCTTTATAAATCGATCATCGCTGCCAATTGACATTGTAAAGAAGATTGAGCATTGAGCGATGCCGACTTCCTTTAATGTCGATGAGTGATGAACTCATAATCCAATGAAAGTAACACAATTATTGATTTAGAAAGTGATTTCTTACCTTGATAATGATTTCAATAAATGTTTTCTACACTGATCTTATCGCTGGTGCAGGTTTGTACAACTAATGCATCTACCAACTGTTTATGCATGGCGACGAGCATTTCATCAAGGCTGGCCTCCATAGATACACTGTTAGCAGCTCTTGACTACCATTTTGGTTGCGGCGTAGCTGATTTGGAAGCTCAAGAACCACATGGTAAATAGTGCATCCATATAGTAAGAGTACCAAATTAAAAGTCACATGCAGATTCTCAAGTCACCTACTGCAATAGTTAAAGCTCAAACCCGTATCATCCAACTGCATTGCTGCCATACAAGCCAACATCACAAAAACGCTTGAAATGTTAACGGGAGAATCATGAATATGTACAAATTTTATGTACGTATATTTGTTTTTCTCGGCATATATCCATATTTTTCTTAATAAAAATTGACCACTATCATAATGAAAATCTGATGAACAAAACACAAACACACCCGGTGCGGAGCACAAGTTATTATCTAGTTTTCTTTAATGGCGTCCACTTTTGAGAAATCCAGCAGATAGGTACAATTTGCGGTGACTATAACCTTCATACTAAAACATCATCCATAACGTAAAGCTTCTCATCTACTGAACATCTGGAATCCTTAGAAGAGGATTCAATTACACACTGATCAAATGGAATCTCTTACTTCCTTTTCGTGCAGTCAATCAGATAGTCTAGCCTTAAAATTGGTAATTTGAACCTCCTGCTGAAATAGAATTAACATCTCAAACTTAAGGGCTAAAAAAGAACACCCAATGCTCAATGAACTAAAATTTAAAATATCATACGACTACTTCTACCTTGGTCATATGATCTGAAAGTGATTATCGTAATCCAAGTGATCGTGACATTCAGAATCCAACTATGCATTCACAACCAAAAACTTCGTGCCTGAAAATATAAAGTGAGAAAACAGAATATTATAACTAAATACGGAAGCCATGTAACGTTCATACATAAGAACTCCATTACGGTAGAGACTGTATACCTTTCTTGATCTTTGTATGCATTTCTCCAACTCTGCACTCACCACCAAAAACTTTTTTTCTGAGAACATGAAAAGTTAATGACTAAATATGGGAGCCACTCAACATTCATAGATAAAAATGCTATTACGGTGAACGACTGTATACCTTATATAGAAGTACTTGATGCCCTTTGCTCTGGTGGAAGTATATTAGTTTGCTCTAATGGAAGGCTTACAACCCGGCGAAGGAGTGCCTTTTTCATATGTAGTGTCGACTACTAATCGGGAGAGGGAACAAATCCAATATTAGAGAACCACTATGTGCAACTCGTAAAATCATGTTCTCACTATAATTAGAAAGTAAAATGTAGGTAAGAAAGTTGGTTACGTTTGGCGGGCGAGGGTCCTAATTTCCCATCTGACCACCAGTCATTGGTGTGCCTAGAACGTACTGGCTTGGCCACTATGGTCTGGAATGCACTTGCGATTACGGTAACACATGAGAATGCTAGTTATTCACATGAGAATTCTGAAGTTGGTGGGAGGAAGCAGTGGTAATCTTATTTTACTTGCGATTACTCACCTATATTATTCCATTTTTGCGATGTGGCTGTATTGTCATGATTCCGGGTCAAAGTGAGGAACAATATAGCTCCATAAGTATTGTGCACCTTAGGTTGACCGCGTTGTTCACTGCAATTGTGCAAGCGTCTAAGCCTGCAAATACGAAAAAATAAAAACGTTCAACAGAGAGGCCATAAAACTATTTCAAGTAGACAGCAAATGATTATATTTTTACTGAGATACTTGTTGAAAAAATGGGGGTCTAACAACCACACCCAATATTTCGCTTAGCAATCTGTATGGACTAACTCCAATATACTTTTAAGAGAATCAACTAGACAGTCAGACTCAATCTTAAGGTAAAGTACATCAAAGAGTTATATCTCGATTTCTTAATGTAATCAGCAAATAAAACAGATAGAAATCCGTGAGCCTGATTAATATAAGAAAAAACTTGGACGGTATCAAAAACCAATATCCAAGTGTCAATCAATTTAATCAACAACCAAAGGTTGGATTCACGATTGATTGAACTTAAGCACAACCTGTGATATTTCAATTATATAAACAAATATAATGCGGAAAAGAAATAACACAGACACAAGAAATTTTGTTAACGAGGAAACCGCAAATGCATAAAAACCCTGGGACCTAGTCCAGATTTGAACACCACACTGTATTAAGCCGCTACAGACACTAGCCTACTCCAAGTTAACTTCGGACTGGAATGTAGTTGATCCCTAACAAATCTCACACTGATCAAGGTAAAGTTGCGCTCCTTACGTCTCTTAATCCCAACAGGACTCTACGCACTTGATTCCCTTAGCTGATCTCACCCACAACTAAGAGTTGCTACGACCCAAAGTCGAATACCTTATAAACCAATCTATCTCACATAGAAAAGTCTATTGTATACATAAATCTGTCTCCCACGGATAAACCTATGAGTTTTGTTCCGTCTTTTGATAAATCAAGGTGAACAGGAACCAATTGATATACCGGACTTATATTCCCGAAGAACAACCTAGAAATATCAATCACCTTACAATAATCTTAATCGTATGGTAGCGAAACAAGATATTGTGGAATCACAAACGATGAGACGAAGATGTTTGTGACTACTTTTTATCTTGCCTATCGGAGAATAAATCTCGAGCAAATCTTAGAGAAGATAGTACTCAATTACGATAGAAAACAGCAAGTTCAGAACACGCAACTACAGAGAAAATAGTTGGGTCTGGCTTGACAATCCCAATGAAGTCTTCAAGTCGTTAACATACATGGTTTCGTGAAAAACCTAAGGTTAAAGGAAAATCGACTCTAGTCGCAACTAGTATCACACAGGAGGTGTGGGGATTAGGTTTCCTAGTTGCTAGAGTTCTCCTTTATATAGTCTTCAAATCAGGGTTTGCAATCTAAGTTACCTTGGTAACAAAGCATTCAATATTCACCATTAGATGAAAACCTGATTAGACTCAAGATAATATCTTTCAACCGTTAGATCGAACTTATCTTGTTACACACAAATGAAAAGTGACTTCATTTAGATATGAGTAACCGTACCTAAACGTGTGCACCTTTGTTGGCTCAACAATAGTTAACCGAAGTTAGCCATATGAACACTTTCATATCAACCATATTCATCTTAACCATAACTAGTTCAAATGAATCAAATGAAACTAGTTCTAGAGTTGTTCAATTGTTTATATTCTCATATAAGTATACAAGACACAATTGAAGCAAAATCGATTTTGATTCACTCAAATCAAGTCATGAACATTATAGCCATGGTTTGCAAAAGATTGCATTCCTTATTATATAAATGTATTAGTTCATGAACAAACCGATTTTAGAACATAATCCACTCAAGTATGCAAACGGGTACGCATACCTAAATGGCCGGACTAAGTTTGGGTTCGCCGATACGCGAACTGGTACGCATACCACAAACTCAGTCAAAGTCCCGGAACTTGAACCTCATGCCAGTACGCGTACCGGTATGCGTACTTGGTTCCCGGACCTTGACTAGACCAAACAGTACGTATACGGGTATGCGTACCATGGTTCCCGGACTTGGATTATACATATGCAAGTACGCATACTGTGCTTAAATCCAATTATTCTAAACTCTCATTTCAATCATTGAAACATTCTCGTAAGACGACAATAGCTGTCTCACACAAACGATTAGCTTCAAAGCAATTTTCAAGTGATCGAATGATCAATACGAAACATTCTGATTCTACATCAAATGACTGTTTCACACAAATCATGTAAGATGTTACCAGGCGATTCTCACATGATCATCTTTTGACTTTCGTCAAGAATATAAGATGAACTTGGTTAAAGCAAAAGATTACCAACACATATTTCGAGAAATATGTAAGCGAGTTAAACTCAGCTCGAAATATCAAATATGTATAATTGAAGTCTATATAGCTATACGACTTTTGTCTCAAATAGGAGATAGAGTAGATAGACTTTTAAGTGATAGATGAGTTCAAGTCTCCACATACCTTTTGTTGATGAAGTTCCACAAGCTCCCCTTAGTAGTTCTTCATCTTAAATCGATGAACGCCGTGAAGTATAATGCTCAACTACACTTTCTATCCTAATCCGAGACTTAGCTATAAGTAGACTAGAAATCAAGACTTATAGTTTTGGCAACTAAACTTGACAACAAGCTTGAGATAACAACGCTTGCGAGTTCGACCGAGCAGTGCTCTAACACTTGTTAGTTCCAGAACCTCCACGCATGAGATTTAGGACACGTTGGATTGAGATAGGATATTGTATAATCAATCTTGGTTTGGTTCTAGATCACCAAACTGCCAACGCCGAGTCTCAGTCTAGGGTGAATTTCACAAATAATTCTCTAAAAGTGGAGATTTTTAGACTAACTTCCATGCAAAGTCTAATTTGAGGAACCATACAAAATAATGCATTATAGTCATAATACATGTAGCATAACAAACATTCAAGAATGTAAGTGACGAAAAAGTTTTCTAATAACTCGAAGTGTATAATTTGCTCGAACGATTGAAATTTGTACAGTCTTTATCAATCACCAAATTGTACCTTAAAATTTACGTCATAACTATACAGTCTTTATGCACAAATCTAAAAGGTTTAGTAACCTAACCAAGCAGATCATAGGATTAGATGAAACCTTAACTTAGCACATGCCAATATGTCGTAGTAATCCATTCCATCGAAGCAATCAAAAAAATCTATAAAAACCTTTTCAAATACCCTCCATTGGACTTTGTAGGATCGCGAGTACGGGTATGGAAGAAAAATTAACTTGCAGATCAATTACAGGGAAAAGGGGAATACGTAATTAGTTAGTCTTATGAAGACCAAAAAGAATTGAATTAGGGTTTTTTCTTAGTTTATGTACCTGATTAATATACACAAATCTCTTCATTCGGCTATGTTGATCATTTATGGCAGAAAAATCTCTTTATTCCCTGGTTTCTCCGCTCAAGTGGAAATTTTTTGCTATCTCAATTGTGTTAAATCTTTAGAAACTCGGTTTTAAACTCTGAATGGGAAAAATTTGCAAAGGTTTGACGGGAGTATTGTCCACCTCAGACGGTGTTACTAACGTACAGTTAAATATTGGTGTAAACATGGTGTAACGAAATTATTTAGGCTAAAAAACTTACAAAAGTGTTGTCCACCTGCTTTTTGTTCGACGCCGTTACTAATGAACGGTTAAGTATTTGATGTAAACAAAGTGTAACCCAATTTTTAATATTCCAATCAATAGAGTTATGCCAAGTGTCCTCACCATAGCTTCTACATTAGAAAAGGCCTATTTTGGCCAATAAGAAGCGAGGGTTTCATCACCGTTCAACGTGGGAGCATATTTTGTCAAGGCCTTTAAGGAGGAAGATGCCAAAAAAAAAAAAAAAACAGAAAATGTGTTCTTCAGATTAAACTAAAATTTATAAATAAATCTTATTTTGTCTAACAGTAGTTACTTCATAATTAAGTAGAATTGAAACAACGTTGTGAGAAAGATGCTTCAAAATACGTTGCGAGGAAGTGACAACCTTTTTTCTCAAACTGGTTCAGATTTTGTTGGCAATCTTGTGTATAAACTGCAATGAAACAAAAAGAGAAGAAGAGATGCAAACCCAATTAGACGAAACCAAAGTCGAGGCAAGGATTATATCCTCCAGCCTTAAGACAGATTTACCCCACACTGGTGCTTACGGACTATCGGTGTCTGTCTCCCAGGATACAACGACTATCTTCTCGATGTAGTAGCACTCCAAACTTCGAGAAACGACGAACCAAAACTTAAAGTGATGAACTCTCTTAATTGACACAAACTTGATGATGATTTTAGAATGCAACGGAATGATGATTAGGTTTATGATTAATTTTTTAACCTAATTAAGTGCAAGGTATTTATACACATTATTAGTACCTTTTCAATAAAGAGTCATGATGCTTCAAGTACCTCTTCAATGAAGAATCATGATGCTAGAAGGATTTTTCTAAGGGTTGCGTCTTTTGAATTCCTAATTGAATTCCCTTCATGTTTTTGGTTTTTGGTTTTAGGTTTCGTTTAGTTTCAATCATGAAACTGAAACTGACTTAACTTAACTTAACTCACAGGCCAAATTAACATTAAGCCTAAACCATTATGTACAACCCGGCAACCAAATCCAAACCGGTACTACTAATAATTTTCCATTCATATACACACGAAATTGTATTCAATTTTCCAACAGATTTTCAGGTTATCCGAACTAAATTTCTTACAGGAAAACTGTGCCGGTTCCATTATTTTGGATTCTGGTTTGCTTTGATTTCCGCATGTATATACTTTAGTACCAAGTATATATTATACTCTATCACTGGCATCCAATCATGTTCGATATGTGTTCCTTCTTTTTATTTTTGTCCATGTACGAGAGATCGTAACTAGGAATGAAAATATAAGTAAGCTAAAATAATAAAATGGGTTAAAAATTAAATTTCTTAGGGTCATTTTTTCTTTTCTTAAAAAGTATCGTAAGTTTTGTAATCATGGGGGTGACTTGGAGCACCACAATCATTCTCAGTTCTGTGAATATTAGTAGTGTTTACTAAATCATAATTAATGCTCCACGTACACTTTTATTAGTTACGGATTGGATAAAAAAATTTACCGGTTATCATAATGCTTGGATTGGAGGAAAAAATTCGCGGTTACCACTTGCCTTGTTTGAACAACTTAATAATGTTTCGACTGAGAGTAATTCAAGGATATAAATCCACCTCCCGATAGCCACTAATCTTAAACTATAAACTAATGCGCCCAACAACAAAAACCTAAGAAAAGACATGATTCCCCCAAAATTGATTTATCAACTCTTACTGAAGTTGCAACTGTTCGTGAATGCGCGCTAATCGATATTCCTGATGTTATGTAGGATGCTGCCATGAACCAATGCCTTATTGGTCATTTAGATTTCAAATAACTGAAAGGCGTGAAGTTTGAAGATATTAAGGTGAGATTGCTTGAACATTGGAACCTAACTGAAAGACGTGAAGTTTGAAGATGTTCAGGTGAGATTGCTTGAACAATGGAACCTAATTGAAATTTGAAAGATAACATTCATGAGTAAAGGTTTCTTTACAATCAAGTAATCCATTGAAGAAGATGAACATAGAGTACAAGGAGAAGGACTTTAGTTCATCGAAAAACATGTTGTCTGTATGAAAGAATGGATTTCCTTGTTTGATCCTTAGAATCAAAAAATTACTCATGATCTTGTGTGGGTGAATCTTATTGGCTTGCACTTGGAGTATTAGGATGAACTGTTGTTGTTATCGATATGCAAAGGAATTAGAAGACTTGTTAAGGTTGATGATAGAACTCTAATTCTTGATTATGGACATTTTTATAGTGTGTTGGTTGATATCGACTTCACTAAGTACGTTCCTGATCAAATTTCTGATCGACGCAAAAGTTCGGAGTTTTTAGCAACCTATCGAGACTCCTAGACCACCCAAATTATGTATGCATTGCAAGTTAGTTGGCCATATAGTCGTTGAATATAGAGTTGTACGTGCTATAATGAAGAAGTGAGAGGAGTTGGAAGATTTGAGGTATAAGGATGGGGGATATTGTCAAACAAACATAGAAATAAAAAGAAGATAAGAATAGAGAACATATGTTGAGGTTAGAGAGGTTGGGCTTGCTTGAGTCGGTGATATTATTTTCACTGCCGAGTTTAGTACTGTAAGATCAAAGGGAGGCGATAGAAAATTAGCAGCGAATGCAGGTACATATACCGCAACTGATGAAGTTAAGAAATTTTAAAATAATGTTCATATGGGGAAATACATTTTAAAAAATGCCCACGTTTTTTTTATAATATATTTAATGCCCATACCGTTAGGAATTCCGTCCAGACCCACCATTTTTTATAAAATAATGTTCATACAGTTTACTTAGTCAATTTCTCACTGTATGAGATGAGAAAATAGTGCGTGCAATTACTAAATTACCCATTATTTTATCCCTTTTATTATCATCTTCTACCGTCCATCTTCAAGTGAGAAAGCAAAAGCTTTCTCTTGGTTTTCTCTGTCTCCCTTCCTTCACTGTTTCACCGGGTTTTGAATCTTCCAAATATAAATTTTGAAGTACCAAAGAAAGGAAGGAACAAAAGGTATGGCTTAATAGAAGATTTGAGTGGTATATGGATTTTGAGATTTCAGCGGTAAATTGATTTTGTCAACAGTGGTTTTTGGTGTCAAATGGATGGAATAAGAACTGTAAAGAGATTGTGAAGGGGTGGGAAAGATGGGTTTATGCTAATATGAATTTCCATGGAAGTTTGAACTATAAAGTGAGCCTAAATCACCGTCAAATACCCATCTCTGGATCATTGCAAAACGACACATGAATCACTTGCATCGTTTCATCTCTTGAAACAAAGGTAATAATAATAGGAATCATTCTCGTTTCGTATTCCAGTTAATGATTTGGTCTGAATCAAACATGATGGAGATAAAAGATTAAGAATTCAAAACATGATTTCGGTTCAATTTTGAAATTAGGGTGGGAAGGATATAACGGATTTAATTTAGGGAAGAACATGATTTGGGTTTCTTTTTTTAATGAATTTTCTGTTGTTTCCGGATCTTGATTCCAATCTCTAATCTAATGCACAATATGTGTTTTTTTTTTTTTTTTTTTTCATTTTCTACTAATTTAAGAATCCATGGATGTACCACCTATTTGAACCAGCAGCTTAAGAATTGTAGTGGTTTTTTTTTTCTTCTACAATCACTAGAATGTTACTGAGCTACTTTTGCTTTCCTTGTATAAAAAGATTCAACATTTAATCTCAAAATCCATCTATTAGATGTTCGTCGATTTTATCCCCTGCAGCTTACAAATAATATGTGAATGCATGAATGAATTAGCTTCGAGCAGTAGCTTTATCATTATTTCATTCCAAAGACGATTCGCATTGACTGCGGAGAGATTGATAAATTAGGGAAAAGATGATCAACGGTGATTCCAATTTGATTCAGCTCGACACGGTCAACACCTAACTCAATTAATTCACTGGTCTTACTCGAGCCTAGTCCAGCTATTCAGGGGTGTTAGAGCATTGCTTGGTCGAACTCACAAGCGTTTCTATCTCAAGCTTGTTTGTCAAGTTTAGGTGATCAAAACTATAAGTCTTGATTTCTAGTCTATTTATAGCTATGTCTCGGATTAGGATAGAATGTATAGTTGAGATTTAGACTTCATAGCGTTCATTGATCGAAGACGAAGATCTACTGAGGAGAGCTTGGAGGAACTTCATCAACAAAAGGTATGTGGAGACTAAAACTTATATATCACTCAGAAGTCTATTCTATTCTATCTCCTATTGAGACTAAGTCGTATAGCTATATAAACTTTTACATTATACACATTTGATATTTCGAGCTGAGTTTAACTCGTTTATATCTTTCTCGAAATATGTGTTGGATTTTTTTTTGCTTTAACTACGTTCATCAGTATTCTTGACGAGTTTAGTTGGAAACAATTTATTTGTTGGAAACTAAATAATGAGTCAAAAAATGATCATATGAAAATCTCCTTGTAACATCTTACATGATTTGTGTGAGACAATCATTTGATGTAGACTCAGAATATTTCGTATTGATCATTCGATCACTTGAAAATTGTTAGAGCAAAGCTCGGTTGAACCCACCAAGCGTTGGTATGTCAAGTTTGGTTGTCATATTTTAGTGAATCAAAACTCATCTAAGAGTCGCTTGATTATGTACTAGAGATAACTTTGTATAGGTTATACTAGAAAGTCTAGGATTATGAGACATACAAGTATTACTCGAAGACCTGAAGAATGTGAAGAAGTAACAAGCTACAACGACGACATCATCCTTCCTCTTGAGGTTAGTAATATTGACTTGAACTGTTTCATTCCTAATGTATCTTTCAAGTCGTGCTATATTGAAAACATAACTGGGAAGCTGTGAATGATTATACTCTAGTAGTGAGACATGATCACGTGATCATAGTATTAAGGAATTAGAATACGAAGTATAACGCTTATCTTTTGAACTTCGTATATATGACATCGACATAATCGTATGAATGCTATTGTGATTATGTGTATGGGTAAAGGT
>JAJJMB010004648.1:3240273-3294616 GCA_023531105.1 Papaver atlanticum | reverse complement strand
TAGGTTCCGTGCATGACCAATGAAGTGCACCAATAGCCCCGAGTCTGACTAGGTTCCGTGCATGACCAATGAAGTGCACCAATATCCCCGAGTATGGCTAGGTTTCGTTCATGACCAATGAAGTGCACCAATAGCCCCGAATGTGGCTAGGTTCCGTGCATGACCAAATGAAGTGCACCAATAGCCCCGAGTATGGCTAGATTGAATAAAATCCCCGAGTATGGATGGAATGAATAAAAGCCCCGAGTATGGCTAGATTGAATAAAGCCCCGAGCATGACAAATGAGTAAAGCCCTGAGTATGACTAGGCTGCGAGTATGACCGATAAAATGAAAATAGCCGAGCGGTGAGATAAGATGCCTTAAATGCACCATGAACTGAAAATAACCACGAGAGGGTGGTCCGGAATGTACTATGAGAAGTGAAAAATAAAATAACAATAAAATAGATAGATAGCTCGAATGCGCCATGAATTAAGTCAGCGCCGAACGCTGAGCGATGACACAAACCGGTTATGAGTAAGGCTATGAGATGATGATGATGATGATGATGATGATGATGAAAAAAAAGGTGCAGGGCTGCCACAATATTCGAAAATCATTTCAGATATGAGATATGATCAAGTATGAATGAGATTATTAGTAAAGTATTGTGACAAAGCTCCCACAACTTAGTACGAATGAAAAGACGCAAGCGCTAATTCATGATCATAGTTATCCACCACGTCTCGAGCGTATTTAAAGTGGTATGAGGGGACTTACCTCCAGAAATGTATCATCACTCCTTAAACCCTTGCACGGCAAGTCAAATACCATACACTCGTCCGCCAACTTCACCTATTCAAGCGCGTCTAATAGTTCCGCATACCAAGTGACTATACAGACCAAGCACTCGTCCGCCTCATTCTTAAAAAAGGGTGGAGTCACCTCTCCCCAAGTCAGAAATAATACGTTTTATTTAAATAAATTAACACGCTTCAAGTATATTGAGAGCAAAGCCACTAACGCGCTTTCACCCACTAAGCGGACAATTGCGAATGTCATTTCATACTTATGATCACCCATCTTTATCGGCATCGCCAAATGATTCCAATAACTGTGCACAGATGACAACCCCCTCAATTAACGGCGAGCATGCTGAGCGCACATCATTTAATGCCGGATTGAACGACCGTGTCGGCCTACATATGCTCGAACGGTGAAAAATTTTAGGTAGCCGTTGTTCACGATGTCGTTGAGAAGCAAAGAAGAAGGTAGTACACCGCTCCTATGAGCTTCCATCTCAAGCCGATCGACATTTATCAGTCGGAAATATCAAAGTGTATTTTCACTATCAAAATGATCACATGCGGCGGAGTACGTTCATTAGATGATTGAGGTGCTTCATCTCAAAAACCAAGCAAACTCGAGCCATAATAACGAAATAATACTTTAATGAAATAATTGATCAAAGAACAATACTTACCATGTGGTTGACATATGCAAAACAAAAATTAAATGTTCCTACCGATTATTAGAAGATTATACTTACACAATATGCATGAATTGTCAAATCAGTTAAGCGCCAAACACCTCCTACCATACAGGAACGCATAACTAACATCTAGGAGGTTATACTTATGCAACATGAACACCCAATAGTCACACTTTCGCTTTAATTAAGTAGTTTACAAAACCGATACACATTGAAGATGTGCAAGTTGATTTACACTTAAATAATAAATCTAGAAAGCATACGCATCAGAGGCGCATAAACAATGAGGCATATATCGTAGCTCTAGCACTCAAATAAAAGCCAGAACCATGTTGCTTAGGAGGAGCGCATGTTGCACTCATCCGCCCTCCACTTGAACACTTACATAAAATTCTAGGAGGCGCGCAAGTTGCACTCATCCGCCCTCCACTTGAACACTTAAATAAGATTTTAGGAAGCGCGCAAGTTGCACTCATCCGCCCTCCACTTGAACACTTGAATAAAATTCTAGGAGGCCCGCATGTTGCATTCATCCGCCCTCCACTTGAACACTTAAATAAGATTTTTGGAGGCGCGCAAGTTGCACTCATCCGCCCTCCACTTGAACACTTAAACAAAACTCTATACTAAACATGCATTCTACCTTTCATTTTTAAAAAAAAAAAGAAAAAAAGAAAGGGTGGAAGTAACAAATTAATAAAACTGCAACACTTAAACAAATGAGCAATTTCCAAATGTTACAACACACAATTAAATCAGATAACGCAAACAACAAAAGACGAGGGAATGAGTGAAAATAAAACAACTTCGTAAACGGATGCCACCCGTCAAGAAAAGCCAACCCATTCCTTTCATGCTCTGCAATAGCATTTCCTATGCCCGCTGTCGGCTGATCATATACTCCCTTCTTAACTTCTGCCACCTTTAGCGGGCGAGCATGCTCTTTCTCCGGGTCAGCAATCTCTTTTGGAAGAAGACTACGTGCACCTTATTTATCTTAACAACATCCAAAAGCTCTTTCAACCACTGTCACACGCACATACATATTCTCTCTAAGAGTATCCGCTCGGGCTAGCTGATTATGACCATGTGAGTGCTGCAACTAAAACGCCTCTCTGAAAGCAGCGTAGTCGTACATCATAACTACCACATACTCGCGCCTCATGTGGCATAGCCGCATATGCAAGCACATTAAACATAATTTACTCGTCATGGCCTAGAATCTGTTCACTTTGGCACCCGGGGACTGCCTTATAAAAATGACAATATTGTCTTGATCGCCCGCGCCTTAATCACATATTACGCTAAGAATACCCTGCGCCTACTGGGATGCAAACGGGAAACCTATTACTGACATACAATAATCTTATTGGATTATTATTAGAACACAACAAACATTGATTTGAATGATAATATTGGGGACTTGGAATCGCGGATATAAACTATTCATCGTGTTTTACTAACTCCCATGAATCTTGCCAACTGTTTCAGCACGGAAGGATGCCTCCTATTCTTTGAGCCGGACAAATGGAGTAAATAACTGCCCCTTCTAATAACCTTCCGAGGAGATTCATCATTAGGAAGAAACTCCCAACTCCTCTTTATCCTCCCCTTCCTCCGGAGCCTCGACTTTAACTTCGTCCAAAACTTGGAAGTTTATCGAATTTTCCTTGGCTAGAATCAAATGATCTTGAAGATCTCTATCGCTCTTATTCATAGCTTTGAAGATACAAAACTCAGAATAGCAGGTGTCGCGGTGAATAGGCAAACCATTAGGCGCGACCACGTCTTCCAGCACTGAAGTCGCTTCCTCCCAAAAAAATAAAACATGTAAGGATAAGTCATCCAATGAGCAAATAAGCGCACCAAATTGTCATGATCTCACCGGACAGTTCTATACCGAGAGGATGCTATGGCGTCATGTATGCCCAAATAGCGGAATATTTCCCTATGATCGGGGTTGGAGTATATGTAGTCCACCCAAGGCTCCTAAGCGGGTGGAGATTCAATGGACGAGCGAAGTGCAATTAATTATTGTCGAGAAAATATTGCCTCCCTATAAGCTGCTAGGCAAGGTACCTCCTCTAAGGCGGCTATCGGGGACACATCCGCCTGAGACGGATAATCCGACCATCGGATGAGGATGGAGGGAACACATGAGGGTTCAACATGCACGGAAGTGTCCGTCTAAAATCCATCAGTTGCATCCATTAACTGACGAATCAACATGTGACTGTTGACCTAGCCTATGACCAGTCAACAGTTAGGGGACTAATGTTGATACATGAAAATAATTATCCTTAGAAAAGGAGTCCCCTTAACCCTTTAGGAATCCCCCTTAAGATATGGAAACTTGGGGACTAGGCCCAACCCATAGGGTGATGGGTGATCCTAGCCAAAAAAGAGGAAAATTGAAGAATTGGGCTTCACTCCAAGCCAAAAGCCAGAAGCCCATGGTAACTTGGATAAAGGGGAAATGGTAGTTTTGTAATATATTGATCTTATGGTTGCCTATTCATAGGAAGAGGAGGAATGATTATTGTAAAAGGAAAGAAATGATATTTGGAAAGGGGGGAATTCATCTCTTTCTCTCTCCTTCTCATTTTCTCTCTCTTCACCTTGATGTGATTTTGAAGTTGTAGTAAAAATGATTCGAACTCTAAGACTCGTGAAGATTCGAGTTTTTAAATTTAATAAAAATATACAATAATATTACAAATGGTGCAAGAGGTACTGTAACTAAGGATTCGGTCAATCTTCATAACATAAGGTTCAATTATTTATTCTCAACAATTTTAGGTCAAGAAATGTAAACATGGACTCTTATTTTTGCCAAGGTAGATTCTAAAAACATTAGTTATAAATCATAAGCATGGGACATCAAACATCTAAGCAAGCATAACCCATCTAATAAAATAATAACTAATTAATCAAAATCATATTTCAATTAATATTAGTGCAAAAGTCATAAAAAAGAATAAAATAAATTTACCCATGTATGAAGTTCGGCCTCCTCCGTCGTCCCAGTGTTGGGGTTTAACTCATCATGTCGAAAACATACTCAAAATATGTATTCATGGCTCAAAAAGTGTTTACAAGAAGAGAAAATAATGGAACAGGAAATCTGCAACAGCACAGGTGCGTTACAGACCGACTGTTTCAACTCTCAACTGTTATGATGAAGATAATCGTTACAAATCTGAAGATAAATGTTGCATAAGAGGATGAAGAAACTGTTACAATGAAGATAAATGTTGCAAACCAGTTGAAGAAACCGTTACGACGGATGAAGAAACCGTTACGACGGATGAAGAAACCGTCACTGTTTCCCTATTCTTCACGAGCAGCAGCAACAACAACAATAGAGTTCTGAAAACTCTTGATTCACGCCTCCTGAGCTCTCCTCTCGACCCCAAACTCTCGACACACTTCTAAGTCTCCCAGGGACTCTATTTATACCAAAAACTGGCGTTGAATCTCCTCAATTAATTCCAAAATATTCACAATATCTTTTATTCATGGTACGGGAATAATCAAGATTTTCTTTCTCTGTTTAGCTCCTACACGCGTTTTAAGAAGTCAAATCTCCTTATTTATATCCATTACGATCCAACACACTCCAAACTCGTGCATTACACGCATCGAACTCACTGTAATTCATGTTATCTCGTGAAAATGTGTGTAACTCTGTTTTGCTCCATGCGATGATTACAGCCAATTCTAATCCAAACAGACACCCATAACAGTTTTCTATGGTCATATCACGTCTACCCATTAAGTTTCAGGGATTGAATCTCACTAAATCACGTTCAAAAATCGATCGAAAATCTTCCAGAGAAGTAAGTTTATTTTCCCGCCAAAACACAAAATTCGAATTTTGTGAAGAAAGTCACACCTTATCCATGGTCGCCCCTTATCCGTTGCTGGAGTCCGAATAACACATTCCCTTGGGGTGCCTTTAGTAATTTTTCTGGGGTGCTTTCAACACTTTTTTCGGGGTTCCTACGGTGCATTTCTGGGGTGCCTTTAGTACTTTATCCTGGGGTGTAAAACACCACTTTTCGAGCCAATTTTGTCGCAAGAGCTTATTCCATAGAAAAGACTTAAAACAACTTTATTAGAAATAAAATGAGTCCTAGATAATGTAGTTATGGGTGAAAATGTGTCACACTTACGTGCTTATCACACCTCTAAGGGGATAGGCTTGTTGTGGCTTGGACTAGCTTCTCTTTCCCACTTTTACCCCATCAACACTCACCCTTTGAATTCTTCCAGGAAAGTCAGTTCAATCTGCTCATCGATCGTTCGAACTCATTGTAGCATTAATACAAATTGATCAAGGAGATTTCAGAAAGGTTCTTCTCAACCTAAGGTGAAGAATGATGTTCAAGATGTGAGAAAGGTACCAGTAGGTGAAAACAACAATGGAAATATGAAGGACAACCTTAATCTGATAATTGATGGATACAAGGATCTTATCAACATGCTGTCAAAATTTTCCAAACAAACTTCTGGTAAGGATTCAAACTTAGTCTCTTACTTTGATGATAGTAAGTTTTATGATACCTTGTCACATCAAAAAGGGTTTCCTCCAAAAATTAAAAGGAAAAAGAGGATTAACCATGAACAATATTCATTTGATGAGCATAAAGCTCTTACTTGTGTTAATTAATCACAAAGTTTGAATTCTTACTCATGAAAAATCCTGTTGAGTAAGATATGCTAATAATCAGGTATACTTATTGGTAAAGTGCTTTCTGATTAGTTGAGCTATTTTCTTATCGTTCATATCTAAACTATTGTTTATAGATAGTTTTGCCTAAGTATCGTTTTGTTTCGAGAATCACTTCGAGTGTCTTCTTTTTATTTATTTTAAAAAAAATTCTTTTTACATTCGAGTTGTGAGCTACTTTTGTTCTCTAAATTTTTTCCTCTTGTGAGAATATAAAATTTATTGAGCGAAAAATTGTGAAAGAAAATTTTCACGTAGCAAAATCTTGTTGTGTTCTTTTTACCTTGTCAAGAGGTACTATACAATTTTTAAGTTTTGTTTTGGGGACCATATTGGTTTTCGTACGAGTATCCATATTGACTTGTCACGAACCAATTTTTAGAAACCCTAAAGTTATTTCCTAAGAAACCATTTAAATACCAATCTTATTGAGTCACGTATGCATACTCTAGGTTATTTTCGGTTTTGTAAAGAATGTCATCACCCTCTCGCACTTGTGATTTCGCAAGAGGTTTTCTTGATAAAGGTATTGGTTTCGGGTCCAAAGGGAAGAAGAAAAGAACCCTAGTAGAAGTTGATGATATCAGATATCAAAATCCTGATGATTATTCTGATGTCTCATGCTACTATGCTTATACTCATCAAGATGTTGAGAATGATGAGATGTTTTCGGCCGAAGTGGTTCATGATTTTCTTAAATACTTGGAGGAAGCGAAACTGCAGCTCGTTGATACTATGAAGGGTCTCGATGTGTTATGAACTGAGTTGAAAAAGGTTAACTCTGACCTTGTTCTCATGAAGACACATATTAAAGATCTTCTCAATGAGGATATCTTCTCCGAAGAAGCAGTGGATGCTGTCAATCACAAGCTCAAAGGTCTCAAGACCCGTGAGGGTTCCGAAAGTATTCTTTAACTCAAGTTTGAGTCGGCTTTTTGGTTTTTAGAGTTTTTTTTTTCTTCTAGGAAACTTTTGATGAGAATTTATTCTTGTGTTTTAAGAAGGATAACTAGGGTTTGGAATAACAAATATTGTGATTACACATAGCTATTGCCAACGATTTTCATCTTGCAATGTTTTAGATTTATTTATTTAAATTCTAAGTTAGTTGGAAGATGATTTTGCAGTATTAATCTTTATGGTTTTTGATATTGCAAATTTTTTATGGGATGTGCGTTTACGTCCGTGAACTATGATTATCTCATATATGTCAAAAGTTAAGACTATTATGTCTTTATGCAACTATTGATAAAAGATAGAATGAACTTTTGAATATTCCGCAGTATTGATCTTTCCCTGATCCACTTCTATGTGAAAGTACTGTATGGCTCCGTAAGTTTTCTTATGTTGACCGTTTCCGATTAAATTAATCATTAAGGTTCTCTTGTGGTTAATTTATTCGAGGCTACTGGATACAAATTCATTTTTCATGTGATTTGTTAATGTTCAAAGAAATCCTTCTTTTTCTTGTAAAAGTAAGGTCGCTCTTGTTGTTCTTTCGGGAATGACATTTGATGGGGGGGAGTGCTTAATTGTTAAATCTTTGTGGGGAGTGCGGCTGTGGAATATTGTAAGAGTTATCTTGTATCTTTATAAACTCCTTGATGAATACACTAAGTTTCGATATGTGAAATCATCGAAACAAAGTTGATATGTTCTCTTTTAGTCATGAAAAATCTCTTTAAGAATTTCATTATGATCCCGCTAGTTTTCGTACCTTTGCCAATTCATATTGACAAAAAGGGGGAGAATTATTGTGTAGTTCACACTACATACATATGGTTTACGGATCATTATGTAAGGGGGAGTGGTTTTCATTGTGAGATGAAGTATTGATTAGGGGGGGGAGGGGGGGTGATACATATCATCGTAGTATTATTGTAAAAGTTGTGATACAATTGAACTTTGATGTTGTGTAATAATACTATGACATTGTATAACAATAATTGAGAACAACTGTTTTCTTATTGCTATGGTTACGGATCTTCAACAACAATGATGCTGAGTTGAACACATTCCGAATCACTAGAGTACTTGGAGTGATGAAGAATACAAGGAATATTGAAGAACCAAGGAAATCAAGCATGTTGGATGAGAAGCTACAAAGTTTATTTATTTTGTAATCCATATGTATTGATAGTTTTGTCACTAAAATTGACCAGGGGGGGGGGGATTGTTAGAGCACTGCTCGGTCAAACTCGCCAGCGTTGCTATCTCAAGCTTGTTTGTCAAGTTTAGGTGACCAAAACTATAAGTCTTGATTTCTAGTTTACTTATAGCTATGTCTCGGATTAGGATAGAATATATAGTTGAGCTTTAGACGTCACGACGTTCATCAATTGAAGACGAAGATCTACTGAGGAGATCTTTGAGGAACTTCATCAACAAAAGATATGTGGAGACTAAAACTTATATATCACTCATAAGTCTATTCTATTCTATCTCCTATTGAGACTTAGTCGTATAACTATATAGACTTTTACCTTATACATATTTGATATTTCGAGCTGAGTTTAACTCGCTTATATCTTTCTCGAAATATGTGTTGGAAATCTTTTTTTATTTAACTACGTTCATCATTATTCTTGACGAGTTTAGATGGAAACAATTTATATGTTGGAAACTAAATAATGAGTCAAAAGATGATCATGTGATAATCGCCTTGTAACATCTTACATGATTTGTGTGAGACAGTCATTTGATGTAGACTCGGAATGTTTCGTATTGATCATTCGATCACTTGAAAATTACTTATAAGGTAATAATTTGTGTGAGACATCTATTGTCATCTTCTAAGGATGTTTCAATGGTTGAAATAGAAGTTTAGAACAAATAACCATTATCTGGATATAGCACAATAAGCATACCAGTATGCAAACTGTTGTAATATGATTCGGGTCCGGGAACCAAGTTTGCGTACTAGTATGCGAACTGTTTTAACTGTGAAAGTCCGGGAACCAAGTATGCATACCCGTACGCGAACGGCTTCACCTGAGTTAGGTACGGTACGACAGTATGCATACCCGTTTGCGAACTGTCAGACCTGAATTTATTCTTGAATAAGTACTTTGTACAATCATGAATCAAATCCGATTTTGTTTCAATTGTGTCTTGTATACTTCTATGAGAATATAAACAATTGAACAACTCTATGAGTAACACAATTAGATTCATTTGATTATCATTTGATCTAGAAGTGTTACATGAATGTGGTTAATACAATAGTGTTCATATGGCTAACTTCGGTTAACTATTGTTGAGCCAACTCAACATACACGTTTAGGTACGGTTACCCATATCTAAATGAAGGTATATTTCATTTGTGTGTAACAATGACCATCTAACGGTGGAGAGATATTGCTTTGGTTTTAAGCAAACTTAGCTTGAATCTTAAATCAGGATTTCATCTAACGGTAAATATTGATTGCTTTGTGATAGGTGTTTAAAAACACCTCTCTAAGTATCGATTGGTTATGCTTTCTTAGCTAGTTTTCTTGCGAAATTGTATTATAAGCTTTCTTTTATATTTTATGGGAATTTTGGAGCTTATTCCCGAAAAGAACAAGAAATCGTCCAATTGGCCACAAAAGAGGCAAAATTGTCATTGCATGGAAACTACTATGGCCAGTCGCGTGGGCATATCGGACGCTCGAAGCTCGTGTCAGCTAATGCACTGATTCAAAGACCAAAAGACGTTGGTGGTGGTCCTGTAGCTAAACAGAATTTTAGTTTTGTAGGAACCAGTAGCCAGGGAACTATGAAATTTCATCAGTTCATAATCAACAACTGCTAATGAGCTTAATGGGTTGGAGGTACCGAGTCCGTTGTCTACAACATGGGCTTAATATGGGCTATATGGTTCACATACATTTGCTGGAGGAAAGTGTAAACTCTAAATTGAATGGAGTTCACATCAAGGGTAGCGCACAAGTGTGCTGTTGGAAGAAATGTATAGGTAAGAAACCAAATTTCAGCTGAGAAGAAGAGCCAAAGCTTTACTGCAGGCAACGATGGGTCCAAGGTGTTGCTGTGATGATCATGACTGTGAGAGTTTGCTGCTGCCATTACCGATGGAGTTGGCACTTGGCAGTAATGATGCTAGTTTGATCAGTGATGCTGTTCACGATGGCTGGGAATGAATTGATTGCTGCTGAAGGCAGTTTAGCTCGAATTTGGAGTTTGGCAGTGATAACGGGTTTGGCTGTAAGGAGCTCGAGTTATTTGTCGAGATACATAGAGCGATGGTGGCTGATACCATCGACAGAAGGAGATAGCCCCTGATGGCATATGGGATAATGGTGATCATTGGAGTTGGCTGTCGATGAGGTTTTGCCATGGTAGAATGGAGGGAATGCTGGTAGTAATAATGATCGATACGAAACCGTGATGGTTTGAGCTGCTACTGATAATGACAGAGATGGAGGAAAGCTAGAGAAAAGTGAGTCACGGTGTTGCTGCCATAACAGCCATCGTTGGCTGTGAGTCTGTGACTGGAGTTTGCTGTGGGTTTGTTAATGCACGATGAGTCGAAGGTTGAGTCTGCAATGAACGGAGAAGGTTTTGGCTTGCTGCCAGCACCGGAAATCAATGACACGGGAGAAACGAGTTCAGCTGCTGCTGCTGTTGATTCTCGACGATGAAGGAAACTGTTCTTGATGAGCAGAGATGGTCGTCGGTGATGTGAACGATCATGGCAGTGATATGGTGATCGATGAAATGGACAGAGAAGAAAGATGGGTCAGTGATGATGGCTGTAACAGAGAAGAACTCGGGATGATGGTTGATTGTTGCTGTAATGGAACTGGAGGATAGATTATCAAGGGTTGCTGTTGAATATCGAGGATGGAAAAAGGAGATGAAGCTTGAGTCTGTGTTGCTGCTATTTTCAAAGGTCCAGTCGAATGAAGTTTTATGGCAGTGATGAAGATATGAGCTTGGCAGTGATATTCTATCGGTGATGCCATGGTTACAGGGAACGAACTCAGGGGAGAAGGATCTGAGATGGGACTGTTTTATGCCGAGAGTCAAGGCATGGTTGTTGCTGCGATTGTTGTTGACCGTGATGTTGGCAGGGAAAGGAGCAGATGAGTAACCAGCGATGATCAGTGAGTGTGATGGGGATGAAGTTTCTGCTGCTGAACTCGTATACAGGGAGGAGCTTGATCAACCAGGAAGCTGGAGACTAATGAAAATAGAGATGAGTTCGAGTTTGAGTTTTACGGGAAGCAGAAAGACGGAGAGAATATCTTTCGGAAGAAAATGAAGGGAAGTTACGGTGGTATACCCTGACGCAGAGCAACTCAGGGAATGTTACGATTGTATATTCAATCCGTAGAAAATTAAAGGGAGAGAGATACGGTTGTCCTTGAAAAAGAAGAAAAGTTGCACTGTCAGTTCCAGCGGACTGACAAGCCATTGACAAAGAATGGGCTGGATTGGTGCAGGCCCATTGGACTGTTTGGAGATTATCACGAGCAGGACATGGCCGTGACTTATTTTGGGAATTCTGGCGAGTTTGGCAAGCCACTTTGCACGGGGTGTGATGCACGGGACACAATTATTCTTAAGGAGGTGCACTTTCTTATCTTAGCTAGGTTTCCTAGTTTCTTCAAGAAGAGGTTACAAAACTCTATATATAGGGAAGCTTAGATACAATTTGAGATATCTTCTTTGGGAAGCTTAGATACAATTTGAGATATCTTCTTTTCACCGTTTTTCTCCCCCTTAGAGGGGGAGAACTATCTCTTTTCTATATTCTTTTGATTTTTAAGGATGAATTCAAAGTTCTAATTGTGAAGCTCAATTATTTACAAGTTTATTTCGAGTTTTAAAGTTAATCATTGTGGATTGTTTTTACTATATCGAAGGTTTATGATTGATTCTTAGATTGATTTGGGTGCGCAACTAGATTAGTCTATTAATCATTCTAATGCTAGTAGAGATTTGAGCGATCCGTAATTGTCGCTTATCTCCTACACAAATAGAAATCGCGAGACCTTGCGGAGGGATTCTGTGGAGCAATTGCGAGTAAAGACAACCCCAGTAAGTGGACCGAGCGTTCCGAGTTTAACTGCCTGGATCAAACCTATTCACAAACCCTAAAGCATTCAATTGAGTTACACCTTGTAAGCGTACCTCAGGGAGGCTCAGTTGGATAAAATCTGGTAGTCGAGCGCTTCCGTATCCAGTGACAACAGGAATTTTGGGGATAGCTAAGCGTACCTGCTATTCTACGGTTGGTGACAATTGATTCTAACAAAAGATAAACGGGTACACTATTGAGTTAACGGTTAGTAACGGCGAAGGATTTCTTAATTATCATCATCTTTTTCTTATTATCCTTTTTATTCTTCTTTATATCAACCAACTATCCTTCTTTTATATTCTCGCTAATTTAGATAACATATCACTTTGTTTCAAAGTTATCAAACCCTGATTTGAAGACTATATAAGGGAGAACTCTAGCAACAGGAAAACCTAATCCCCACACCTCCTGAGTGATACTAGTTGCGACTGGAGTCGATTCTCCTTTAACCTAGGTTTTTCCTAAAACCATTATAGGTTAACGACTTAAAGACTTCATTGGGATTCTGAACCCAGACCCAACTATTTTCTCTGTAGTTGCGTGTTCTGATCTTACTTGTCGTATCGTATTGAGTATCTTCTCTAAGATTTGCTCGAGATTTATCTCCGATAGGTAAGATATAAAAAGTAATCACAAAGCTCTTCGTCTCATTCTTTGTGATTCCATAATAACTTGTTCTACTACCATATAGTTAAGTTATTGTGAGGTGATTGATATTTCTAGGTTGTTCTTCGGGAATATAAGACCGGATTATTTATTGGTTCCTGTTCACATTGATTTATCAAAAGACGGAAAAAAACATCGTAGGTATTTTTGTGGGAGACAGATTTATTTATCAGAATAGACTTTTCTGTGGGAGACATATTTGTTTCTAAAGTCTTCAACTTTGGGTCGTAACAACTCTTAGTTGTGGGTGAGATCAGCTAAGGAAGTCAAGTGCGTAGAGTCCTGCTGGGATTCATAGGCGTAAGGAACTCGGCTGTACCTTAATCGGTGTGAGACTTGGTTAGGGCTCAACTATATTCCAATCCGAAGTTAACTTGTAGTAGGCTAGTGTCTGTAGCGGCTTAATACAGTGTGGTGTTCAAATCTGGACTAGGGCCCGGGGTTTTTCTGCATTTGCGGTTTCCTCGTTAACAAAACTTCTGGTGTCTGTGTTATTTCTTTTTCGCATTATATTTGTTTATATAATTGAAATATCACAGGTTGTGCGTATTTCAATCAATTGGTAAATCCAACCTTCTGTTATTGATTGAAATTGATTGACACTTGAACATTGGTCTTTGGTACCGTTCAAGTTGTTTATCATAATAATCAGACTCACGGATTCTATCTGTTTGATTTGCTGATTACATTGAGAAACTGAGATATTAACTCGTGGATATATTTCCTTGATTGAGTCTGGCTGTCTAGTTGATTCTCTTTGAATTATATTGGAGTTAGTCCATACAGATTGTCGAACGAAATATTGTGTGTGTTGTTAGACCCCCGCTATGGATGTCTTTTTCTTTGGCTCAACTAGTGCCACCTGTCTTCTAACGCCGTTAGCCATTTTTTTCAAAAAAAACGGGACGAAAAAAGTCAAAGTATGGGCATTAAATATATAAAGAAAAAAACGTAGGCATTTTCTTAATAGAATTTCCCCACATGGGCATTTTATTAAAAACCCCATGAAGTTATTACTAGACCAAAAGAAGGAAGCGATACTAGTTCAAAAGAAGGGGATTATTTTATGGCTAGTGCTTATTCAAAAGAAAAAGAAAGCAATTCTGGACCAAAAAAAGAGGATACTGTTATCGATAGTGTTAGTTCAAAAGAATGAGATAACTAAGTTCAAAAGAAAAAGATTGCACAACTGAAGTTCTTTCGGAGGTTAGAGTTTCATTTATGCCTAATAGTATATTTGCAGCTTTACATAATGTAAACCCTAAATACGATGATGATGATGATGAACAGATTTCCAAACATATTTCTACCTAGATATATTAATCCTAAAGGAGTCCCTTAAGAACTCCAGCAGCCCTTAAAATATATTTCCAAACTAGGGAAAAACTTCATCCAAAGATAAGCGCAAAACGCATTCATTCTTTTCTTTCACGTGCAGGCCCAATTAGGCCCAACAACCAACAAAAACTTAATCCAAGTTGGTTTCAGTGTTTTGCTCTAACTTCTTCATTATGTATCGAAATTCAGTGATTTTTTGCTCTTTTGAATCGTCTTTTAATTCTCTACAAGATGAAGGTGAATACTTTTGGTTAAGTTTGTCCATATGGACCGACCAAGCTGGGTTTTTTTCTTTTTCTTTATCCACTTGTGATGTATGTTCATCGCTCCTTTTGGTCTTGGGTCCTTGGTTAATTGTAGCACTTCACCCCATTAACATATTTAGAATTATTTTCATTTATTTTTGGATGATTCACCTAATTAAAACAAATAACAGAAAACAAGAGTAATACAAAGTAAAGTGCAAAAATATAACGAAAATAAGTATGACTCGACACTATAAATATGTAAATTAAGCACTTATCATCCGCATTATCTCGCTTAACTTGAGCTATCTCGGTCGAGATATCGTTTCAAACTCGTTTTCTATTTAGCTTGACTCAGGCTATCACGGTCTAGATATCATTTTAGACTTCGTTTTATTTGTTTTTGAAATTATTTCACGAAAAGAATCATTATTGAACATTTGAACATATGATCACAGACATAGAGCAAAACCATTGAACCATATATATTGGTTGATGAATACTGCCCGTATTATACATACACTTTATTTAAATCATAGAAACCATATTTGCTCTTATCATACGTAAAAATAATTTTTTTTTATCATAATGCATATCATATATATATTCAGGTTAATTATTGTTTGACATCCAAGTTTCCAAAAGCAGTCTTTGTATAATATTTGCCAACATACGATTTGGTACATGGATTTCACGTTAACTTTGATTAATTGTGTTAAGTCTAATTCTCATTCTGTTTATATGATAACTTCTATCAAACATTAACCGAGCATCAACTAATTCGTCATTTCTTGCATGCATATCAAGAATGACGTATGTATTAATAAACTGTAAAGTGTAAACTCATCGTGAAAACATTTCAATGAGTTAGTAATGAAGCAATTAAGAGAAGCATCGAAATTTATTACCATTTCTACTGAAGATGCAACTAGAAAACACTACTACTATCATTTCGTCGAAGCTTTTTTCATGGATTTATAGTTTAAGTTATCTAGTCTAGCAAATGAACCCGCCAAAACATTATTTATATAATGGTTTATTAAATCTATAAATATGTACTAGAATCTATAACAATATTTGTATGTTGTTGAATTTTATGTATATATGCGTATTCATTTATCAATGATAGAGTTACCCTTCACTGTTGGTAGTGTATGCAATGCTGCATCCACATTATCGGGAGTTATTATGAATATGCCCATCCTAGATTTATCTTAACTTATTGATTGTATTCGAAGTCGTGCTCAATTGTCATTATTATAGTTGGTTTCCTAAGCTAAAGATTGACTGTTTTTCTTTTGATACTCTTAAGTATCATTTACTATAGCATTCGATAAATTGAGTTCATGGTAGTAACGTGTGTAAATAAGATCTTACTTATTAGAAGCTAAAAAAAGTTTGGGTAAAATTTATAATTGTTATCAAAGTATAAGTTATCTTAATAGTTACACCAATTATAAAATTTCATTCACCAATTAAAGTTATATTTAAAATAAATAAAAATAAAGTCATATTCAACTCTTGATTTTGATGAACTGTATTGCAAAGCTAGTGCAATAAAAAAAAAATATTTTGAAAAGTGTGCTGTGAAAGGGAAACCTAAACCCGAACCTATATATTCCTTCTTTTTTTATCATCAAACTAAACCATAAGTATTTCATTCCACAAGAAACATTTACATGATGGTTTAAAGAGAAACAAGTACATCATAACATGAAACAAATACAAAGAAATAACACCTAAAATTTGTACTTTGAGATTGGAGAAGAAATGGTACTCGGAATTATAATTCGACCATTTAATAAATTTTCTTCTTAGAAAAGAGAGGTTCTTAAGACAGGGGAGTCATTCGCCAAAAAATTCTTCATGTGCAGCGACTAACCCGAAACCTTATATCTATTTTTCTGATGAAGAAAATCTTGATCTTCGCCAGTGCCGAATCGCCAATGTACTTTTATCAAGAAAATCAAACACGAACAAATCGTTAGAAGAAACACTATAAAAGTGTAGATAAAATCGCCCAAATAGCGAAGATAAAAATCACTCTAATAGTGAAGAAATTATTGAAAGCAACAAAAATAACTCCTAAATCGAAATCAATTATATCTAACATTACTTAGAACAAGAAATATTTGCTCAAATCTAGCCCCTAAAAGACTAGATCTGAGCAAAGGAAAAAGAAGAAGTTGATGAGTTTTCTATAGTTTTTGAGAAGTGAGAGAGGAGACCTATAAGTTAGAAAAATATGTATATATATTCTTAAAACTCACTAAAAGTATATCTCAAAGAAACAGGCAATATCCTTCATACCACAATTGATGTAAGTCGTATTACCTCAAAGTTCAAGATTGCAACTGGCAGCTCCTACCAAGAGGATGAAAGAAAGAAGTATGGGTATGGAAAAATCAAACACTAGGTAACTAATTTTAGTTGGGGAAATTGATGAAGCTGCAATCAAGTTGAGCAACTTCCTTATAGGAAAAAGCATTGCAAAAGATAACATAGAGTATAACAATGTTCAAAATGATGTGAACATTATCTGGAGAAAGCAACGGAGGGTGAAAATCAACATTATGGGTAGGAACTTATATGTTTTCAAGTTCAAGTACTCCGAAGATATGCAAGCAGTAACGGATAAAGTTCTTTGCATCATACACAATCATTTGGTAGTTCTGAAACCTTATGGTAAATCGATCCCAGTTCAAGATTATACATTTACCCGTCAGGTGTTTTCAGTGTTCTTTCATGGTCTTTCATTGGAGCATCCAGATAAAGGTATTATTGAAAAAAATTGTGAAGATATTGGGAGGAAGGTTGTAAAGGAATGTGAGCGAGGCTATACTATCATAGGGAGAATGGTGAATGAAAGATAGAAGGGGATTTGAGTAAACCCCCAAAAGAGGAAATTGGTTGCTCACCACAACTAGATATAAAGTTTGGATTAAATATCATTTTGAAAAGCAGCCAAAGAAAATATGTCAAACTGCTTCGTAATTGACTATGATGATTAGAATTGTGAGGAAATTGCATGGGATATCTTCATTTTATAAGATGACAGATTGAAAAGGAGAAGCTACCAAGTACACCACTAACCTTTTCGTTCGCTAACATGTATGGACAAAACCTAATACACTTGAAAGTAGACCAACTTAATGATCCTTGTCAATGTAAAGTCTATATCTCTATATCTTCTCAACCAAAAAGTATAGACAATGGAGTCCGTGAACTTGATTGTTAAGATGAGTACTTGGACGATCTCAAAAATCAATATCCAGGCTTCCATAATAAGCTAGAGTTGATTTCTATAATATACCATCGGGATTCCATAATAGGTTTGACGGGGCGTCCATAATAAGCCAGAGTTGATTTCTATAACAAATACAGGGGTTCACGGTCTGATTGAGCTTCCATAATAAGCCAGAGTTAGTTACGAGGTAACTTGTGTGGTTTACACATGTATAATTTTATATGGGTATACAATATTATTATAAGCGTCTAATTTGAAAATATTAATTGGGTGAGTTTGTCAAGAATTCTACCAAGTTTCTCTCGGACACATATTGTCGCCAAGGAGTCAAGTCCCAATATTATTATAAGCGTCTAATTTAAAAATATTAAATGCGTGAGTTAGTCAAAAATTCTTCCAAGTTTCTCTCGGACACATATTGTCGCCAAGGAGTCAAGTCCGATTTTGTGCACACCCCTTGATAAATGTGCACTTTTTTTTAATACGAAAGGAAATATATTGAATTGAAAAAATTACACATCATTATACCTATGGATACATTGTGTTATCCAAGCCGGGATATTGTTTGACCATTCTTCAGCCGAAACACTGGATATACCATGTTTAGCCAGTAAATGAGCAACATTATTTGCATCTCTATGCATATGTGTGCATTTCCAAGTTACAAAGGAATTCAAAATAGTACTACAATCGATAATTATGTTTCTTGTTGTCCACTTGATTGCATCTAATCCACCATTCAAAGCAGTGATAACATTTTGACAATCACCCTCCAAATGCAATTCTTGTACTCCTTTACTTCTTTCCCAAAGTATCGCTTCCAATAATGCTTTAGCTTCCGCCTGTTCATGATCTATTGCTTTGGTCCTACAGCATCTAGCTCCATCTGTATTACCTGCAAAATTTCTTAGAATTAGACCGACACCAACATCATTTGTTTCATCTTTATATGCTGCATCAAAATTCAGTTTAATGTAAGGATTTTCAGGCCTTTTCCGATCTTTATTATTCTGGATTCTAGTTCGAGCACTAGGTATGGAATTTCTAGTATTCACTCTAATCCAATTTGAATAGTCTAACTGTATCTGATGGACTACTTGGTTTATACTAGGTTGTAAATTATCAAAAACTTTCCGACATCTACATTTCCAGACATTCCACATAACAAAACCAAACCATTTGAGCAGATTATCTCTTACTCCAGTCTGATTGTTCACCTGAAACAAACCGCAAAGCCAATTAGTAAAATCAACATTAGCCAAACTTGCGCCAAAATTAAGATCAATAGCATTCCAAATAGCCTTAGTGAAACTACAGTCTATGAAGATATGCTGCATGCTTTTATTATACGTATTACAAAAAGGGCATATATGATCAATATTTTGACGAAATCTAGCTAACTTATCACCTACAGGCAAACAATTCTGGAGACATTTCCACAAAAAATGGAGTATATTGTTAGGAAGATTAGTTTTCCAGAAATGTTTCCAAGAAATAGGAACCGTATTAGTAAAACCAACAACTTGATTTCTACTGTTTAAAATTGCTTTATAAGCAGATTTTAATGAAAATTGCTTGATAAATGTGCACTGTGAATCTCTATCAACGATTAAATTTAGGGAATCATGAGAGGATGGTCAAAAACAAGGATTGCGAGATACCTTTGGGCCTTGGGGACATCCACTTCCACCGCCACTTGGTAACGCGAGTTACTAAAGAACGATGTTTTGGGGACTATCCCAAAACAGTGGGAGACTACTTAGTTATTCAAATGTCCACCCTAAATTTTAAGGGGTGTCCTAAAAGATTAGGGAAGACTAATCTGTCCTTATCCTAATTAAGGTTATAACTAATCCTAATAACCCACTAATTTAACCACTACCCACTAATCTAACCTCCTAAATTAAAACCAAAAATCAGTTTCAAAACCTTTTCTTTTCTTTTATTCTTCTTCTTCTTCTTCTTCTCCAACATCAACCAAGAAGTCCGATTCGAGTAAAATGAAAATCCGCAGGTAATTTCCTTCATACCCATTCCTTTTAATCGTTTTTTGTTGAAGAAATCGATTAGAAATCATCAAAAACCATAGAAAATGGTAGTTACAGTATAGATTTCGGCTAGGAGAAATTTTGAAAACCCTAGATTTTGGTAACCGAACTTTCAATATGAAGAACAGTTCGGCCAAGTAGGAATTTTTAAGTAACCGAACTATGTAGTTCGGTAAGCTCGCAAAAAAAAAAAATCGTAACCGAACTCTTTCTTTATATGCGAAATTTGAGTTCGGTTTAGTCGATAAATTTATATAGGTAACCGAACTTTGATAAAATATAGTTCGGTTACTTCGCAATTTCTATGGGGTAACCGAACTTTGATCTTTCAACACCAAACTTGTAGTTCGGTGACTTCGCAACTTATACCAGATATTGCGATCTTGCCGAACTTGTTCTTTGGAATTTTCTATGGTATAGTTCGGCAACATAATTACTACACTCGACTAAACCGAACTACAAAGTTCGGTTAGCTATTCAATGATCGTGATTTGCGATCTTGCCGAACAAAAAGTTCGGTAACAAAGGGACTAAACTCGACTAAACCGAACTATTAATTGTATACTCTATAAAATTAGTTCGGCAACGTTTTCTGGAAAAAGATAACCGAACTCTCAAAAACCTCCATTAAAACAGAGTTCGGTTACCTGCGTATGCTGAAATGAGTAACCGAACTGCACATACAGGAGAGTTCGGCTACCTGTTTTGCAGAATTGCTAACCGAACTACTTTGACCTAGCCGAAATTTCTTCCTGAAATTTTCGATTTGGCCAATTTTTTGCACAATTCAAGCTACATTAACTAAATTTGAGCCATACATGAGTACCCATAACTTCATCTTCTAGTTGTGGCTGATAAAATTCATCATTTGGGTTCTTCCCTCATCATCTTTTTTTCTTCTTCTTCTTCTTCTCTCTCAATAATTCTGATTCTAACAAAACTATCATATTAATAACTCACTAATCACTAACTAATCAGTAATTAATCATTACACTAACACTAACTAATCAATAAACCAACTAATTTAATTACCAAGGGTAAATTTGGTATTTTTAAAGAAATAGATAAGGGGTGACCCACAATTACTTCAAATATCCACCACCAAATTGGAAGAGTAGTCCCCACTGTTTTGGGGTAGTCCCCAAAACATCGTTCTTACTAAAATACCCATCAGAGATATTGTTGCTTTTCTTACGTTCTTTCTTCTTCGATTTCTGCCGCGAAATATCATTTTTCTTTTCTACTTCAACGATTCTGTAAAAGAACACTTCAATTATACTATCAGAAATTTTCGTCCCGCATCATCCAGTAGCCCACAAATGCCTACTCTTCTTCACTTAAATTTACAGTTACCTAATTTATCCTCAACTCACAATTCCCTTCTATCCAAAACCCTAATCACCAGCAGTTACACCACAAATTCATCATCATCAACATTACAAAGAAAATCAAATGAAATGAAAACCCGAACTCATACTTTATTCAGTTTCGTTAGCAAACCCTCGAATCGTCATAGTATACTGAAGTGTATGGCACACCCTAGAAGGGTCAAAATGGTAGCAAAACAAATACAAAGAGAAATTTCTGATATGCTTCTTACTGATAATGTTCTTCAGTTTGCTATTCTTCCTGAAGCTGAACTTGGTGCTGACCGTTACTTATCTTCGCTGACTACTGTTTCAGATGTTGAAGTTTCTCCTGATTTGCAGGTATGTGCAAAACTAACACCAATGTAATAATTTTCGAAACCCTAGGTTTAATTCAGTGAGTACATTGTGAATAAACTTATGGTTTCGGTGTGCTAACTGGTTATACTATCTTCTCATCTTAATAGGTTGTTAAAGTTTATGTGTCTGTTTTTGGGGATGAGAGGGGAAGAGAGGTAGCTTTAGCTGGATTAAAGGCGAAATCTAAGTATGTACGCGGACAATTGGGGAGGCGAATGAAGTTGAGACTGACTCCTGAAGTACGTTTTATTGAGGATGAGTCTCTAGAACGAGGAAGCAGGGTAAACTCACTCTCCTTTTGCGTTTTACACAGTTGCATGTGATGTGCTCTTAAAAAGGCTTTAGTTCCTTTAATAATATAACTATGAAACTGACTTGCTCGCTGATCTTGATATTGTGCGAACTGTTGATTATGTGATTGTTGATTGCATTTGTGTGTGGAAGTTTGTTTGGATTGTAAGTGTACCTGAAATGATGGCTAGCATTACAAATAGCATTTGCTTTGAAGGAGGGGTAGGTGTTGGGCTGGAAGAGGAAATTGACTTGACACACATGATCATAATTCTATAGTTAACATGTTTGAAAATCATAAACATGTGCTGATTGTCTCAAATGCTATGATCGGAGACTTATCTGTATAATCCAACAATTAAGAAATTGTGTGCAGTTACTGTTTAACCTATCAGGACTCCTAATCCTTCCTTGGTTCCTGTAACTCTCACCGATGGGTTTCATTTGCAGCTATGAGCAGCTTTGCATTTATCAGCTTATTAGGTCCATAAGTGCGGAACTTAAACTGACCTGACCATGGGTTTTTGTTAGTCTTTCCTTATATTCTTGTAAAAGGCTGAAGTACCAGACCTCTGCATATTGATCTGTTCGGCTTTAACTTTCACAGGTGATAGCCATACTGGATAAGTTGAAGAATGATAAAGAGGTGGTAGAAGGTCAAGAAGAGGGAGATTATGATTCATCTGATCTACCTTATGATGAGGAGGACCCTGATGAAGGGATTATTTATGTGGATTAGTTGATCCTCCTTGTTGCAGCATGCATTTTACGAACTTGGACTTGGACGTGGAACATTTCGCAGGTTAGTTGTGTATGTATTAACTATAATTTTAGTTTTTGTCAGTTTTTCTTTTCTTCTAAAATCATGTGTTTACAATTTAAAATTCTTGGTGTTTGTCATCTACATAATGCATAATGGTATCGTATCATCAACTACATAATGCATCTGAAACTGTTTAACCATGCATATAGGAAAACCTATAGCTGGCTATTCTCCATCGTGGAAAGACATTAAAAATTAGATGGTTCAGTAGACTAACATTGTCCTGATTGGAGTCTTATGATTTGTGAGATTTATTTTTTATTTTTTTATTTTTTAAAGTTTTTCTCTTGAAGATGTGGACAAAATGGAAAAAATTTTTAAAGGTGGCCATCAATAAAATAAAATGAAACCAAAAATGATAAAAAGAATCAACGGCACATGAGGGATTTAGAGCTGATGTTAAAGCGTGTAGTCTTGGTGCTGCTAAATAGACGACTACTGGCTAAGTGTGAACTTATATTGGAGTCTTCGATTCAGACTCCCAATCCATTTGTGGAATTATCTTAGATATTTGATATTCTTAAAACTGTGATAATTCTAATTGAGGAATGGTACACACGTTGAACTGTTTCTGATTTGCTCATTTGCTAGATATATGGTCTGGTTGATCTCCTTAACTACCTTTATTAATCTTGCAGGGGTCGTTGTGGAGTTCTTGCTTTTTTTAGAGCTGACATAGAGTGAAGTAATGACGAAGCGAGACTTCCATTTTCGACAATATCTGAATTCTTAGGACATTAACACCTGAATGTGAACATCAGAATCACCAATCAATTAATAGTAATTTTGTTTGGTTGGTGATTATGTTCCTTTTTTGTAGAAGTTGTCTTTGATTTTTTCCTCCAAACCAGTTCTTTGTGATCTGTTTGTTGTATTGAATATTTCTGAACAACACTGCTGTAATCTTACGATCAAGCCCATCAACATGGCTAGGAAGTTGTATGTAGAGTCCTTCAACCTATTCATCTTATTCAGCTCAAAAATTGATTTTGTTATTTGTTATTTGACCTGAAACCTTACCTGCACAATGAGATAGAAGCCACTCACAGTCTACCAAAATCCTGGGATAACATCAGTTGTCTCTAATAAATGGTCTCCTTATCTTGCTGTGTGGGAATTACACCCTTGTTTAGTTTGTCCCCGAATCTGATAAGTGATAATAGATGAATATACTAATTCTGAAAAGAATGAGACTATTTAAACAAAGAAATGTTAGAAAAACCAAAACCTGAAAGCCCACTGAACGGATGCATATTGAACCGTCTACTTCAATGTCCATAAGCCTGTAGGGGTGAGCATGACCGTATTTACCGGTTTTCACCTCATTCGCATTGCAACGGATTTGCATCCAATGGATATACGGATGCGAATAATCCGATGGATTTGTAATTAAAACTTTAAATAAAAAAAACAAAAAAAACAACTTGAGTTTGCATCTCAATCTCAAGCCCTAATAGCGCGTTTGGATACAAATTTGCTTCTGACTTCTGCTTCTCCAGAAATAGAAGTCAGAAGCAAAAACATTTTGCTTCACAAAAAGTTAATTTTTCTGCTTTTGGATGTCATTTTGAAATTGCTTACCCAAACTAACTTCTGACTTTTTTGCTTCCAGAAGTTAAAAAAACTTCTGAATTTGTATCCAAACGCGCTATAAATGTTGATCGAAGAAAACTATGAGGAGATAAGTTTGTCATGTATTGGACTATTAAAAATACTAAACTTAACCCATATTTTATTTATAAACTAGGTCTCAACCCGTACCGTAATGGCACGGGCAAGGATATGTGTTTCAAATGTATCCATCGACTCATACATGTCGTAATTGTTTGAGAAGAATCGAACCGATCGATCCAGGTCTAAATGTTTTGAGGAGTTGGTTAATAAACATGTCCTTATCCTCGAATCTTTTAATATTGTATATGTAAGTCATACAACCCTTTGGGACAAACATAGTTAATCGTTAGAGCAAATCCTATGGGCAGTAGAACATTACTTCGTTCACTACTTCAACAAAATATCATCAAAGGTCACTCACCAAACTTGTAACAAAACTAAAAACACCTAAAATTACTTTAAAATCAATTAGATTAATCTTGCAAAATCTGTAAGCATTAGAATTTAATTTTTCTCTTTGATATAAATTGTTGGGTTCCCAATTTACATAGATTTGTGTTTATTCATTTTCCTAAAATTTATAATAATATTTAATTCTTGATCCATTTCCTTTCTTGTCTCTTTATTACCTATTATCATGAACTATTTCTCAAGCATGCATAATTACACGAAGTTGGGGAGAAATGACAAAAACAGAAATCATGACAAAAAAGGGGAATAAAGAGAGATGTGAGAAACTGAATCGATTACAATTAATTCACGCGTAGCCTTGCATAATCCCATCACGTAGGGGAGAAATAGTGATAGAAACAGAAACCATGACAAAAAAAAGGGGAATAAAGAGAGATGTGAGAAACTGAACCGATTACAATTAATTCGCGTGTAGCCTTGTGTTTGGTCAATTTTTTTATAGGTTTCATTTTTCTTCCTGCCCCCTACCCGACAAATCTTAAAATCACGACATCTTCTTTTTTTGGAAAAATCTGGCCTTTAAAAATTGTTTTGATTTAAAAAAAAAAAAATTGAAAACTAAAATCAAATTAAAACAAAACAGAGAAAAATTAACCAAGGGTGACTAAATAATTTACCTATCTTAGGACACCTTTTCTCACCCTACTACCATTACTTCTTCCACCACCACATTATCGTCATCACTCCACCAGTCTCACCAATACCCACCACCATTATCCCCACCGTCGATCCACCACCACCCACCATCACAACCACCATTAGTGCTTAATTTACCTATCTTAGGACCCCTTTTCTCACCCTACTACCACTACTTCTTCCACCACCACATTATCGTCACCACTCCACCAGTCTCACCAATACCCACCACCATTATCCCCACCACTGCCCACCATCACAACCACCATTAATGCTTACTGATATGGTTAATAACAAATAAATTTATTATGTATCAACAAAAATATATTCATTTGATTAATTAAAGAAACATTTATTATGAAATATCGATTGAACATTTATTATTAAATTTTAATTAAACGTGATCATTTATAGCGGTAGATTTATGTTCTGCAAGTATAAATTTGATCGTTCTTTATCTAGCCTAACTTGTCCAAACTTTGTTTTGTATTCTGGAAATGTAATCAATTTTATTTTAATATTAAAAACCGTGATTTATTCAATCGTCTACTATAAATAGCTGGGATCCCATTTGGGTGATCCAGCGGTCATGATCATATTGTCTTATATGATTTAGTATCCTCCTCAAAATATTTGTGTTTTGTCCTCACCAGTTGTGCTAAAAACAGCCAACTACATCTATCACAAATAAATGTTGCCCATTTTGTAAAGACACAAAACTATTATTGTCCACTATTATTCACTAGCATCCACCACCGTACGTAAAAACCAGCCACGCCCACTATTTTTTCCACCACCAGTAATGTTACCACCTCCACCAATCACAAATACCCGCCATTGTTTCCACTACCCACTGCTTCTTTCACTACCACCATTATAAATTATTAATATAATTTTTAACCGGGGTCACTGTAGTACAGTGGTAAAGTCATTGGGTGATGGTACCAGTTAGCTGAGTTCGAAACTTGCCAGCACCAAATTCTTTACGGATCAATATATATATAGTTTTTAATAAACTTATTTATTAATAAAAATATGTATTTATTAGATTCATTAAAAGAACATTTATCATGAAAAATTAATTAATCATTCATCATGAGCAGTTAATAAGACATTGATTAATAAAGCATTTATAATGGTTAGTTGAAAAAACCACGGCCGTAGATTTATCCCTCCTAGACAAATCTCGAACACTCTTTATCTAGCCTAACTTAGCCGAGCTTTGTTTTGTATTCTAGAAATACCATAAATATCTTTAATTTAATGAGTATGGATGTCCAACGGGTTTTTAACAACTAATTCATTAGTGATCGGTTTGGGCGTTCATAAAGGGCCAAATGCTCACCCCTAAAATTAAGCCATAGCTAATTATGTTTTGCTCAATCCAGGTAAACACTAAACTACTAGACACAGCCAAAACCAATACCCCTGTTTTGGGAACTAATGGACGCTTATCTTCGAATGTTTTTAACAAAACACCACCAAAGTAATTTTACTTATCTTAGGTCCCCGTCTTCACCTAGTCCATGGCATTTCTTACTCAAGATAGGTTTGCTTTTTATAGTCAAGGGGCAAGTGTTCTTTTTTATTTTTTATTTCAAGAGTAAGATATCAATCCTTGCCGACTTCGCTGGTCCACTATAAAAACATCTTCGCATAAAGCAATTAATTGAAATGGCATGATTCAAATTGCATGAAGAGATCGGTTGAAATAGCACATTTCAAATTCCACACGCATATATCAACTCATCGTGGAAAAAGGATCATGCATATAACAAAAAAAAATTGCTCGGTAAGCATACAACCATTTAACATCAGATCATTCGAAAGGATGAAGAATAAAGAGAGAATCGAAAACAACTTGGCTTTGACACCTCTTTGAAATCCAGACTCTTAAAAAATCAGACTTTTCTTCCATTAAGACTAATAATAATAGACTAGATCGGCACTTGACGTAACTCAATGAGGAGGGAGTCACTATGGTATTGGGAGAGAAGAAAGAGATTCCTTTTGTGAGTGAAGACAAAGGGGAAAGCCACCAGATAGCGTTCAGTTTTTGCCATCATAAAGGCTCCATCAGTACAAGAGAATCCAATAAAATTACTTCGCTGATAGATTTTAGAGAGAGAAGGAATGTATGTGGTGTACAGAGTTTGTAGGATGTTGAGTCCTGAGAAGTTTATGTTCCTCCGCAGCCTAACAGCAGCAGGTACATGTACCCCAATCCCCTGACACGATACACACTCTCTTTTTCTCATCCCAACTTTAATCACTCTCTCAATAGTTTAGTGTCTTGTTTTAATTACTCTTAATCTCTTTTAATCAGATTTAGTTAAGGCTAATCTGTCTCTCTAATAAGATCCCGACATGTTATCATTTTTCCTTCAGTCACTTTGTTAACTTAAAACATGCCTTCTGTGTTCTAGAGGGAATATAAGTCTCAGAAGTTTTAAGTTTATAGGGCTAATTAATTAGGTGATTAGAGCAAGGGTTATGGGGTTGAGTTGATAAAATTTGATCAAATTAAGTCCTACTATGGATAAAGGGAAACCCTCTTTCACCCCAAACTCAATCGATCTCTTTTTCATCCGAACGAGTGAGTGAAAGTCTTCCCAACACGGCTAATAGTTTGTCGTGTGAAATAAATAAAGAAAAACGGCAAACCGTTCCCCTTTAAGTTTGTTTTTTTTGTTTAAACGGTTATTGGGTTGCCGTATTATTAGATTTGAGTTTTACACGGGTAACAATCTCCCGTATCTGCAGGAGGAGAGGAGAAATTTGGCAGAGAAAGAGAGCGAGAAAAAAGAGAAAGAATGAGAAAAGGTTGTTGCTATTAAGTCGTGTCAGTTCAAAATTGGTCATTTTTAGATAATGTCTAGTAATTTTTAGTTGTAAACATAATTTTCCACTAGATTTGATGATCTCTAAGAAAGGAAATCAACCACTATTGCTAGGATGGGAGTACTTACCACCTTCACATTCGATTGGCAGTGACGAAAACACCACTCTCACAGCATCCAATAGAACCGTAGTCTTCATCTCGTCTTCTTCATCTTCTTGGTCTTCGGTCTGCAACTGTTGATGATAACTCTTGAATTTCGTAGAACTTCGACAATTTGTAACTCTTTTCCTCAATTTCCTTGTTGCTTGAAACTTCTTTATATATTTTTCTTCCCCATGGCCTTATTAAATAAATAAAAACAAAATAACAAATTTTTCTCGTCTTTTTTTTTTTCTTCTTTTTTTTTTCTTTTTTTTTTTTGACAAGAAAAATAATACAAAAATAACAATGAAAATGGCCATGCTGAAGTACTTTACCGCTTGATTCTTCACAACTTGTATTGTCTCGTATCATAAACTTCAATAATTCTCATCTTTTGATTTTCTTCGCTCTTGTACTTAGTCTTCCACTTTGACATAGAATTCTGCTCCTTATATGTAAGTCTTCAACATGTATATAAAAATCTGCTCATTGTATGTTGCTTTACTTGGATAAGAATTTTGCTCTTACTCGTATTGTTGCTTGTAAACCTTAAACGTCTTCAACTTTCCTTATAGATTTTGATGTAGCTCCCTTGTTGATGATGATGGTGTTTTTATGGACCTGTTGTTGGCGAGAGAGAGAATGGAGCTAACTGCAAATCAAACTACAAGAAGGTGGTTTTCATCTATAAACGTCACCCTCATGATTGACAAAATTAGCACTCAAGAGATCAAAGAGTAGTGCTTCTATTGGTGGGAGGTTGGGTAGCTCACCATTCTACCCGGAATTAACGTACGGTGACACACACTCAAAAGAAAGCTCTTTAGTCAACTACAAAAAAAATCTGGTATGGTGCCTCAGTTGATATGAAAATAGGTAGTCTCCACTAATGATTGATCAACAACTCTAATAATGCATTTCTCTCTGCACCTCATTTGCATCACCGGCATGATTAAATCCATTATTTAACACTCTAACAAACAAGAAATCCAGCGTAGTTCCCTAACACTTCCAAGTTCAGTTATGTCGGTCAGAAATCTCTATGTAAACATACCTAGAAGTATGCTAGTGACTCTAAAATATCTACAAGTTGAAGGTTTTTATGCAAATATTTACAAAAAAAAAAAAAAAATTGAAAAATCATCTCAAAAAGGCTAAAAACTCTATATGCAAAATATCCAAACACTCCCCCACACTTAAACTTTACATTGTCCTCAATGTAATTGACTCATCCTAAGTAAAATCAAGGTGGGAAATAAAAATATGATATGAAAAACTAAAAACAAAAGGATAGAAAATACAAAACCAATGGGTTGCCTCCCGTGCAGTGCTTAGTTTAACGTCCTCAACCTGACCTTCTCGTTATCGGCCATACACCAATAATCTGAAAAGCTGGTAGTCCGCCCAGAAAAGAATCTGCAATTCTAATAACAGCTTCGCAAAAATATTACCACAAGATATAAATATAGAAGCTATCACTTTATTGAAGTTTCCCCCACACTTAGTCCTTTCTACACTCGGAAGTGGATAGAGAACATAAAACTCGGGAACTTCAAAAGGTTCTTCAGTATGGCGAACCTGCACAATTCTAGAATCAAACACATCAAGTGGTGGATACTGAGAAGCAAAATAATCCGTTAAAACTTTGGAAGCACACACAACTCCAATCCTAAGTGAGGTATTTTCCTAAAAGTTGGGTTAATAACTCTTTGAGAAGCTACTTCAATTGGATGGAAAGGATCAATAGATATAAAATTATGCAAAGGATTAGACAAACCTTGTTCGAGATCCTCATCTTTTATCTCTAGTGAATTATTTACCTCAAGCATATCGTGGTCCTCTATCGAACTCTTATTTTCTGCTTCAAACGAAATCTCAGCATCATTATATTCTTTGACAAGTTCAATTGGGTCTTCCACAACTTCAATCAATTTGGTTTCATTCTCAATCTCTATCTCTTCAACACTCTCATCATCTGAATCAAATTTCGCTCTCATGAACTCTTCCTCGGTATAAATTTTTGGTATTCTTCTTGAGTCTCATTCGAGGGAATAATTGGGTCTACTTCTTGCAAATCAACCGGCCTAAAAACATTGTAATCCGGATATTCATTGTAACGTTGATATGCATTCGAGTATGTTACACCGTTCATAACAATGGTTCGGTCATACCAAGGTTCCTCCTTTTGAATAGGCGAATGATCATTATTACGATCCAGAGCTGGGACAACTTCATCATCATCACAACGATTCTCCAAGGGATGCTCATCCTAAAAATATTCTTTGTCATCCATAGGAATATCATAATCGGTTTGGTTTTGAGGCCAAAGTGCTTCTTCATTCCTTGTCTCTCTGAGTTGAGCCATTTGTAGGTTAAATTTTTCCATATCCCTTCGAAGTTCTTCATTTGATTCAGCACTGGTTCGTCGAAATTGTTCAGTTTCATCTTGCAACTTTTTGATAAAATCTGCAAGACTATAGAATTATTGATCAGTAGCATAACTATTCTACCATCCTTGTGGTTGCTCACTTGCATACCCGTCATAAGGTTGTTGATATGCATGAGAGTATCCATAAAGTTCCGTAGGATATTGATCATAGCCAAAAGATTGGTTTTGATTATAGCCATAGGATGGTTGGTAGTTGTCGTAACTTTGAGATTGAAAATCATATTGATTACCACTATAATGTAATTGATCTTGTGCTCGAAACATGACGACTCACAAGAAAGAGAAAATCAAAAAAAAAAAATTAAAAACAAAAACAAGCTAAACAAATAACAAATCAATTAACAACTACTCCCCGGCAGGGGCGCCAAAATTTTGATGCGTGTCGTAGCCACAAAAAATTAATCAAGATATTTCCCACTAATTAACTGGTAATATAGCGGTAGTAAGATATCGTTCCCACAGAGAGCTGTGTAATTGATAAGTTATTTAGATAGCGAAACAAAATAAAAGACAAAAGGGGATTGTTGAATTAATGTAAAGAACCAAATAAGAGAAAGAGATGATCAAGGAATCCTTCGCCGTTACCAAACGTGAATCGGATCAGTATACTTATCTATCTTCCGTCAGAATCATTCATCACCAACCGTAGAATAGCAGGTACGTTTAGCTATCCCCAAAACTCCTTCTATCACCGGATAACAGGTACGCTTAGTCACCGGATTCTATCCAACTGAACCGCCTTGAGGTACGCTTACAAGGTGTAACCCAATCGAATGCTTTCGGATTTGTAAATTTAGGTTTGATCCCAGCAGTTAAACTCAGTACGCCCGGTTCACTTACTGGTGTTGTCTTCACACACGATTGAGTTGATACCCAAACAAAAAATTAGTCGCACGTCAACTCAACCAGTAAATGGTTTTGGAGTGAATTCATCTCTTTGGAGCAAGGGCTCAACAAAGTGGATGTTTTTATTTTTATCTTCCATTTATATGTCAAGAAAATGACTATATACATTCTTCCAAAAGATAATACATAGATAATAACTCATCATACTAATCAAGAAAGAAATATCTTCCTTGCAGTAATTGTGCGCCCTCCCAGTTGTTATAAGAGATAAGGCACAGAGCAACACAATCAAATTGTGTTGTGATGAGTATCCTTTTGCTCATCATGAACAACGAAGTCGTTTGCCTTAAAACTTTGTTTGATTCTAACCACACCGTCTTTGATATTGTTAGTCTCAATAGAAGAACTGGAAAAAAAAAGTAGAATAGTTACCTAAAACCGCCCATTTATTTGCCTTTTTGATGCCTCGTCTCAACCTATTCATGAGAATCTTAAAATCATATATTCTTTTGTCAATACCAGTATGGTTAACATCTCTATGAAAGTCTGAGATAGTGTATTGTGATGATGAATCATAGAAGACGCATTCTTCATATAGCAAGTTTTTTTAAGTCATCCTTTTTCGTCTTACTAGACTTGAGAGTGGCAAAACATTTGAGAATATAATGCAAAGATTTTTGTAAAATAAAAATTCTTTTACTCACAAGTTGTGAGGAACTCCTTGGAAAAGTGTTCATTTGATATGCAACGACCGAACTTTTTAACATTGCTGGAAGTATGGAAAGGAGTTTCCGTACGTGAATAATTTTCCTCGGATTCTTTGTTTTACTGTTTCAAGGTGTGACCATTCTTACCACAACATAAGCAGGTTTTCTGAGATCTAACAGTATCACTTTTGACCTTCTTGACGGGTGCAGGGACTGCTTTAGAGTATTTTGGATCATCCTTTTTACCATAGGATTGAGATCTCTGAAGATTCACATTCTCTACAGTATCTGTATAGGAGTGTGAGCAAGAATCTTTTACTTGGCCACAACATGGTTTTAATGCAGATATCTCCTTCTCCATCTCTTCAATCCTCGAAAGTTCCTGAATAAGTTCTTCTCTTGAGTTGTTAAGTTTCATTCTCAAAAGTTATTTGTTTTCATTACTTTCCTCTAGTCTTTTATTGAGTAAAACATTGCTTTGTTCTTTCAATTGAAGTAGTTTATCAAGAAGAGTTGAATGGGTAGATGGATCTTCATTAGAATATTCAACAACAATCGCACTTACAGTTTTAACAGCAAGTTTTTCATGTGAGTTGATGAACCTGTTGTCAAACTGTCTTTTAAGAGTGTTACTCTGGCAAACACCTAAAAATATGGAATTTCAAAGAAAGAAATCTCCTTATCAGAGGTATTCTTAATTCTGGGTAGCACGTATGACGAGACTTTTCTTGGTAAAAGAAAAACCATGCTTTGACTCATTGATAACAGGTTTAGACCGTTCACAAACAAAGACTAGTTAGGTCTAACAATGTTTGCTCGTTATGATACCAATTGAAAAAGATGGGGTACCAAGTACACCACCAACTTTTTTGTTTAACAACCTGTATGGACAAAACCTAATACAACCGCAAGTAGATATAATTCAAGATCCTTGACAATTTGTATATAGAGTTTATACCTCTTTCTCTTCACAATCATAAAGTCAAGATAACAAAGTCCGTGAACCTAATTGTCTAGAAGAGTGACAATCTCAAAAATCAATATAGTCGTATTTAAATAAAGAGGATCTGAATTCTTCCAAGTACGAAACTTGTTATCAATCTTTCAAGATACGAACTCTACAAGAACGAGTCTCGTAATAAATTATAATTTGTATGGACTTATCTACTAAGATTGATTACGTACTAATTGTGTTATTCCTATTATAAAGATAAAATAATAGAATGTGGAAAAGGAAAAATATAAGACATCAGTAGTTTTGTTAACGAGGAAAACTGCACCTGCATAAAAACCTCGGGACCTCGTCCAGATTTGAACACCAAACTGTATTATGCCACTACAGACACTAGCATGCTATCAGACTTCATATTAAAATGTAGTTGAGACCGAATTCACCCTCGAATAAATTCAGCTGCAATTGTGCTCCTTACGTCTCTTGAACCTCGTAAGGATCTACGCAATTGATTCCATTAGGTGACGTCCTTTACAGCCTAAGAGTTGCTTCAACTAAGTGAAGACTTTTGATACCAATATGCCTTTAATAGATAAACCTATTTGATTTCCCTTTATATCTAATAGATCAAGGCTTGGAAATCTGTTTGTAATTGACAAAGCTAGCAAACCTCACAAATCCGGAACACTTCACTCAGTTAACTGAGAAGCCTGAGATGAAGAACAATCTTAAACCAATCAATAAAGAAGAGTTTTAGATATCTATCTTTAGGAATCACAAAGCCTGAGATGAAGAGACCTTTGTGATTTCTATCTATCTCGTTCTTGAAGGAGATTGACGAAAACCTCGACAAACATAAAGAACAAGATCGGGATACACGAACTATCAAGGTAAAGATAGTCGGACCTGGCTTCACGAATCCCTATTCTTTAAGTCATTAACCTAGTTAGTATGCTTCTCATAGGAAACCTTGGTTAATAGAGGACGAATCTAGCAAACAACTAGGACACAAAAATATCAGGGATTGAAATTTCCAGTTATCCAAGTCTCTCTATTTATTGACTTTCAGAACTATAGTTGCTTAGAATTCAAGCTAGATAACTTGACATTCAAGCAAACACTTTCCCTTTTTAGATGGAACTCTTGTTAGGAGTTCAGGTTAGCATGTGAAAAGTTTGTCTTGAAATTACATAGAAGAATATACACTATGGTCCAGGATACTGGAACCGTGTATAATGATACTACATGGCAAGTATGCCATATGAACATATAAGCAAAGTTGTGTTCATTAAACACTTAAGACTTGAACCATGATACACGTACACAAAGTGATTTAGTGTCAAAGATGTCTTAGATATGATCATGGGAGTTCATGAGTATGTGCTTAATTCGTACTATGGTAAGTATGCGAAAGGGTACGCGTACCTATGAACCAGTTCGTGAGTTCAGGGAGAAAAGGTACGCGTACTAGGAATATGTACCCTTAAGCTATTCGCGAACTTAGGACCTTGATATACGCGTACAGGTATGCGTACCTACCTACGCTCCGGAATTTTAGATATCTAGGGTACATGTACTGGGTATGCATACTTACCCTGTGTCCAGATTTCAGTAGTTATGAAAACTCTATTTTTATGCTCTGAAACATTCCCAATTGCCATAGATATAAATATCACTGCTTGGGAAATTTCCAAATGATCCATTTGATACAAAAATTAGTGATTGAACAATAAATTGTTTCAAATTAAGATTGCTAAGGATCTATCAACATCCATTGCTTGAATCATATTTCGGGATGTTTAACAAGACAAGTTTGACTCGAAACTTCTTCTTTGCAATATTAAATCTACTAGAAGTCACACGACATAGTCTCATATAGACAGAATGGTAACGCTCTGAGTAAATAGAATGGTTTAGTCTTCACATACCTCTTTGTTGATGAAGTTATTCAAATGTCTCCGTTTGATCTTCAGTCATCAATGATCGAGGGTTATTCAGTGATGTTTGATACTCAACTACCATACTCTAATCCTAGTCCGAGACTTGACTTAAGTAAACTAGAAATCAAGATATAGTTTTTGCATCTAATTACATTGACAACAAGGTTGAGATAACAAAACTTGCGAGTTCGACCGAGCAGTGCTCTAACAATAGCAGTCTGAAAGAATATGGTATAATCGTATTAGTGAATGTTTAATAACTAACAGATATATAAATGATCTTATTTTTCCATGTGTCTTTATAAAAAATACCACAATAGGATTTGTTATTATACTTGTATACATTGATGATATGAACTTAGTAGGAACTGCTGAAAAAGTCTCAAAGGGAATGCTTAAATAGAGAATTTGAGATTAAGGATCTTGGGAAAACGAAGTTTTTCCTCGGCTTGCATATCGATCACTACCAGAGTGACATACTAGTTCACCAAAAGATGTACATTGAAAAACTATTAAAATAATTCAAGATGGATAAAGGTTATCCTCTTAGTACTCCTACAGTAGCAAGATCTCTTGACACTAAAATGGCATTTTTTGTCCCAAAGAAGAAGAAAAAAATATTCTTGGTAAACACCATATTTGAGTGCAACTGGTGCAATATTGTATCTTGCTCAATATATTAGGTATGACATTTCTTTTTGCAGTTAATTTGTTAGAAAAATTCTGCTCTGCTCCAACAAAGAGACATTAGGTAGATGCAAAACATATCTTCTGATATCTCCAGGGTCCTACAAATATCAGATTGTTTTACTCAAAGGATTTATCTCATTTTCACAATTGATGAGACACACAGATGCAGGCTTTCTTTCTGACTCGCACAAAGCGGTTTTTAAACGGGTTATGTGTTTACGAGTGGCGATACTGCATTTCTTGGAAAATTGTGTAAATAGAGCTTTCCATCTACCTCCTACAACCGCTCTGAGACTATCACCCTCTACGAAGCTAGCGGAGAATGTGTATGGCTAATATCGTTAACCACATCTCCGAAGTAAATGTGATTTACCTTCTATTACAAAAGTACCAACCATCATTTAAGAAGATAATGCAACATGTATCTCACATCAAAGGTAATCGAACGAAGTATATTTCACCAAAGCTATTTTATTTTCACCATCTATAAAAAAAGAAAGATATGTATCCAGAAGATACAGTTGTATGAAAATCATGTGGATTTATTCACCAAGTCCTTACCGACATCAATATTCAGAAAACTAGTTTATGATATCTTAGTACGACATCTGTACAAGCAGTAAACCCAACAAACTTTTGATCAAGGGAAGTTAATTTTTTATATTGAAGCATTGTACTCTTTTTCCTTCGTCAAAGGTTTTTGGCCCTTGAGGTTTTTCCTTATCAAGGTTTTAACGAGATAACTTGTGTGTAACCACCTTTTGTCATTGTACACTTTTTTGTTTGTTCGGGTTTTTCCTCTGGGTTTTGCAAATAAGATTTTAACGAGACAATAGAAACTGTGGATTTCCAATGAAAAATGTTATATAGTTAGTGGGCATATGGCTATCCACTCATGACTATGTGTCACTAAAAGTGTGAGACATTGATAAGCTAACTCACCTTATCAATAACTGTGTGCATTTATGCATATATTTAGTGAGTCTACTTTGACACCAAATGCTTGTGTGTGCTGATATGCATGCATAATAGTCAACACCTTAGCCTAGTGTGTGTCATAGGATGAAGTATTATTTTTTATTGTTTTTGGTAGAAAAAGGAGTAATATTAAAGAAAACAGTTAAGGGAAAATGCACATAGTTTGGGTTGGGTCGCAATCACTGATTTGCATCCTTTCCCTATGGAGAGTTCCGAAAATGTGAATAGGAGGATTTCCGTGATAGTCGCAGGTTGTTGTTGCTTTGGGTGTCTGACCCAAATCAATAGCTGCCTGGTTTGCTCCTTTAGTTACAATACATAAAAGAAAGTGTTTTCCATCAATGTTTGCATTTATCATTGCATGTTTACTTGCTTCCCATCTAGCTGCAACTTGCCAAGATACGTTGCTTTGTGTTCCACTTATCATCGTGTATAGGTTATTGCAGATGGTTTTAATTTGGATGTTAGTTGCCTCCAGATGTATTCCCAACTCCAAGCTTCCACCACCGCAAGCACCTCCCCTTCCTCACTGGTCTGAGTGTGAGCCTTTTTCCTTGTGACCAACCTTCACACACCCAAACAATCACGTAAAACAACAGAGTGAGCAGAAATCTTAGATTTTTTGTCCCAATGAGAGGCAACATTCATTTTAACTATCCTCGGCATGGGGGCAATCCAGGTCTTTGTTAACTTAACCAATCTTTTTTGGTTGTCGTTGTTTGGTTGGTGTTAAATTCTCCCAGATCGAAGATTTTCTGCCCAATGTTGTAGAGCTCTAATGTAAAATTATCTAGGTTCTTGTTGAGTCCCTTGGAAGACCTTGTCACATCTTGCCTTCCATATATGCCACACCATTGAGGCACTAAAAGCATTCAAAGGACCTTTTTCTGAATTCCAACCTGCGGGAACATTATTCCAGCCAGTTATCCACTCTTTTATTGACTGAATAACATAACCTGGTGGGAATGAGTTTAAGGGAGAAGCAAACCACACGCTTCTCGCGAAGGGACAGTTAACAAGGATATGCTCAAGGGTTTCTCCAGGCTCTGAACACATAGTACATACATTTGGGATATCTATAAACCTAGCCATACTATCATTTGTAAGTACCATGTCCTGCATACATTCATAAACAAATAAAACAGTTCTCGACGACGAGTCAATTGACCATATTTTATCCCAGCTAAAGTTAGGAATGGTCTCTTATTAATGCAAGTATACATGGATTTTGTTGAAAATTTTTCGTCTATCCTTTGGGTCCATCTATTCCTATCCTTTTTGGTAATATTCATAATGGCCACTAGGATGGCATTAACTGTATAAGAGTCAAAAATGCTTTGCAGAAGGCTAATATTTCAAGAACTAGAGTTGGGATGGTAAAGATGACTAACTAGAAAAACATTTTGAGGCAGCACAGTTAAGATGGAGTATTTGACATCAATATAAATACCCCTAGTGTTTGTAACATTTCGAACATTCCATGTTTTAAAGTTAATAAGAAATCTCCCCCTTTTCTCTTATACTCTTCCACTAAGAGCATCTCCAATGCAAGGGGTCAAGGTCATCATAGGTAGAAGTCTTATTGATAAGCACGTAAGTGTGACGCATTTTCACCCATAACTACATTATCTAGGACTCATTTTATTTCTAATAAAGTTGTTTTAAGTCTTTTCTAGGGAATAAACTCTTGCGGCAAAATTGGCTCGAAAAGTGGTGTTTTACACCCCAGGATAGAGTACTAAAGGCACCCCATAAATGCACCGGAAGCACCCAAAAATGTGTCGGAGGAACCCCGGAAAAATTACTATCTACGCCCAAAAATTACTATTTGCACCCCATAAGACAAGTGCTAAAGGGACACCCATGCAGGATTAGGGGGAGGACATGTTCTTCTCAAATTCAAAAGAATATTTTTGGCGGGAAAATAAACTTATTTCTCTGTCAGATTTTCGATCGATTTTTGGACGTTATTTAGTGAGATTCAATCCCTGAAACTTAATGGGTAGACGTGATATGACCATAGAAAGTTGTTATGGGTGTCTGTTTGGATTAGAATTGGCTGTAATCATCGCATGGAGCAAAACAGAGTTACACACATTTTCACGGGATAACATGAATTACAGTGAGTTTGATGCCTGTAATGCACGAGTTTGGAGTGTATTGGACCGTAATGGATACAAATAAGGAGATTTGACTTCTAAAAACGCGTGGAGGAGCTAAACAGAGAATGAAAATCTTGATTATTCCCGTACCATGAATAAAAGATATTGTGAATATTTTGGAATTAATGGAGGAGATTCAACGCCTGTTTTTGGTATAAATAGAGTCCCTGGGAGACTTAGAGAGGGTGTCGAGAGTTTGGAGTCGATAGAGAAGCTGCAGAGGTGGAGAAATCAAGTTACAGGAAAGTACCATGCTGCTTCTGAGGAAGATGAACACGAAGAACATAAGACGCACATGAAACCGTCGTTCTTCAACAGTGACAGCGACAATAGGGTGAGGGTCGTATTGCTACAGTGACAGCAGCACTACACTTGTATCGTTCTTTGGAACAGTGATTATCCGACACTTTATATGCGTCACAAAATTCTGTTTGTAATCATTTTCTTCCATTTCATCATTGTAAACACCATTTGAGCTATAAATAAATCTTTTGAGCGTGTTTTCATCATGATGAGGTAAACCCCAACACTGGGACGACGGAGGAGGCCGAACTTCATACATGGGTAAATTTGTTTAATTTTTTTATGACTTTTGCATTAATATTAATTGAAATATGATTTTGATTAATTAGTTATTATTTTATTAGATGGGTCATGCTTGCTTAGATGTTTGATGTCCTATGCTTACGATTTATAAAGAATCTACCTTGGCAAAAATAAGAGTCCATGTTTACATTTCTTGAGCTAAAATTGTTGAGAATAAATAATTGAACCTTATGTTATGAAAATTGGCCGAATCCTTAGTTCCAGTACCTCTCGCCCATTGTTAAATATTTTTGTATATAATTTTTATTAAATTTAAAAACTCAAATCTTCACAAGTCTTAGAGTTCGAATCATTTTTACTACAACTTCAAAATCACATCACTTATTAACACCAAAAAAATTTTGTAGGCAATTGCTAAATGATTAGAAAAAAAAAAGATAAAACTTTTTACCTAAAATTCATCTCCTATCCCCAAGGTCTTATTTAGCACTTTTATTTATATTTAGAGACTGAATGATAATGTAGACTTACGACTCAGAGTCATGGAGAAAGTCTAATTTAGACTTTCTACTTTACCATCGAGGGAAGAAGGATTTAAAGTCTAGGTGGGATAGAAACATACTAAGGGCTAAATCTTAAATTTTCAGGGGTGGGGGGTATTAATTTTTCTTCCCAAAAAGCACATGTGAAAAAATGTATATTGGGTGATGTTTATAGATTTTTCCAGCCGCCCCCAAGCTACCCCTTAATTCCATTAGTGTCCTTTACCCTTACTAAGTCATGTCATTTTTCATTATGACCTTCACCTTCGCGTTGGAGATGAAATTTTAAACCCTAAGGCCAAGCACTATGGTGCCCCTTTTCCCTACCCTATCCCTCGTATGTAGGGAAAAATCCAAAAATCCAACCACTATGGTCTTCCATATCCTTACATGTGTAGGGATATCCCTCACTTTCCCTACAAGGTGGATCACATCTGATCCGGGTAGTAGGGAAGGTAAATCACACGGTTACTCAGTTGTCGTATGATTTTACGCTTTACGGCTACTCAGTAGCCGTAGCATTTTACACGGCTATTCAGTAGCCGTTTTGACCTTTTTTCTTTTACACCTCTCTCACACCCGATCCTAACCATCCATCATTAATAACGGCTCTATCTTCTCCACAGTCGGATCACAACGGTCATTTTTTCAAAATCCTCTATAAATACCACTCTAATTCTCTACTCAAATAACCCCAAATCAATTGATTTCTTATTTTTCTTCTTCTTACATCAATTGATTTCTTATTTCTCTTCTTCTTACTATACTTCTTTGATTTATATATTTATCTTCTCCTACTCAAATTCTTATATTTTAGTTTGATTCAAAATGGTTAATAATTTTGTGCAACGGGAAGATATTGATCTTACTGCTGCATTTATTTATGTGAGTACGGATGAAATTGTGGGTTCGCAACAAAAAACTGCTATGTTTTGGATACGTATTCACCAAAAAACTGTTATGTGAGTACGGATGGCCATTGCATACAATCAACACTACCAAGCATTCCAGGAAAACCTCGTTCCGTATTCTCAGCTAGCAACCTCTGAACATCTTCAGGAGTGGGTTCAGGCAAATATCTTTCTCCAAAAGTCATGCAAATGGTATGGAAAAATCTTTTTAGATACTTGTATATTGTAGTTGCAGTCATACGAGTGTAATCATCAACACTATCAGCTGTCGTACTTTTTCATAAACATTTCATCACGGCAACTAATTTCATATGCGGAGAATGCCCCATAGTACCGGTTGCATCTGGACGTTGATGCCATTCTGGATCAACTTCAAGCAATTTTCCTAACAATTTCTCGAATAAGTCTTCCCTCATGCCTAGACGTTGTTTGAATTGTCTTGAGGTATAACCAGTTCCAGGCGTAAAATAATCATTCATCATTTTCACATCATGCCACACTCGATCACGCGTTATTACACTACGTGTTTGTACCTCCCTAGGTACCAGTTGTCTAATAATACGCAATCGTTCATCCAAACATAGTTGTGTAAACATTAGCAAAGCTTTCTCTTCTTCATCACTAGAGGTATCCAAATAGATTCCATATTTAACTCTCACATAAGCACGCATTAGACTCATTATGTACCTTTGCAAACAACAAACACAGTATCAATTTGTATATACCATACATAAATACAAGTCAATCAATGTTATACATCGATATGGTAGTTTACAAACATTTCATTAAACATAAATCAAGACACACAACAATTAATCATGGATTTTTCACTGAATATATGTTTTAATTATATTATTGATGAATTGCATAGTACATACCTAACCAACCTAATATCAACAATTTCATAAAAATCAAAATCAAAATCAAATTAATTTTAAGCCCTAAAATTAGAATCACTCACCTTAGATGATTTTTTGGATGAAATTCGAAATTGAAGAATGGATTTGTTTCACCTTGGAGTAACGATCAAACCCTTCTAATTTAAGCCAACGAATCGCAATGAATCAATATGAAAATCGAAAGGGGATAAAAAGGGGTTTGAAAGGGTTTTGAGAGGATGAAAAACTAGAGAAGAAGAAGAAATGGGAAATCTGACCTTGCTTCTGATGACTTATACCTATAAAACGGCTACTAAGTAGCCGTATTGGTCAAGTCAACGAGTTGACTGATACGGCTACTGAATAGCCGTATGACACTATTCATACGGCTATTGAGTAGCGTATCGTGTAGGGAATGGAAAAAAGGGCACCATAGTGAGGCTGCCTTCCTTGTGCTATCCCTTCCCTTTATTTGAGGGATATGAAAGGGATGCCGTGCACCATAGTGCTTGGCCTAAGTATCACACTATCAATTGGCCAAAAAAGGAGATGAATTTTTTAAAGTTCTAAATTACCTTTAAAAAAGAGATTTTTTATATCTTCCTTTACCTCATTTATATTTTTTTCTCTTTCATTTTTCCCAAAACAACCGGATGGAAAACAACGATTCATATAAACTAGGGGTGGGACTTGGGTTAGGTTAACCCACCCAACCCATGTCCAACCCGATCGTTGGGCGGGCATAGGCAACGTATTTCAAAACTTTGGGCAAATTTTTTACAAACCCGAGTTAAATTTGGACAAGCATGGGCACAAATATTTATAACCCAAGCAACCCGTCCAACCCAAGAACTATGATATAGTTATATAAAATTATTTTTATAATTGGTATAATTATCTATTTTTAGATATTCTAATCTTATAATGAAAATATATATTATACCTATCTCATTAATCATTTGGTATGAAAAAAAAAAATATTATTGTAAATAATCTTTATTTGGAAATTTAAGTTAAATTAAGTAATTAAATCTTATTATTACTAAAATTTGTTATTATCATATTAACAAACTCTTATGTCTAGCGAAACTTGGGCCAACCCGGGGAACCCGAGGAACATAATTTGGGCGGACTTAGGAAATACCTCCACGGGTTCCACGGGTTCGATGGGCAATCTGGACAAAGGGTTCCTAGCTCGGGTCTGCCTCGGCCAAGCCTTCTAACCCGCCCAACTAACCCAAGTCCCACCCCTAATATAAACATTCTATAATGGAGGCAGAAGTTCTTATTCTGTTCGATCATTTTTGTGCTTATTTGCTTTGATAAACTTGGATTCATATAACTCTGACTAATCCAGGCAAGTGAGTCGGGGACTATAATGTTAACGAAGATGAAGGTGACATGGATGGTAATGGCAGCAAAGAATCAGAAGATATTTTGGATATGAAATTGATTGTGAAATGGTAAATGGGTATTGCAAAAAAATAGGTATAATTTTCAGACTGTATCGAAGCAGAGTCTAACTAAGATTGTAAGACAGAAACCCAAGGATGGTATTTTCAATTGCAAGTCCTCCTTTTCATCACAAGTAAATCATACTATAAGATACTTGCTCTCTATAGCAAACCTGGTTGATGTTTGTGTGATGCTCTCCAAGAAAAGCTCTATGCATGTCTAAAAGAAGATTGTTAACTTAGCAAGCATAGTTGGTTCACTTGAGTTCCATAATGTAATGTAATCATTAACATATCACCGAGTTGAGCATTGCACTAACAGTCACTGTAAAACAGCTGCTTGTTGGGTCTCTTCTTGCTAAATCTATATTATTTGTTACAAATTTAATTTTGATACAAAATTTGGTGAAGCAAATCCACATCCAGAAAGTTCAAAATGCTAACATATGCACTGATTTTATTGCTAACCAAGTAAACTACAGTCATACAAAGAAAGGTTCAGAATCTAATTTCGCTTTGCACCTTCTTAATCTTCATAAAAATTAGTTGATATACCTGCTAAATCTTTCTGAGATCGAACATTATCACGATTGCGGTTCCTAAAAGTCCCGCAAAACGTGTTTTTGTTAGGGTGAAGAGATTCAATCAGCGGTTTCCTTTTATTCTTCGTGGGAATAGGTGAGAGAGGAGAAAATTAAGATGTGTTAATGGAGTTCTATTTTTGCTAGCATTTTTAGGGGCGACCCCAAAAGAATTAGGGGTGACTTTTTTATGCCCAACCCATAGACAAGGTTATGAGATATCCTAATAGTTCGGAGAATACTTAAATGCCCTTCTATAATCGGTAGTTTAGGATTGGTTTTAGCAACCGATTATGATATCTATAATCAGTAGTTTAGAATTTGTTTTAGCAACCGATTATGATTGTGTTCTTCTCTTCTTTTCTTTGTTTTGAAAAAATAAATTTGGAGCTACTATCAGAATCGGTATATAATAAACATCACACAACTACCGATTGTGAAAGTAGAGAAATCCGAAGTTTTATTTGTTTTAATTTGGGGCTACTAACACAATCGGTAGATTGTGAACATCACGAAACTACCGATTGTAAAAGTTGAGAATTTTGAAATTTGGGGCTACTATCACAATCGGTAGATAATAAACAATATCTACCTACCGATTGTGAAATTATAGAAATTCCAAATTCCATTGGTTTTTGAACATTTTGAATTTGGGGCTACTACCACAATCGGTAGAAAATGAACATCACAAAACTACCGATTGTGAAAATAGAGAAATTCAAAATTCCATTGGTTTTTGAAAATTTTGAATTTGGGACTACTACCACAATCGGTAGATAAAAAACATCATGAAACTACCGATTATGTCTGTGTAGAGAATTTGAAAATTTAAGAATTTTGGCAAAATCCAATTTTGGAACTACTTTGTAATCAGGAAATTAAACGAACTTCATTTACTACCGATTGTAATCGGAAGTTAAATAAACTACATTTACTACCGATTATGTTTGTGTAGAGAATTCGAAAATTTAAGAATTTTGACACAATCCAATTTTGGGGCTACATTGTAATCGGCAGCCAATTAAATGTCACTGTCTACCGATTATAGATATATTTTGGCTAAGTCGTTTACAATCGGTAGATGTGGTAATCCATTATCTACCGATTTCGGGTAGTTTGGTCAAAAAAATTCATGATGTTCTCCCAATTGTAAACTTAACTACCGATTTTGGGTAGTTTCTCCCGATTGCAAATTTAACTACCGATTATGAAGGGTAGTTTAGCCATTAAAAAAAGCGGGAGATAAGGGATAACTTCATTTTACGTTTGGGTGACCCGTTTTTGTCTTATGTGTCGCCCCTAATTCTTTTGGGGTCTCCCCTAAAAATGTCAGGCTATTTTTGTGAAGCCATTTAACTTCTCCTATTTTAAAGGTAATTTTAAATATAAAGAAATTATTAAAAGGATGAGCATGATTCTAAATATTTTTGAAAAAAATTAAAAGGAAAACCGGAAACCAGCCTGATTATTTGGGCCAATGAGAGCAGCCGAAACGTGCACCCCGGTATTGAGGGGTGCAAAAATTTGGACTCATGCTTTAATACCTGAGATAATTAGTAGCTTAATTATCCTCGCATTTTTAGGGGCAACCCCTAAAGAATTAGGGGCGACTTTTTTATTCCCAACCCATAGACAAGGTTATGGGATGTCCTAAATGTTAGTAGAATACCTTAATGCCCTTTAATAATCGAAAGTAAAATAATTGTTTTTAGAATCCGATTATTGGTAATATAATCGGTAGTTAAAAAACACACAGAGACTACCGATTGATATGAATTTGTGTTAAATGCGTATTTGGGGATACTATTAATCGGAAGTTAATGATAAATTCATTTACTATCGATTATAGGATACTCCAAAATTCAAAAAAAAAAAAAAGGATTTTTGCAAAATCTCATTTTGGGGAAACTCTATATTCGGTAGTTATATGAACTATTTTAACTACCGAATATGGTTGGATATTGGCAAAGAGAGCCACTGTATAATCGGAAGTTAGGATAACTTCATTTACACTGTATAATCGGAAGTCGGGATAACTTCATTTACTACCGATTATAGGCTCAACCAAAATTAAAAAAATAGTGGATTTTGGCAAAATCTCATTTTGGGGCTACTCTATATTCGGTAGTTATATGAACTATCTTGACTACCGATTATGGTAGGATTTCGGCAGAGAGGTCTACTGTATAATCGGAAGTCATGATAATTTCATTTACTACCGATTATAGGCTCAACCAAAATTCAAAAAATAGAGGATTTTAGCAAAATCTCATTTTGGGGCTACTCTATATTCGGTAGTTATATGAATTATCTTGATTACCGATTATGGTAAGATTTCGGCAGAGAGGTCTACTGTATAATCGGAAGTCAGGATAACTTCATTTACTACCGATTATAGGCTCAACCAAAATTCAAAAAATAGAGGATTTTGGCAAAATCTCATTTTGGGGCTAGTCTATATTCGGTAGTTATATGAACTATCTTGACTACCGATTATGGTAGGATTTCGGCAAAGAGGTCTACTGTATAATCGGAAGTCAGAATAACTTCATTTACTACTGATTATAGGCTCAACCAAAATTCAAAAGATAGAGAATTTTTGCAAAATCTCATTTTGGGGCTACTCTATATTCGGGGGTTAGCATTTTTGTTAAATAACCTAAATTCACTACCGATTATGGTAGCATTTTTGCCAAAGGTCTACTTTAATCGGGGGTCAAGATAACTTTATTTACTACCGATTATAGGATAATCAAAATTCAAAAGATAGAGGATTTTATTTTGGGGATACTTTATATTCGGAAGTTATATAAACTAAATTGACTCCCGATTGTGGATTAACTTCCCGATTGTAAAGTTATCTACCGATTGTGAAGGGTAGTTTGGCCATTACAAAAATGGAATATAAGGGATAGCTACATTTTACGTTTGGGTAACCCTTTTTTGTCTTATGTGTCGCCCCTAATTCTTTTGGGGTCACCCCTAAAAATGTTAGGTTAATTATTTTACAAGATGGTAGTGTTTGTAAATTAGAGATACTCTCTATCACTGAAAAGCGGGCAACATTTATGTAGTGCCTCACCGTCTTGTTTCAAAATTATTAACCCTGTGCGACCTTTAATCCTAATTTAATTAGGAAATATTTGTTGAATAAATTCATGATTGCTAAAGGGGTTATCAGGATTAGCAGGGTGTACCGTTTGAATGATCCGACGGTCAGGATCGGATGTAATACTTTTGTCTCATATGAAACGGTATCCCCTGCTAATTTCGGTCACCCCTTTAGCAATCATGAATAAATTCTAGTAGTTTAACTATTAATCCGATACACTCCGGTGGTTCTGATTCTTCTAAAAGTGGTAACTACACCTATTAATTGTCAAATTTTCTCGAAGGAAAGTAATCCTATGCATGTGGTAGCTGCACCAAACGTACGAGAACGTATGGTTTTGGGGAAGCACATTCGTTATTCAAACTTGTACAGTAATTAAATACTAACTTTAAAAATTAATCATAGAGAGGGAATTAGTAAATGAATTAATCGGTACTAGATAAATTGAGAAGACTTGAAAGGTAGGGGTTATGCGCGGTTTTGAAGTTCCAAAGAGGTTTTAGAACGGTGTGCTTCTGCAACCTCACGGCTCACGCGTGCTGCTCGATTTCGGTGTCCATTTAATTTGGATCAGTAGTCTAGTCGGGTATCTTCCCACGGATACCACCACACACACCAATGCGTTCATTTTTTTCTTGTGGGTATCATCACTTAATACTCCAAATACGATCTACTCTTTAGAACCCTCATATTGCCGTCATGGTTCACCAAAACTTACAATTTTGGCCACACGAAATAGGTGATCGCAGAACATAATATACCTTCGATATTTGGGAAAAAGTGATCCTTCCATTATTTGCACAATCCTTTAAGAAATATAAGGAGAGAGGAAATAACACACCTTCAATCTCTAAAAATGACATATCTTTGGAGCTGAGGTGTAAGTATTTGTAAGAACCCACAATCGGGGACATGAATTGTAATTTGGGGATGCTGAGGTTATATACATCTGGGACATCCTATTAGGGGGTGTCTTAAAACTATAAAAAGTCCGAGTTATCCTTTTAAATATTATTAAATTATTTTTTATTATTTTACTTTGGATGCTAAATTCTTCTTAAAAAAACAAATAGTAGCGTATTTGAAACTAATATTTCGGGATTATATTCGTCTTACAAAGCTCTATATACCCAAGCACATTCCGAAATGTATAACTACACCATCTACTACACTGAAAATCAACCGTCGAAAATCTATTAACTTTCAACCGTTAAAATTAAGATTGGTAGATGGTTAAGTTTGGTGTTTTGGAACGTGCTCATTTTTTGTAGACATGTAGAGAATTGTAAGACGAGCATATCCCCAATATATTAGCTTCAAATATATTACCGTTTAAGTTTTATCAAGAAAATGATGTCCAAAATGTGAGAGAGTGTGAATTTAAGAGTGTGAGGGGATCCTTCCTATATACAAAAATAGAAACAAATAACTTATCGGCAACCTAACAACAATTTGAGCACCAACACCTTTTTGAATAGCAACTCCTAATCTATGGAAAAGAAAGTCACCAATTTTAACATTTACGTCATGACTACTTACAAAATTCTTCACTCTCTTCAAGAAATCCACAGTCTCATCTCCTAACTCACCCTACGTCGTAAAAGCTAAAGTACCAAAACCATAACCATGTGTAGTACACTTGTCAAGATACTTGTTCCATTTTATTGACACTGCATTAGATACGGCCTGTCCTGGTATGGAAGTACTAACTCCACCTCATATACCAGTTACATCTAAACATGCGTCGCGACCATTATCCCAATTATAGATTAGAATATATGCAGGCTTTAAAGCATTACCTTCAGTAGATAAGAAACCTAAATCCACTTTATTTTGTGCTTGTGTGCCAGCACGAGAACATTTGTCAAACAACACATCACGAACTAAGTCAGGTCGAAAATTTAAACCTATTTCGTGTGCAAAGTGAAGAGCATGATCACCAAACATATCCATATCCCTGCTGCAAAAGGAACAAAAACTCCCCACTGCAAAAGAGGAATACCAAGATGATAACAAAGAACAACACAAAATTGCCGGGGTCCAGTGCATTGTCCAAAACCACCTATGGGCACAGCTAACAAGTAATCCCGAGCATGGGAGAACTTATTGCACCGCCATAAGAATAAATCCCTAACTAACATGTTATATAGATTTAGCATCTCTTGTTTAACAACATCAAAATACTGAACTGCCGATAAACAGATAGAATGGGGGGCAGTTGCCTCAATATTGAAAGAGGCGGAATCAAGATGACAGACCTCTAAGAAAGAGTCCAAAGCAAGATGGTAATTTATATCATCCCTACATACACCAGAATGTCGTAAGAGAGTATCCTACAACTGCTTGGATTGGATGCAAGATAACAATATTGAATGGTGTATGACATAGGATATATGCCCAGACCATCATCTCGGATAGGCAGAGTAGTTAACCTGTGTTGCAATACACCATATGATCCGTCGCATATTACTGAAGAGATAAGTGTCAAAAAAAACTTGAGCTTCCGGTAAATATGTTGGTGCAGTAGTCGTCATAGTAAAATTTAGTTTGGAAATACCTGCGCAATTGCGCAGTAAAAATAGCTCACTTGAGGATTTCTTATAGTGTGTATGGCCTGCACCAAGTGTACTGTTTTCTTCACACGATATAAAACAATGTCACTGCAAAAGTCTTGATTCAAATTGACATGTTCCCCAAGAAGTTTAACCCTTTCAGTTGATCTGGCAACTTCTGCAGGAAATGCATTTTCAAGCCGAGTTCTTTCATCAACAGTAGGCCAAGAAATTTCAGTTGTTTGTAGATTGAGACGAAGACCACATATTGGATGATTTTAAAATCTTTAGAGACTTGCAGAGTATCACCAATGATGGTACCATCATCTAGGTACCAGGACTGAAGATCCAAGGAAATACCATCAACAGTCGACACAGATAATTGACAAATACCATGCTGAAATTTGATGTTGTTCTTCATCAGCAACAACCGGCACGATATGCATTACATAAAACAATGTTGAGAACTATCTACCAGAAAATAGGGTGGGCCCTGATACTCAATGCATTGGAAGCTATAGAATAAGATTATGTCATTCCAGCCTTGTATCGAGCAAGAAAAAAGAACCCAAAAAAACAAATAAATAAAAACCCTAGCCACCTGCTTCCAGCTCGAGTCTGATCTTTGATCAGATCCGAAGAAGGATATAGCAGGGTGTTGAGGGATCTAGCAGGGTTTTAAGTTATTGTATCAATGATGATTCGTTGTAATCCTACTTTTCAAGGATAGTCGATTTAAATATTTGAAGTTTTCTCATTCCTAAATATCTGGTGTAAGTCAATGTTGACAATCCAATCACTAATAATATTTATCTTTCGTTAACTTTCATTAGTTTATTGAAGTTTTATCTTTCTTTTGGGTATTCCTCCGTGAACCAACGAGTTAGGGTAGTTTTACTGTAAAGAAGCTAGGATATTTTTGAAGTTTCGTTTCATTAATTTCCAATGTACAATAATGTTCCCACTAATATTTTCTTTGTCCCGCCCTATAATATGATTTCTACGAAAATTCACTTACCCCCACAATACGTTCACCACCATTACCACCTTCCACATCCAATTCACACATTCTAGTTTCACCGATAAAATATTTTGTATCTCATATTCACCATAATGCAGTGCAATTTTTCTTTCAAACTTAAATTAAATCTTAAATAAAATGCATGCATTATTTCCATATATTTTCAAGATTGCCTCAGCTGATTATCATTCCGAAGTAGTCATTCCTAATGTAATTAAACCATTTTTTACGATATCCTACTCGAGACGTACAGTCGTCCCTTGCTTACTTTGGATAATTTGTATGTCAGGTATAACAATGCACTTTTAAATCTCTGCATCCTCTTACTATATATATATTCTTATATTTACACCACAATACCATGCTTCTTCTTTTTTTCATTACCACTAAGGAACAATGTAGTTTTATGGGGCTTAAGAATGTGTGCTCATCGGATTGATAACATGGTTAAGGAAAACACGATTCTGAATTCTATTCACACTAAGACCCTTGCCATTCTTTCACCAAGTGAATTCATTGTTGGTTGCAAGGGGATTTTTGGAGTTGAATCTCGACTCGATGGTAGTGTAGAGCGCTTACTGCAAGAAATGAGTCTATTATCGCACTACTTTGCACACATATATAAATAATGCGACAATATATGGGTTTTAGCTTCACTGATAATATGCGTGGCATTAAAATAATGTATTTTGCCATATTAGGGGAAAAAAAGTTTTGCATCATGTAATTTGCGACAATAAACTATGTTTGTAACGCACTCAATAACCCAGGCTTATCGGGTGCTAAGGTATCTCCTTCATAGTGGAATAACATATCAAGTTTTTTCTTTTGATAAGGGATTTATTACTTGATCCTATTAATTATCTCTTCTTATTGGTCGACTTCTTCTTTTTTTACGATTGTCAGACTTGGTATTATCTATTCAGCTGATTATTTAAGTTGATTCATGCACCAACCTCATCTACTCATTCGGTTGTTGGCTATCTCAAAAGCAATGTGAACTATGACATTTTCTTGTATGTTAGGTTTTAACTCTTTATATATGTCAGGTTACACCAACTCTTATTGAATATCTTTCCACAACATTCTGATTGGTTGTTCGCAAGTCAAAAATATATCTTTTTCACTCGGAAATACTTACAAGAGTATAAGAGGTCTAGATCTTAGAGAAGCAAATAAAGTGAACTTAGCAATGATTGTCGAGCTTGCTTGAAGACTGGAAAATAAACAAAACTCTATGTGGGCCTCAATCTTAAAGGATAAATACTTTAGGCATACAACAGTTATGCATGCTAAAAAACATTACAATACATCCTGAATTTGGAAATGTATGATGCAAGGAGTTTCTTTGATTCAAAAATACAGTAGCTAGAAGGTAGGTGATGGTAAATCAATTCATTTTTGGCCTGAAAATTGGATACCGGTTGTTGAAAACAACCTTTTGTCTTTTTTTTGGTACTTAATTAACACTTCTGACTTACAAGACTCAAATACACAAAAGTGGAATGAAGGAAAAGTTAGGAATAACTTTCCCACAAATGTAGTTGATTTTTTTTTAAGTATTAGAATTTACACTGATAATGATGGCATGGTGATATTACATGATAAGTTAAGATGGCTATTAACTTAAAATGGCGAATTCTCTGTTAAATCCATGTAACGGAAACTACAAACCCCAACTATTTCTAATTCTTCAAATACATCTTTCTAGAAACTTAATATGTCTCAAAAAATCAAAATATTTATGTGAAAATGTATTCATAATGCTTTGCCTGTTAGAAAGAAACTCAGAAAATATATAAAGGATATGGATATGCACTGTATTTTCTGTGGACATCACTGCGAATCTCTTAAGCATTTGTTTTTTGATTCCTCTTATGCTAAGTCAGTTTGGATGCTTCCCCCTAGCAGGTTTGAATGACAATAATGATGTAGATTTTTTTATTTTTGAATACTTATTCAAACTGGATTGCAAACTGTTGAATCTATGAAAAATGGGAGGGGGAATCTGAAAAAGCGAGAATGAAGACGTAAAATAATGGTCACCAAATGCTAGATAATTTTGAAGGACAGATGCCTAAGAATCTTTCAGTCCAAATCTAACACTAGTATGCAAACTGCATTAGCAGTTCAGAGACATCTGAACTTCTGGTCCCCTCAGGTGATACTACAGATAAGAATCTGATAAACAAAGATAACACTGCCTTGGTTTATGTCTAACGAAAGGACAATGGTGTAAACAAGTGATTTGATATTGATTTGGTATCACTAAGGGAAAGGAAAATGGTGCTTCAACGTTATATCTAACGAAAGAGTAAAGCATAGACTAAGGGGGAGTAACATATCATATGATGATGGGAATAACAAAGACGTGCGGATTGAAAATCTACCTATCTTACCTTTAAGGGGAGTATTAGCTTTGTTATTATAATGTCAACCGCGGAATTTTATGGATTGAATGTATACAGGTGATAGACGTATTTATGTGTCTATTTTCATCTCTATTGTATATATTATTAGTACCCATTTTTGTACTTATTATGGTGTTTTATGTCTTTGTAGGTATTTTTAGAGAAATAAGCTCTTGCGACGAAATTGGCTCGTAAAGTGGTGTTTTACACCCCAGGATAGAGTACTAAAGGCACCCCAGAAATGCACCGGAAGCACCCCAGAAATACACCGGAAGAACCCCGAAAAACTGTTGGAAACACCCCAGAAAAAGTGTTAAAGGCACCCACCAAAATTACTAAAGGCACCCTAAAAAATGGATAAGGGCGCCCCCAAGGCAGCCGAGCTGCTAAAGGCACCCACGTTTTGGATTCAGGGCACTTCACCTTCATCGTTTGAAAGATAATTTTGGCGGGAAAAAATTCATTTTTCTGCAGAATTTTCTGTTGGATTTTTGAAGGAGTTTTAGTGAGATTCAATCATTGATTTTGATTGGGATGAACGTGATATGCCCAAACAATGGTGGTATGAGTGTTCTAATGCGTTCAGTTGGGCTGAATTTTCGTCGGGAAGAAAATATTCAACCTCGGAATACAGCGTGTTTGAACGTGCATGGATTGAGTTGTGATGGAGTTTGGTTGCTGCAGAAGTGTGGAGGAGTCAAACAAGGAAGTTCTGGAGCGTGTATACGTCGAAAAGATGCGTAAGAACCTAAAACATAAAAGAAAATATTCATGAGTTAATGGTTGGATATCGAGAAGATTTTTGGGTTATTACGATATTATTCTTGATCCTGTGACTATATAAAGGCTTTAGGAGACTCAAAGAAGGGATAGAGAGTTTAGGGGGAGAATAGGGAGACGTTTAGAGCATAAAAAATCGAGAGAAAAAAGTTACAGGAAAATACCATTTTTCTGCTGGTGAAGAAGGTACGAAGAACATAAGACCCTTAAAGACCGTCGTTCTCAAACAGTTCCAGCGACGGTATTCCTTTATCGTTTTCTGTAACAATTGATTTTGTAACAAATATAAGTGTTACAAAACCCGGTTTTATTCATTTTTCTCCCATTTCATCATTTGTGAACCATTTTTGAGCATTAATAAAGATGAATTTTGAGCATGTTTCCATGATAATGATGAGCTAATTCTCGCGTAATCAAGGCACGGAGGAAGCTATTTATGCATGAATAATTGG
>JAJJMB010004648.1:3128833-3230273 GCA_023531105.1 Papaver atlanticum | reverse complement strand
TCGCGTAATCAAGGCACGGAGGAAGCTATTTATGCATGAATAATTGGTAACTATTCTATTTTTCTCTAATTTGTATTTTATAATTCACTCAATCACTATTTTGTAGAATTTTAATTGTTTGCATAATTTTTCCTAATTAGTTGTGATTCAATTAGATAGTTATGCTTTGGTTAGATAATCTATGCTTAAGGGATACAATTAATGTTTGAGAATATGCTTGATAATTTGTGAATTAAGAAAAAGAGATTTTAAAAATAATTAGAGTTTTGGAATTTTTATCATCATTTATTCATGTGTAATAGTGGAATCTAGTGTCTTGGTTATTTTCACTCTAATAAAAAAAACAAATTTGGATTTAAATTTTCTCTACTTTTTGTTTAAATAAATCTAAATTCAATTGCTTTCACAAGTCTTACGAACTCATTCTTACCACTATCTAAAATTACATCAACTGGTTATTGTGTTGTTGAAACTTGGAATCAAGCGTATGTGTAATGAATTCTTGTAATTTGTTTATCCATATGATGTAAGAGTTTTGTCACTAAAATTGACAAAGGGGGAGATTGTTAGAGCATAGCTCGGTTGAACCCACCAAGCGTTGGTATGTCGAGTTTGGTTGTCATATTTTAGTGAATCAAAACTCATTTAAAGAGTCGCTTGATTATTTACTAGAGTCAACTTCGCATAGGTTATCTAGAAAGTTACTAGGATATGAGACTTACAAGTATTACGTGAAGACTTGAAGAATGTGAAGAAGTAAAGATCTACAACGACGACATCATCCTTCCACTTGAGGTTAGTAATATTTGACTTGAACTGTTTCATTCCTAACGTATCTTTCAAGTTGTGCATATTTAAAACATAACTGCGAAGCTGTGAATGATTATACTCTAGTTAGACTTAGTATTAAGGAATTACAATATGAAATATAATGTCTATCTTTTGAACTTCGTATATAAGACATCGACATAATCGTATGAATGCTATTGTGATTATGTATGGGTATGGGTGAAGATTTCGTCCTAGGAAACAATGTTTTACATTCGTTTAAAGGAAGTAAATTCATGAACTTGTTTTGTGAATCGAAAGGGAAATCGCTAGGCTTATTGGTATTTGTTATTCATTGCAAATCTTTGGATTACCAATATGTGTGTTTAGTATAACCGCTCATAACTTGTTTATGTATCTTGGTAAAACTATTCACAAGGCCTGACTTTTGTATTGGTATGACTTTTATTAGTGAAACCGGTCTTAAGTAATCACCTGAGATGGTATGATCGATTTATTGTAATTGGTATGACCAATTCTAGACATTGGGGAACCGATCCTAGTAAGAGGTGCAACCGATCACAAAAGGGGAATCGATCCTTATAAGAGGTGCAACAAGTTTTTAGTTATTGGGGAACCGATTTTATGAACATGTGCAACAAACACAAGTTAGATACCATATATATGTGGGAACCGATCCTAGTACCTAGTCAACCAAGTTTTGGTAACTGGCGTGACTAATTCTAACCCACATGGAGGTAGAACCAAAACTTGTTTTGGTAGAACCGTGAAACCCTTGATTGGTGATTTGATAGGATAATCAATCACATAGTTCTTGGAAGTCAGATGAACCAATTCTAAACTTGTTTGGAAGTGTGGCAAATCGGTTCCAAGATGGTAAATATGAAAAAGGATTTACCAAGTAAAATATGTCGACATACTTTGAACACGTGCAGTAATTCTTACCTTTTATTGTTCAAAGATATTCCTTAATAGCTAAAGGAGAATCCTGGATCGAAATAAATTGAGAATCTTTTAATTAAGGTTTTTAGTTTTATATGCTTTTAATTTCCAGCAATTAAAATGCATATCTTTTGAAAATAAAAAAATAGTAATGTACATTTACTAGTTGGAGATTTTCTAAGAGATTTCGGTCAATATTTGGACAGAGCATTTCCAGGAATTATGAAAACCGAATTTGGAAATATATTGCATATCTTGAGAATATTTTCGGTTTTGGAAATTCCTTGGTGTCCAAACTTCCTTGGTCTATAAATATTGAAGTTTGCATTTCGAGCAAACTAATCCTCAGAGCCAGCAAAACTACCTAGTTGTGTTGTTACTAGTGGAGCCGCCTATTCGGAGAGGAAAGTAACCTAATTAGGCGAAATCTCTTACGGCCGCTCGGTTTAAAGACTTCTTTGGGATTGAGAAGCTCTATTAGTACCGTTGGTGGGAAACTAGATAATTGCAGTTTATTATTAGTTTTCGATTGATTTGATTGACTAACGGTTGTTGAACTTTGATTGCACCTAGTTTGTTTATGCTTGAGAAACTTCTCTTCTGTATAAGATTCACTCAAACTAGATCGAAGTTTCGACGGGAGATCTTTAGACTGTTTATAGATCTAAAGACGTCTTGTGATAATCCATTGTTAACAGACTCCGTTATGTGTGTGATTGATCACAAGAGATTCCAGATGATTGTGTGCGGGTGTTTATTGAAGATCTAAGAAGATTTGAAGACGAAGAAGATTTCTGATTTGGGTTCATAATCTTTGGTGTGCACAAAACTTGATCGGCTGGGGATCCAAATATAATTGGTTTATCTTTGTGATAATCTTGATTGATTAGTTGAGTAGATCGGCATCAATACGTTTCTTTGTGATTCAAAGTATTGGTTGCAAAATCTTGACAATTACTTTGGTAGTTGTTTATTGGATAGATCTAAGAACCCGACAAAGGAGTTTATTGGGATAAACGGAAGAGCCTTTTGTCAAACTCATATCACGTTGTTTGAAAAGAGTTGTTACCGAACATATTTGTTGTTCCTTTACTGTTTGGAATACGAACCAAAGGAATTGTTCCAAGTGCGTGACTTACTGCAAGTTTGAGGCGCAGGGATACAGACGGAACTAGGTGAACTATAGGTTTAGTTGATTGGTCTCAACTATACGAAGTTGGTTTGATTTTGTATAACGGCTTAATCCTGAGAGTATTCATTTCTGGACAAGGTCCCGGGATTTTTCTGCCTTTGCGGTTTCCTCGTTAACAAAATCTTGATGTGTCTTTTACTTTTCTATTTCCGGAATTATAATTGTTTTATTATAATTAGAAGTAAAATACACAAACGTTAATTCCTGATTACTTGATAGCAATCCTATAGTGTTTGGTTAAGTCCGAACCTATTATCAAGTAATCATACTTCATTGTTGTATTGTCTCGATCTCGTATCCATAGACGATCACACGAAGTGTTAACCGATTAGTTGTATTATCTCGACTCAGTCCATAGACAATCACTTTCGGAGAAAGGACTTATAGGTGGAAAAGTTTTAGATTGAGGTATATTTGGGTACTCTCGTCTTTTCACCAAGGATGGACAAGTAGCAAAACATTCAAAAGTCAGTTTTAATGCTTCTTGGATTAACTCATATTCTCTTGCTGGTTATGGTTTAATTCATCATTCTGATATAGGTTCTGCTGTGTAAGCTAGATCTGGGACCTTCAATGCATACAATGCAGAAGAAGCAGAAGTTCTAAGCCTACTGGAAACAACACAATAAGAAAAAACACAAACATAAAGAGTTATAGGTAGAAGGGATTGTTAGAGAATAATTTTTTTTGCTCAGAAGAAGGGAAGAAGTATACAATGGAGAAATCAAGCAACAGTCTGTGAAGCAACGAAGATTCCACATTCCTGTGAAGATTTTTTGTGTTTTCTGTTCAAACATAGGAAAGGGAATAAAACTTTCTAAAGACAAGTCATTGTTCAACCTAAAACCACATTGATTTGTTTTAACCATGGTCATTTATATCGTTAAGACACGTATAAAATAACTTAACATGACCAATTCATGACGTATTGTTAAGTTGAATCTGTATCATCATGACTAAAACAATCTGAAGACAAGTCAAATATTTTCGACGTGGCTATTGATCACCTTTTGGAGACAACTAATCTGGTAAACTATGGCACTAACTTCTTAGAGTCACACAAAATGATTTTAATGTGGCTAATATTTAACTTTTAGCCACCGGTATTTGAGGGATTCTGTAGTTATCGATATGAAAACTGTAATCTCAATGGTTATAATAGCTGATGATATATACAATATAAATATAGCTATACAATAAATTTAACAATTAAATTAAAAGTAAAAAAAAAATCACAATTTTTTCATTTTACTCATAATTTTTACAATAAATTTACTATCACAGTTGTAACAAATACGTCAATTATTTTTTTAACAAAGAATAAAGATTATGCTTTGTATATGCACGTGAACACATATCAAAGAGTTGATCATTATCCAGGTGAAGTTCATAAATAAGGTATAACCTAACATGGCATATGTGAACCCAAAGGTGTCACTATCCATCCACAAAAAAACCATCAAAACAAAAGTAACACAAAAAACCCAAAGAATTTGATGAAACCAATTTTGGTTTCATCATAAAATTTGATGAAACCAATTTTGAAATTTGGGGTTTTTGTATCAATTTTTAAAAATTTGTTTTTATATCAATTTTGTTTAAGATGGAGTTTTAATGGATCCCAACATTTGAATAGGGTTTTTGTACCACAAGTTTGGTTACCTTGGGTTTTTATGACTAGTTCTGTAATCGTAATTGATAAACTCCAAAAACTAAATTGAAACATAAATGAAAAATGTAATGTAACGAGCAAGGTTTCCACCAAGGTACCAAATTTCATGAAGGGTTACCAGTTCTACTTCCCTACCATCCTTTTATGATGTGGAGTTTGGTAACCTCCCATGAAATTGTACCCAGTGTAGCATCCTTGTAAACGAGGAGTGGAGAAAAAGAAATAAAAACAAGCTGGTGACCACTAATGGGTTTGGTTCCTCCCGGACACCATCGAATTCGGAAATGAACTCATTAAAGACAGTTGGTTCTGGATTTTAATTTGATGGATTTGGAAACGACAACGGTAAAATATGCGGGTACCCGTTGGGTCTTTGAGAAACAAGCAAATTATTTTTAAAAATCAATTATTTTATTCGTTTTGGTTTAAATCTTATATATATACATGTAAAACTAGTGTCATCCCTTAAATGTTCTAATTTAAAACTAAATTTTAAAAAAGACAAAAAATAATAGAAATCTAAAGTCAAAAGTAGATAAACCGTTTGACACTTAACTAAAACATACCCTGGTAAAATATAAATATCCAGGTATTCGGTGGGAAAAAACGATTAGGACTATAAATTGTATCGGTTCCCAATGGTTATATCCGTCAGGTACTAGACTTACTAATAGGTCCAATAATAGGACCCAAAATCGGATGAATCTCTTGGTTACGATTCAGTTCTGGGCATTGGGGTATCCATTGACAGCCCTACCCTTATTTTTTGTCTTATTTATTCACCTTGAATTCTCAAGCTTCTTTTGGCAAATTATGTGATTAATTATTGATTTTTGTTACCCAAGAACAAAAAGTTAAATGAGAAGAGCAAAAATCGTGGTCAACTGCTAACTAGGTCGATTAGTAAGTGCATTTTTCTCTAGGCCCATAATACCCTTCTCTCCTAAAACAACTTAAACCATAAAAACCCAAAATTCATTTATGACTCGTCATCTATCGTAAAAATCACAAGATCTCAACACTTATTTTCTTTACAAAACAATGCTCGGATAAATTAGGCAAGATAAAGAGCAGTCTAGATTTATTCTTGCAGCAGATAAATCTAAGGTTGTAGTTGTCCACGAAAGTGATGTTTTTGGTTGAAAGTTAGAAATACATCCATGGGTCTTATTATATTATTAATTTCCCACTAGTTTTCCCATAATAAAATTTTATTAATTTCTCATAATGTCATTAGTTATCCAAATAAATATCTCACAATATATATTTCAATTTATTATAATGGTATTAATTATCCAAATAAATTAATAAGTACATATAAGATAACATTTCTAATAATTAAATATATCAATGGAAATATATCGTAGTTGAGGTGGTCAGCCAGTGATGGATCCAGTGGCGGTACTAGTCGTGATATTGATGGGAGGTGGAGGAGGCGATGACATAGTGGTGATGCAAGACAGAAGTGGAGCCACGCCATCGAAAGGGTAGCCAGTTTCCTACCCTGATGGACTGGTTACCAAGCCTTTTTTTGTTGTTGAAAATACGGGCCCTGAGCCCTATTTTTACCATCTTGCTCACGCTGATTTTTATTCCTCATTCATAGCTAGATTCCTTGCTCTGCTCTTGGTGGAAGAAATTGTGATAGTGAGTGGTTCATCTAGGGATGGTGTGTGTCCACGAGTAGTAGCGGAGAATATTAACTGTTAATCATTATGGCACAAGTAACATTATACTGAGGAAGATGTGTAATTGATCGTTTATAATGTTCAAATATTCTGGATTATAATACAAAAGAAAACACGACAATTAGAAAAAAAACCTTGGACGATTGTCACTTTATATAATAACAATAGATGAATGACACATATCAAAACTATACACATTTAATAGACAAAGTTGCAGACCAGATTTGTCTATGGAAGAGATAAATTTATAGTTGTAGTTGTCCACATAAATTTTCATATATGATTGAAAGTTAGAAATATATCCAAGGGTCTTATTTGTTACCTCGTTATTGTCTCATTAATTTCTCTTAACAAATGTTTTATTCATTTTTCATTAATTATCATAATTAATATACTTCCACTAATAGATGATAAATTTGTTAATAATTATATTAATACAGATTAGGGGTGGTTGGGTATTGTTGGTGTTGGTGATTTTTTTTTTTGAGCCGGTGGAGGTAGCGGTGGTAGAAAAATAAAATAGTAATGGGTGGTACTAGGGTATTGGTTGTTGATTAGTGTGATAGCAATGTTTATTTGTTGTCGTTATGACACATATAATATTATATTATAGAAATCTGGTTGACTTTCATCAGTGTGTTAACATAAGCACGATTAAAATACATTAAAAACACAATTACAAAATAAGAGAACAATTATCGATCACTTTATATAGTACCAACAAAAAAATGATACAGGTCAAAATTGACACACAATAATATGAGTCAAAGTTGACACACGAAAAGAAATTACTTATTATGGTTACGTCAAATGTCAAGCTCCAGTATATCTACAAATTATTGGAAAAAACCATGGCCTAATTACAATCAAGTTTAGCCCTTTCGTATTCTCCTCCGTAATTTGATATCCTGAGGGTGGGACTTATAGGGTTCAACCTTTGACTTCAAATTAATATCCACATCATCTTAAAGTATGAAATGATTTAGCGCAGATAATTTCAATGGTTGAATTGCTAATGGTGTTAACTACTCAAATAATGAATCAATAGAAATTAGATGAGCTTATTTTATTTTTTTACGCAAAACCAATTCACACTTTAATCTAGATTCAAGCTTCGTTCAAGTTAAACCACGAAGTAAATCTTGAAACTATATTGAAAAAGCGGGGGTCTAACAACCACACCCAATATTTCGTTTAGGCAATCTGTATGGCCTAACTCCAATATATTTCCAAGAGAATCAACTAGACAGTCAGACTCAATCAAGGAAAATACTTCCAAGAGTGTTATATCTCTGTTTCTCAATGTAATCAGCAAATCAAACAGATAGAAATCCGTGAGCCTGATTATTATGAGAAACAACTTGGACGGTATCAAAGACCAATGTTCAAGTGTCAATCAATTTATATCAACAACCAAAGGTTGAATTATCTAATTGATTGAACTACGCACAACCTGTGATATTTCAATTATATAGAAAATATAATGCGGAAAAGAAATAACACAGACACCAGAAATTTTGTTAACGAGGAAACCACAAATACAGAAAAATCCGGGACCTAGTCCAGATTTGAACACCACATTGTATTAAGCCGCTACAGACTCTAGCCTACTACAAGTTAACTTCAGACTGGAATGTAGTTGAGCCCTAACCAATCCCACACTGATTAAGGTACAATTTCGCTCCTTACGCCTCTGAATCCCAGCAGGACTCTACGCACTTGATTCCCTTAGCTGATCTCACCCACAATTAAGAGTTGCTATGACCCAAAGTAGAAGACTTGATAAACAAATCTGTCTCACAAAAAAAAGTTTATTGGATAGATAAATCTGTCTCCCACAGAAATACCTATGACCTTTGTTCCGTCTTTTGATAAATCAAGGTGAACAGGAACCAATTGATACACCAGACTTATATTCCCGAAGAACAACCTAGTAATATCAATCACCTCATAATAACTTAACCGTATGGTAGCGGAACAAGATATTGTGGAATCACAAAGAATGAGATGAAGATCTTTGTGATTACTTTTTATCTTACCTATCGTAGATTAAATCTTGAGTAAATCTTTGAGAAGATAGTACTCAATACGATAGAACAAAGTTAGATCAGAACACGCAACTACAGAGAAAATAGTTGGGTCTGGCTTCAGGATCCCAATGAAGTCTTTAAGTCGTTAACCTATAATGGTTTTAGAAAAACCTAGGTTAAAGGAGAATCGACTCTAGTCGCAACTAGTATCACACATGAGGTGTGGGGATTAGGTTTCCCAGTTGCTAGAGTTCTCCCTTATATAGTCTTCAAATCAGGGTTTGCAATCAATGTTACCTTGGTAACAAAGCATTCAATATTCACCATTAGATGAAAACCTGATTAAATTCAAGATAATATCTTTCAACCGTTAGATTGAACGTAGCTTGTTACACACAAATGAAATGTAACTTTATTTAGATATGGGTAATCGTACCTTACTTTTACAAGAAAAGAAGGATTTCTTTGGACATTAACAAATCACAAGAAACATGAATTTGTATCCAGAAAACTCAATTAAATTAACCACCAAGAAACCTCAATGATTAATTTAATCGGAAATGCTTAACATAAGAAAACTTACGGAGCCGTACAATACGTTCACATAGAAGTGGATCAGGGAAAGATCAATACTGCGGAATATTCAAAGATTCATTCTATTTTTCATCAATATTTGCATATTGACACCATAGACTTAATCTTTGACATCAAAAGTTCATTCTATTTTCCATCAATATTTGCATAATGACATAATAGACTTAACTTTTGACATATATGGGACCATCATAGTTCACGAACGTAAACACACATATCCCATAATAATTATTTGCAATATATGAAACCAATAAAGATTAATACTGCAAAATCATCTTCCAAATAAACTTTAGAATTTAAATAAATAAATCTAAAAACATTGCAAGATGAAAATCGTTGGCAATAGCTATGTGTAATCACAATATTTGTTATTCCAAACCCTAGTTATCCTTCTTAAAACACAAGAATAAATTCTCATAAGAAGTTTCCTAGACAAAATAAAAACCAACAAGCTAAAAACAAAAAGACTCCTAAACCATCAAAACGATCATGAACTGAAATCAAAGAGCTTTTCCGGAACCCTCACGAGTCTTGAGACCTTTAAGCTTGTAATTGACAACATCCACTGCTTCTTAAGAGAAGATATCCTCATTGAGAAGATCTTTAAAATGTGTCTTCATGAGAACAAGGTCAGAGTTAACCTTTTTCAACTCAGTTTTTCACATATCGAAACCCTTCATAGTATCAACGAGCTGCAATTTTTCTTCGTCAAAGTATTTAAGAAAATCATGTACCACTTCGGCCGAAACCATCTCATCATTCTCAACATCTTGTGCATAGTAGCATGAGGCATCAGGATTTTGACCATCAACTTCTACTAGGGTTCTTTTCTTCCTCCCTTTGGACTCGAAACCAATACCTTTATCAAGAAAACCTCTTGCAAAAACACAAGTGCGAGAAGGTGAAGACATTCTTGACACAAAAAAAATAACCTAGAGTACGCGTACGTGACTCAATAGGTTTGGTATTTAAACGGTTTCTTAGGGACGGTAAATTTTAGGGTTTGTAGAAATGGTTCATGGCAAGTAATATTTGGGTACCCGTGCGAACACAATCCGAACCCAAAAGAAAAACTAAAAACCGTAACGTACCTTTTTACACGGTAAAATGAAAACAACAAAAAAATTCTACATGAAGATTTTCTTTCACAATTTTTTTGGCTCAATAAATTTTATGTTCTCACAAGAGGAAAAATTTAGAGCACAAAGGTAACTCACAAAAAGTAAAGTTAATTTTCCAAGATTAAAAGTCAACACTCTATTCTAAAGAAAACAATACTTAGGAAAAGCTATATGTAGACAATAGTTTAGCTATGGACGATAAGAAAATAGCTCAACTAAACAGAAAGCATTATGCCAATAAGTATACCTGAATATTAGCAACTCTTACTCAACTGGATTTTTATGAGTAAGAATTCAACCCTCATGATTCATTAGCACAAGTATGAGCTTATGCTCATCCAATGAATATTCTTCATGGTTAATCCTCTTTTTTTCTCTAGCTTTAGGAGGAAACCCTTTTTGATGTGAAAAAGTATCATAAAACTTACTGTCGTCAAAATAAGACACTAAGTTTGAATCCTTACCAGGAGAAGTTTGTATGGAGGATTTTGACAACCTGTTGATAAGATCCTTGTATCCTTCAATTATCAGATTAAGGTTGTCCTTCATATCTCCATTGTTGTTTCCATCTACTGACACCTTTCTTACATCTTGATCACCATCCTTCACTTTAGGTTGAGAAGTACTTTTCTGAAATCTCCATGACCGATTTGTATTAATACTACAATTGGTTCGAACGTTCGATGAGCATATTGAACTGACTTTCCTGGAAGAATTCACACGGTGAGTACTAAAACCGATATATTTAGACATCCGAATATCAGTTACACCTTTGAGTATTAAATCTAAGGTGTGCTGAAGTCGACCAAAGTAATTGTCATTCAGCTTCAGTTTGCTCTTCCGTTGAACATGTCCTTTTGAATCACAAAAAAGACATACTTTCTGATCACTGGAGTGATTAGAGTGTGTAGCATTAGTAAAATCGTTAGAAGATTTCTTCCTTCCATGAGATGTGGTAAATCCATGATCAGTGGAAGAACCAAGCACCTCTTTAGTAATAGGAAGGTTTTGTAGTTTAGCTTCTGAAGCTGGTTTCATTAGAGAAACATGATTAGAACTAGCCACGTTTTCTAAAAACACAACATAATCAGAAGTAATTGGTATGACAGACTCCACAGAATAACCTTTATCTTGAATAGAGAGATTACTCAATAGTCGTTCTGTTTCAAGGGCATCTTCTTTGAGTTTAGCCTCGAGTAAAGTTCGGGAGGAACAAACTACAGCATTTTCCTCACGAAGAACTCTTAATTGGGAATCAATATCTTCTACCATACCAACCATTGTATTGACCTTGTGTTTCAGCCTATTGATTTCAACTGCCTGGATTCTAACAAGTTTTAGAGTTGCTGCACTTTCTTGGGCCGCTTCCCTTTCTACTTCAGAGTCATACTCGTCAGTAAGATAGTCAGGGTAACACAATTCAACAATTGTCTATTTCGTAGGAACAGAATGTACATCTATATGCGAGATCGACAAGTCTTTCTCTTTTATAGAAACAGAACTTTTGTCTCTGGTGATGCGTTTGTCAGAGATAGCACTACTGTCCATAGAGTCAAATTGCTACAAACACAGACTTATGAGGTCTTAAACGTGTTAGCATGCTCTGATACCAATTGAAAAAGCGGGGGTCTAAAAACCACACCCAATATTTCGTTTAGGCAATCTGTATGGACTAACTCCAATATATTTCCAAGAGAATCAACTAGATAGTTAGACTCAATCAAGGAAAATACATCCAAGAGTTATATCTTTGTTTCTCAATGTAATCAGCAAATCAAACAGATAGAAATCCGCAAGCCTGATTATTATGAGAAACAACTTAAACGGTACCAAAGACCAATGTTCAAGTGTCAATCAATTTATATCAACAACCAAAGGTTGGATTATCTAATTGATTGAACTACGCACAACCTGTGATATTTCAATTATATAGAAAATATAATGCGAAAAAGAAATAACACAGACACCAGAAATTTTGTTAACGAGGAAACCACAAATGCAGAAAAACCCCGGGACCTAGTCCAGATTTGAACACCACACTGTATTAAGCCGCTACAGACTCTAGCCTACTACAAGTTAACTTCGGACTGGAATATAGTTGAACCCTAACCAATCCCACACTGATTAAGGTACAGTCGCGTTCCTTACGCCTCTGAATCCCAGCAGGACTCTACGCACTTGATTCCCTTAGCTTATCTCACCCACAACTAAGAGTTGCTACGACCCAAAGTCAAAGACTTGATAAACAAATCTGTCTCACACAGAAAACTCTATTGAATAGATAAATCTGTCTCCCACAGAAATACCTATGACCTTTGTTCCATCTTTTGATAAATCAAGGTGAACAAGAACCAATTGATACACCAGACTTATATTCCCGAAGAACAGCCTAGTAATATCAATCACCTCACAATAACTTAACCGTATGGTAGCGGAACAAGATATTGTGGAATCACAAAGAATGAGACGAAGAGCTTTGTGATTACTTTTTATCTTACCTGTTGATAGGTGTTGTAAACACCTTGATATTTATCTATTGTTTATGCTTTCTTTGCTATTTTTCTTGTAAATTTTGTATTTTATGTTTACTTTTGAGTGTTTAGGTACTTTGGAGTCATTTGGAGCAAAAGAAGGAGAAACCATCCATTTGGAGCGTATATGGCAAAAAGTCAATTCACAAAAGGCTAGGTTGCGCAAGAAGGAGGTGAAGAATGAACTATCAGTCCTCTGCAAGTGACAGTTTAGATGAACAAAGCAATTATGTTGTCGGTTATGCGGAACTGATAGACCAAATAATTTAAGTTAGCCCTTATCTATTTTGTTGGTGCCTGTATCAAGTCCACTTCCTATACAACCCTGGAATTCAGAGAAGATTTATTTCTCTTATCATTCGTTCCTCCTGCTGTCTGATAAATGAGAGAAGTTGCGGCTGTTGCCATGAAGTTGAGAGAAGGAAACCATGGGAGTCAGAGGGAATGAGAGATTCAGAGATGTTAATAGTGTAATCAAGAGATTCAAGGAGATGATGAAGAGAAATTCACAGTGAAGAATTAGGGCTCGATGTTAATCAACTGAAATATGGGTTTGTGATGTGAGTTTTCTTTTACAGATCGATTTCAGAATCTGGTGATGTTGATGATTGATTCAAGGATTGTTAAAGCCTGGGTTATCCTCAGATTTAGATATGCTTTTGGTTCTGTTGCTGGTGATAAAGAAATTGGTTTTTAGGGTTTGATTTAAGAACTCTGCTGTTGAAGAAGATGGGAGCTGTTGTTGATGGCTGTTGGAAATCGATCTTGGTGATTAACTGTTGGTAAGAGCAGGTGCAGGCATAAGTTGGAGCTGATGTTGCTGTTGGTGCATAAGACAAGGAAGAACCTGGCTATACAGTGAATTGGATTGAAGTGTTGTTGAACAGTTACATTGATTTTGAGTGGAGTTTGATTTCAAGGTGGAAGGTTACAACAGATCTGAGATTGCAGGGAAAGCATGGAAGAGCTGGAGCAATGGCTAGGCTTGAAGTGCTGAGGTAATAGAATTGGATCTGTTTGAGCTGAAGCTGGTGATGCCTGTTCTGTTTTGGTAGTCAAAGAGAGGGTGAATTGAATCTGGTTAGATGTATGTTTAGGCTGTAGAATTGATGGTACTGTGTGTCATGGAAGAAGAGAACTACAAGATGGTGGATTTTGTTATAAGAAGATGTAAGGGACAGAGTTGAAATGATGATTTGCAGCTTCAGTTGGAGATGGAGATGGATATAACAAGCAAGGAGCAAGGAGGGAACTAAGATGGTGTTGTCGCCATTGAGTTCTGTTGGACAGAATTTAAGACAAGTAATTGTTGGTGACTGTATAGGTTGTGCAGCTTGAGTATGAAGTTGCAGTTGGAGGTGGAATTGATAGTGAAGCTGGTGTTGTGTCATAATGGATAGGTTCGCAGTGAAGGGTTGGCTTTGTTGCAGTTCAAGCTGGTTCTGAAATTGAAGCTGTATTCTGTGTTTGGTTGATACAATGATGATAGTTGTGGTTTTGAGGCAGTGATAATGGGTGTGAATAGATGGATGCTAGGTTATGACGCAGCTGCAGTTTGGTTTGGTGTTGAGAGGAGGCAGTGGTGGCAAGAGAATTGGAGTCTGAGATGAATAGGAAGGATGGTTTGCAATGAAGCTGCAGCTGGGGAGTTATGCATCACCGCAGTGCAATGATGGTGCAGCACAATCTCAAGACAGTGCAAATGGCTCAGGCCAAGGACACTCAGCTCAGCTGAGTCTGACTAGCTATCTAACTCGTCTGTCTGACCTAGACTTGACTCGGTCTGCTTGACCCGAGTTAACTCAGTTTGACCGTCGACCAATTTGACTTTCCCTATCAACTGATGTGATTTTCCGGCTGTATCCCGGCCAACTTCTGGCGCTGGCACCAGTTTTCCGGTGACACTTTTTGAGCATATTTTCACATGGGCATTCCTCACATATGGGCTTGGTGGACATCTTTGTATTGGACTTTAGCCTTTGAAGACCTAGTTTTGGAAAGAGGAATAGCTACAAAAAGAAAGTCTTCTAAATCTTTGGGGGGATCACGTATATTTCTACTGGGAGTTTTGGAGGAGAGCGGCGATTCTACTAGGGTTTGCTTTCATTTTTTTTTTATGTTATTTATTCCAAATATGATTATGATGAACTCCATTAATATGAGTAGCTAAATAAAATTATTGGTTATGGGATAAAGTTGATTTCATCAAACATATTATTTGATTCAATCCATTAGTTTTGTCTCAACTTTGTTGTTTATGATTCATTGCTAATAATGTTATATGATTTGAATACTTGTTTGGTTGAGTCCGGAATCAATCCGATTTGCATTCATATCTAAATCTAGATTAAGATTTTCAATACGTAAAAGTTGTTAATCCCTGATTCTAAGTAGCATAGTACCATTATTCCTTGTAGTGATACATCTCTATAATTACATATGAATCATAACCTTGGTTAAATCGAATTAATGCTTTTACACGTTTGATTGCCTTGATTAGTCTTATTCCATAAAACTTAGTGCTTTTAGGGAGTTAAACTTAATTGTTCTTTTACACTTTAGGTTGCTTTCTAGGAAGAATTCACATATACATCTTTTAATATGGTTGTGATGAAATCAGGGAATTAACGGGATATACTTGCGATCAAGGTATCCTAGGACTTTTAGTAAATGAGAGATTAAATTCTAGTCATTGATGAAAATACATGTTTGTGAATGATACTATCCCGTGACCAACATCTTCCTATTATTGATTACTTTCATATTTTATTGCTTTCAATTATTTTTATTGCTTTTCTAAAACAAAAATCCCCCCATTGGTTACTAAGAAACTGAAATTTTATAACAACAAAAGCCTCTCTGTGGGAACAAACTCTTTCTTACCACATACTTCATTTAAATTTAGTTGAGTGAGAAAGTGAATTATTTTTTAGGCATACGACAGCGATCACCTATCGGAGATTAAATCTCGAGCAAATCTTAGAGAAGATAGTACTCAATACGATAGAACAAAGTAAGATCAGAACACGCAACTACAGAGAAAATAGTTGGGTCTGGCTTCAGGATCCCAATGAAGTCTTTAAGTCGTTAACCTATAATGGTTTTAGAAAAACCTAGGTTAAAGGAGAATCGACTCTAGTCGCAACTAGTATCACACATGAGGTGTGGGGATTAGGTTTCCCAGTTGCTAGAGTTCTCCCTTATATAGTCTTCAAATCAGGGTTTACAATCAATGTTACCTTGGTAACAAAGCATTCAATATTCACCGTTAGATGAAAACCTGATTAGATTCAAGTGATGTGATTTGTAGTTGTAGTGGTAAAAAGGTTCGTTGCTCGAACTTGTGAAGGATTTTTTTAGACTTAAATTAAACTCAACAATTCAAATAAGTTATATCAAAAATATAAAGAAAACACCGAGACTATGGATTCCACCATTGACCAATTAAGTGATAAACTCTAATCAATATTCATGCAATTTTTTCTTTTAAAGTGATTCTAATATTTTGCCTCTAATAGATTTTTTAAGTAATAGTTGTAAACACAAAGCATGAAACATCAAAAGTTTTAAAACCTAGCATGTTCCATCAAAACAACTCACAACTACTCAATAAAAATCAATTTTCCTATATTAGTTCTATGCAAATAATCATATAAAAATATTGCAAAAAATAATTAAAATAGAATTATACCACTTTTCATGGAACAATGGCTTCCTCCGTCGCCTCGGGTAAGGGGTTTAGCTCCTCATATTATAAATATGCTCAAAAGTTGATTTAATTGATCAAATAAGGTGTTTTTATTAAGAAGGATGAGCTGTAGTTACAGAAAGCTTTTTGCAAGGGAAGCAATGGTCGCTGAAAGTTTAAAGCGATTACGGTTAGAAACGATAACAGCTTCCTGTAGTTGAATATAAGACTGCTTCTGCGACGGTTCTGTGTGGGTCGAAGTTCTTCGTGTTCTTCGCGACTGTTCAGTGTGGGTCAATGTTCTTCGTGTTCTTCAGGCCTGGCATCAGCAGCAGCGGCCTGTGAATCTATGATTCTCGCCTCCTCAAGCCTTCTCAGCCCCCCAAACTCTCGACAACCCTTCTATATGACCCAACCAACCTATTTATATCAAAAAAACCGATTAAATCTCTCCAAAATCTTCCGAAATCTCTTTCTTTCTCTTCACGGCAAAGTTGCGGCAATTTCTTGTTTTAGAATTTCCACGCGTATCTGAGCTTTCCTTTTGATTCTAAACTCTTCCTTAGATAGATATCAAGCTTTGGGAAGAAAATCTTGCCTTTAATCTCTCTAAAATTTCCTAAAATCGGTCACACACGTGACTTTCCATATTTTGCTGTTGAGATAAAAAATCCGTCAATTGAGCCTAGTTTAATCGATTTAAACACCCATGTTAGATTCCTAGACCCATAAGGAGTCTACCCTATGAAAATCAGAGGTTCAATCGACCTCAAACTCCTCCAAATCACTACCACCAAAACTGCCAGAAGGTGTTTATATTTTCCCGCCAAAAACAGAATTTGAATTTTGAGAAGAAAGTGACCTCCCCCTATCCAGTCCCGGTCTGTGTTTAGTAGCTGCTTGGAAATGAGTTACCCCTTATCCAAAATGAGAGTCCGAATAGAAAATGTCCTTCCAGGTGTCTTTAACAACTTTTTGAGCCAATTTCGCCGCAAAAGCCTATTTCTCCAAAATCACCTACAAAGGGATAAAATACCAAAATTAGTACAAAAATGGGTACTAACAATATACACAATAGAGATGAAAATAGACACATAAATGCGTCTATCATCAAGCTAATATCTTTCAACCGTTAGATTGAACTTAGCTTGTTACACACAAATAAAATGTAACTTTATTTAGATATGGGTAACCGTACCTAAACGTGTACACTTAGTTGGCTCAAAAATAGTTAACCGAAGTTATCAACCTTGTTAATCTTAATCACAACTAGTTCAAATGACTCAAATGAAACTAGTTATAGAGTTGTTCAATTGTTTATATTCTCATAGAAGTATACAAGACACAATTGAAGCAAAATCGGTTTTGATTAACTCGAATCAATTCATCAACATTATAGCCACGGTTTGCAAAGATTGCATTCCTTATTATATAAATGTATTTGTTCAAATGATCAATACGAAACATTCCGAGTCTACATCAAATGACTGTCTCACACAAATCATATTAGATGTTACCAGGCGATTTTCACATGATCATCTTTTGACTTTCATCAAGAATAAAAGATGAACTTGGTTAAAGCGAAAGCTTACCAACACATATTTCGATAAATATGTAAGCAAGTTAAACTCAGCTCGAAATATCAAATGTGTATAAAGTAAAATATATATAGCTATACGACTTTTGTCTCAATATGAGATAGAATAGAAATAGACTACTGAGTGATAGATGAGTTCAAGTCTCCACATACATTTTGTTGATGAAGTTCCACAAGCTCCCCTTAGTAGTTCTTCGTCTTCAATCGATGAATGTTATGAATTCTAAAGCTCAACTACACATTTTATCCTAATCCGAGACATAGCTATAAGTAGACTAGAAATTAAGACTTATAGTTTTGACAACTAAACTTGACAAACAAGCTTGAGATAGCAACGCTTGTGAGTTCGACCGAGCAGTGCTCTAACATATGTAATGGCCATGTGTTTTACTTGGTTGAAGGCACCTTGAAGCGTTCAAAGAGTGAGTCCAAGTGTTTTCAGAGCGACTTCTACAATATTCTTTTTCATCCACAGTTCGTGAATTATCGTAAATATATGGATGAAAAATCCCACTATAATAATAACAATAAAAAAGTTTATAGATCTAGTAAATCCATATGTGGGAATATCTTTACAAATCGGCTATTAATTAAGACCTAGTAAATAAGGTTGTTACAAGGGGTTATTCAATTCATGCATATTAATATTTGGGTGGTAAAGATTGTTTTGTTTTATACGGATTTGACGACATCCTGTGAAACTTTGTAACTATTTTAAAAACTTTGTTAATGAAATCACCTTTTTAAGTGGTATCTAAATGGTTTTCTGAAAGACGAGTTGGATATTAATTTGGGTATTACCTTTAAAGGTTTCATCAACAAATATCAAATATGACTAATAATTTTCAGGATCACCCATTTTTTGACCTAAGAGTATATATATCCCATTCAATATCACCTTGTTTTTTATTCAACTTTTAGAAGACTAAATTAATCATTAATCGGTTGACTTCCATAAATATTTTTACAATCTAGAGTGTTTAATTTATCCATGTCTGACGTACACTAAACTAAAAATAATTTGTATATGAATATTGCATTAGTAGTACTGCCATGAATTTGAAGATGGTGATACATCTGATAGTAGCATTGATTTAGTTAGAATTACCTTGTGGTTATATCGATTAATGGTGGTGGTGGTTTAATGGTGGTGGTTCTAACCATTAATGGTGTTGGGATAAAATTGGATAGACGAATATGTCGACTGGTCACCTGCTAGGTCAACTGTTTGATGGGGACTCACCGGGCACCCAACCAAATTTGGTGAAAGTTGGGCACCAAACACTAAGGTAGACTATTTTATTGGCACCATACTAAAATAAAAAATCCCTTCAATTTTAAAAACACTAGATTAACCATTAATCGATTGATTTCCCATAGATGTTTCTACAATATATAGTGTTTTTTTTATCAGTAAAGAATTTGGTACTAGCGAGTTTTGAACTCAGGTCACTGGTATCATCACTCAATGACTTTACCAGTGTACTACATGACACCGGCCTACAATATATAGTGTTTACTTTATCCAAATCGGCCGGATATTAAACTAGAATGCAATCAACAACTAAGTTCCTATGGGCACTTCCATGTCCCCCAAAAGTGCAGTTTTTCTTGTAGAAAGTACTCAACGAAGGCCTCCAACCCTCGACATTCTAAACCATATTCACCTCGCCAACATTTTCCTATAATATAATCAAATCCGGTAACATCTAGTCACATACTCCTTCACATTCAAATTGATATAGCTTCATGGAACATTCTCATAATGAGGCTTTCTTATCCTTCAAACACTGTCCAAAATCTCCCCAAAATTCTAACCCCGCAGACAACAATCTTACAATTTCAACAAATAAAGCCACAGTCCAGTATCAGTACTACGTTTTATTTCCTCTTATGGTCTTTATGGTTTAGTCAGGAATGATTTTATATATCTCCAAAGGCAACCTAACCCAGAAAACATAGCGTAAGTGCTCTCAGTTTTGAACATGAATTTTCTTGGGCGCAGAAAAACCTTTCTCCTGTTTTACCCGGAATGCCAGCTCACATAAACCCGGGAAATGGAACACGAATATCTGCACAATTTTCATAGGTTGGACCAAACCTAGCATGAATTGGATCAACAACAATACAGATGTAACATCGCGAGGACGTCTTGGAATAGAAGGAGAAGTTTCATATGCAGAGATGCGACAACTAGAACCGTGTTAAAGGTGGCGCAACCGTTGGGAATAACCACTGTTCTAACTACGCAATCTTGAGCTACGCTCATAGCATCAAAAACCACAACTGAACGGAGCTGGCAAAAGATATAACTCGATACTGACTCGGAAAGCCTACTTTTATTCCTAACTTCAGATGCTGAACCACCATGGTACATTTCAGGAATGATCGCAGAAATCAAAATGAACATCAAATAAATCCCACAATACACCATCCAACATAACTATAAAGAAGGAAATCAAGCAGCGGATGGGCTAACGAATTTGGATGCGGATACCAACATGTTGGGAAACCTCTGAACATCGATTTGGGACCACACAATCCCATCTTTCCGTAGTCAAACTGTGATACATGACTCTCTGGTGAAGCACACCCTTGTATAATCGCTTCTTAGTTCATGGAATTTCATCCTGGAGAGATTGGGGTATACCCAGATTAATTGGGGTATACCTAATGAAACCAAACCTGGGTTATTTTGAAGTAAAACAGGACATTCCTTAACCATGTATTTTCTAAATGGCTAATATACCCTTGTTTAATTAACACTAAAAAAATCTAATAAGGTTAATTAATTGAGTTTAGATGAATTAATTAAGTAGATTAAAACTTATGAATTTAAGTTATGAAATTTTATTTTTGATTGAACTTATGTGGGAAGATTTTTTATGAAAAAAATTTGTTTTGAGAATACTTTTTGCAACGGAAATGAAAGCACACTACCCAAACACTTCTAAAAAGGGGATTGCAAAGCTGTTATATGAAATCATATTCAAAATTAAAGAAGAAATCAACACTTTCAGTTTTGAAAGTATGAAAAGTCGGCAAGGTCGAAGAATGAAGAAGGTGCCGACTAACTTTGGCCGACATGCTTAACAATGCCGACTTTATTATTTTTGACACACATGAGACTGTTGTAAATGCTTCAGTAGTCGGCATGGTATTGATTTCTTACCTTGTCAGCTAACATATAGTCGGCATCTATCTAATTTATCACCTTGCCGGCTAACCTGTAGTCGGCATCTATTTAATTTATCACCTTTCCGGCTAACTTATAGTCGGCACTGTAGTAATCTTACAACCTTGCTGACTTTTAGTTAAACAGAATCTAGAAAACTATAATTCCCTTTATTCATGGAGTTTTTGTTACTATATTGATTGAAACATAGAATCTAACTCTTTGTCATAGGAATAACAGATGCACTAAGCACGTGCATCAAGCCTTTGAACCCCTAGGCGACCCTAGTGGGCGAGTTATAGTCTCGTGAGGGTTTACATAGAGATCTACCCACAAAACCTACACAAAAACTTCTAAAACCATCAATCTTCTTCGGAGGAATCCGAGTCCAATTTACCCATCATCATCTCCATAATTTTGGATACCATGAAGTGATAGCTTGCATCAAATGCAAATGCTTTCCCCTTTTCCTCCAAGTAGTGCACTTTCGCGACTTCATGATACAAAACAAAACACAAACTTACTTTGTTAGTGGTGTTTAATAGGAAGATCAAACAACATGGATTAGTACAATAAACCACAAAAATACTTACAAATTGTTCAATGGACAAGTTAAAGTGGGTAGCGTTCAAAATCCGATGTTGGATAGCTAAATAAGCAAGTATCGCATTTTTAATGACTTGGTGCCTCCTATCATGGATTTGTTGAACACTTCTTCCATTCGGATTCCCAAACTCTTTCCTATATTTGTTGTATACCTTTGCCCAAAAGGTTTCAGCATCTACCCTTTCGGAGGACTGATTTTTTATTCGAGTTTCCGCGTACCATGCTTTGGTGATGGATGATCTTCATTTGAATCAAATGATGCCATTGTTGTATGTAGAGGTATTAGGAGAGTTAGAAAGATTAGATTATGATATGAGCTTTGGAAAGTATATGCAAATAAGTGTGTGTTGTTTTGTAGAGAGAACTAGTGTATTTATAGGATGGTGCCCAAATTTGGCCGTTAGGGTTGTCAATCAATGCAGTTGTACTTGCAAAAATTTGAATTTTGAACTCGCCGGCTAGGTTATTGTTTCCACAGTATGCTGACTAACATACCGTCGGCAATGTTGTAATTTTCTTACCCCGTCGGCAATGTTGTAATTTTATTACCCCGCCGGCTAATACAATTTTCAAACACGGGAAAGGTTATATTCTGTTGCATATGGTTGGCAAGGTATTGGTTCAATACAATGCCGACTAACACATAGTCGGCATGGTCATAATTTTCTTACCCTGCCGACTTTATGATTTTTGTAACACAGGAGGAGGTCATATTATGATGCATATAGTCGGCAAGGTATTTGTTCATTAGATTTCCGACTAACATATAGTCGGCAAGGTCTTAATTTTCTTACCTTACCGACCCTGTTAACTGCACCATTTTTGCTGTCAGGGCCGGCAGTCTGCCAGTTCACAACCTTGCCGGCTCTGGTTTAGTCGGCACTGTAACTTAACAAAATATTCACTCAAGACCCTGCCGGCTGAATTATTGAAACTTAACATAGCCAAACAAACCATTCATTCAACAAATAGAAATCCAACATTTTTCCAAAATAAGAAAACATATGTCCCATAAACCTTAAAAAAAATATTTATCCAACCATTAACCTTAACATTTGTCTAACACATAAAGAAATAAACTAGAAATGCATTCATTCACGACCACCACCACGGCCCTGTTTAGCATTTTCACTACCACTACCACTACCCCTACCACCACCACGGGTATGAACCCTCTTTTGTTCAGCATTCCTCTTGGCTTGTGCTTCTCTCTTGGCTTGTACTTTCCTCTTTAGTTCAACATTAGCTTGCTAGAACATTTCGGTGGCATCTTCATTGTCAATATTGCTAGCATAGCCAATGTGCTTAGTTTGCTCTTCAATCGACAAATGCTCTCCTCTTTCTATCGCGCAACACATCATCTTCACAAGGGTTTTCAAATGCTCCTTCTATTTTTAATTAAACAACAAATAATTAATAGACTGATTAGATAATGTAATCTTAAAACAATAAGAGCAACTCTAAAATACTTACAAAGTTCTTAAGACTTGTTGTTGGGTCTTTCGATGGCATCTTCCTCTTACGAGACGATTCTTCAACAATCTCTTCCCTAATCACAGTAGGACGAGCAAAACGCAAGTACCACGGCATTTAATTTGCATGATCTTCAGTCACCTCATCCAAAAGACTCGTATCGATTTTACGGTCACTTATTTGGTCCCAATGAGAAATCTCTGGTGGTGGAGCGTAATGGACGTCAATACTTTTTTGGGATGTGCTGCACGCCGCCTTCTCCACTTTAAAGAAAGGATCATCACTGGGATGGGGTTCTTCTTGGACGTAACCCACTTGTCGCATTACCCGATGTGGATCGTACATTGAAAATCTATGGGGGTAAAACAAGGTACCGTAGTAGAATGCAACATCATCTCTCCTTACGATTATACCTTCATTTCTATCATCTCGATACGGATCAAATATTACCTCATCCGCAGTCATTTTGTCCAAGGCGACTCACATGTTGAGAAGCTGCTGTGGCATATCCTTCTCCTGAGCACCAGTAAAACTGTATCGTTGTCTTCTTGGCTTGTGACTCGCAAGCTTAGTGTTCACTTTGATGTGGGGGTTGCCTTTCACCGAAGAAGGGAAGTGCTCATATACCCAAACCTATGCAAACACAAAGTTTAGTAAGAATCTTATCTTATAAGTATTTTGCAAATATAAATGATTTAAACAATTGAATTACCTAAAAGAGACATAGATTTCCGTTAACTTGCTTCACTAGAGCCCTTGAAGCCTTTGTCAACTCTGTATTCAAGAAGGCAACCACCACGGTACCCCAAGAATACTTATGCATATGATCAAAGGGATGCAGTAGTTGAAGATACTTGCTGTCGACCAAGCTACCGGAACTGTCAGGGAAGATACAGTTTCCCAAGATGTATAGAAAATAAGCTGACGCAGTAGCATTGATTTGCACCGTGGACACACTTCCTTCGTTATCAAAGATTTTCTTGGTCCCAGAGTATGTGTCCCTCAACATCTTCAGACTTAACTTCCTGCTTATATAACCATCCTTTAACACAAACAAATCTCTGACTCCTTCTCATCCAAACCGAACAAGATCTTGGTCAATTTGAAGATATTCTCCCAAGAAATGACATCATCGTAACCATATTTGATTGCTTTCCCCTCAACCTCGAGGCATAGAATTTGATGAGCATTATCGGAAGTTACCGCTATCTCACCAAATGGGAATAACATTGCATCAGTCTCTCCGTAGAACCTCTCACAGAATGCAGATATGATAACTTTGTCATACTCAACAATCGAACTCTTCACCGCAGGCCACAACCCGGAGTTCTTGACAATCGCTTGCACCTCATCACATTCCTTGTCAAGTGGCCATAACTTCATCATAGTGCTTGAAGCTTAGAGCCTCAAAAGACGGATGGCATGCTTGTGATCCTAAGTACCAAAAACACAAAATTAAAACAAATACAAACACTTGAAGCAAATTTAAGATAGAAACACTTAAATAAAAACAAAGTTTTATTGAGATTACTTACGATAGCACCATGGATTTCACGTGCACATGAGTCTTTGTATCCAAAAAAGAACATGTCCACTATCTTCTGGGGTCCCTAGTGGAGGCTGACCTGGTTTTAGTTGCACCTTCAAGTGACTGGGAAGCATGTGGGAATTAGCTGGTTTAGTGATAACCCTTTTCGGTCTTCCAGTTGTAGTTATAGTTTGAGTTTGTTGATCAGTACTTGTTTCTTCTCTACCTTCTTGTTCTTCCTCTTCTTTATCCTCTTCCTCTTCAATAATTTCATCTTGTCTATCATTATCTTTATCTCCATCATTGTTATCACCATCACCATTACCTCCTCCAACAGGCCGCATGTCTTGATCATCATCATCATGCTCATCATCTCTTCCAGCAGTCGGAGTTCTTTCAACACCATCATGATCATTACCTAATCTACCAGATGGATTTGATTGGTTTTCATCTGGAGTTTCATCTGAATCACTTGGTTCCGTTGGTGGTTGAGAATCATTCCGTTCACGGATCTTGAGCGTTCCTGGCTCAACGAACTCCCCTTAATGTGTTGCAGTCAAGAGTTTTTCACCAACACGAGGAGGTCTTGAAGGAGAAGTAACACTTTTCTTCTTTCCTTTTTGTAACCTAAACAAGAAAAAAAAAATAGCAACTAGTCGGCAGGGTCTATAACTATAATCTATGCCGACTTATAACAAAACGGAACACAAGAAATATAAATGATTTTCCAAACAATTAGTCGGCGGGGTCTATAATCCATACAATTCTGGCTAAAATTCCAACGTCCTCTAGGTATTTAAATACCACGCAGATCTTATAACTTATGGCCTCAGGAAACACCAACATTTTTCAAAGCATTAGTCGGCAGGGTAAAGATTTGAAATCCAACGACTGTTAGAAACACATTTAGTTGGCATGGTATTAAGGTTGAATACCATGCCGACCCTGTAAATAACAGTTACAGATATTAACAGCCGGCAAGATCTTCAACCTAAGAGCTTGCCAACTAACCCTAAATATAAAAAGTCGGCACGGTCGTGAATCAGAGACCCTGCCGGCTAAGTAACTGCAGATTCACAAATTTGATTTTTCTGACCTAATTTGACATGCAAACATAAAATTGAAGTACCGAAGTGAGTTTAAGTAGGCCCTTACTTTCTCAATCGCGCCATATATACGGTTTCAACGGCATTGATTTCTTCTTCTTCAATGATTTTTTTACTCCGTTTGTATTGAAGTAAGTTTGCAATTCCAGGGTTATCTCGATTAGGTTTTCTATTAGTTTGTTTCAAACGAGTAGCCTTCGGCCGCTCCATTTTTGAAGATTAATCGACAATCACTTTTTGGAATCGACGATTACGACAAATTAATCGACGAGTTTTCGATGGTGGGGGATGGAGAAGCCGATATGGTAGAGGAGGAGAAGAAGAAGAGGAGAAGATGAAATGAAAATGATAACTGATTAGGGTAATAAGAATTATAATGGGAAAGGGTAGTTTTATAACTTCACCCAATTAGGATACCCCCCTTAGCCCTTAAAAAGAGTCCACTTAAATTTGGGTATACCCCAATTAATCCGGGTATAACCCAATCTCGCCAGAAGTTTCATGCTTCAAATTTTCATTTCCTTTTTCTTTTCTTTTATTGCATGTGGCTGCTGCTTACTTACTTACGACAATGTCGAAGTGAACTTATTAACATTAGTTGTCTAATGAATTTTGGTTAACAAGAATAATCAAAACACCAAGTGATGATTGATTATTCAGTAAACTCAATGCAGAAATGTATTCTACCGTTATTGTAGATGTAGAAAATCCTACAACTACATCCAACAATCTATGTGATTTTGTAACAAGCATAAGTAAGTAAGAGACTATAAGAACACAAGATATACGTGGTTCGGCATGATTACCTACGTCCACGGGGGTGAAAGATTGATCTTATTACTTATCACAAGGATACAAGCTCTACTTCTCTCAACAATACTCTCTCAATATGCTCTCACTCACTTACAGATTGCTTGCCTTTCTCTCTTGACAAAGCTCTCTATTTATAGGCTAACTCGCTCATACAACAAAGTCACAATGTAAGACACAGTTCATCCTACTTGATGGTCTCGTCGGGTGATGAGTAATGTCGCTTCCGATATTTATCACCCGACCCTAATATGATCCCGATGAGTATTGCTCTTAATACACTTTTTCCCGATGTTGATGCCCTGGTATTCTTTGACCTAACGTCGCCTTATCTCCAGATCCGAACTGATACTTTTATTCCCTGGCCCCTACTTTGACTGAATTCTTCTGTTCTGCCCACGTGCCTTGCCAGTGTACTTAGTATCCTTGTTCCCGATGAGTATCTTTCCATCACATCCGAGTATCTCCTTTACACGTGCTTGTTCCACGATCGCTTGTTGGTATCTCTTTCTTTGTGCCTGAGATATAGAGGATGATTCAGTGCTGCACATCGTTCTTTCTTCAGTGTGTCATGGCTCAAGATTACTCTACCTAGATCTGTCATTTATTTACACCTACATTTATGCCCCTTCTTTCGCTTGTGTGCCCGACGCGAGGGGAAGAAACTGCTTCGTCTTCCACGACTCTGGTCATGCCGCGTTTTCCGGTTTGCTGCCCCCAATTACTTCGATCTTTATGACCCGTTACCTCTTCTGCCGGTTGTAACCGTCTGGACTATAAATGCAAGCGGTAGGTCCTTGGTTTCTTTTTTCACTTATTCTCTTCCCTTGAGCACAGATATCCTCTAATTCTCCGCCTCTGCGACTCCTCATTATCATCTTTTTTCCTTAACTTCCTTTTTTTTGTTTTGCTGCTGCTAACCTTGTCCTCCATCGTTCTTCATCACTCGTCCTCCTTGGTTATTTTCTAATGGTTTCTTCAACTCCATCCATAACTGAAAAAAGGTGTGTAAGTTATACTTTCTCTGATGAAGATAACGTCCCTTTAGATGTGTTGTTTATCGTTGATATCCCTTCTCACCATGATCGTCGTGCTCTTGATTCGCTATTTCCTGATAATTCTTCTCTTTTTGCGTGTAGGACTGAGAGGAAGACCTACAAGTACACCAATCTTTCTGATGCTCAGTTCATAGACCAGTTGAAAGAAGTGTACAACCTTCATGAATATGACTTGGAACTGCTGGCTGGTCAGAAGGGTCAACTGAGAAGGGAATTGGTTGACGGTTTCGCTCATTCTCCTCAAGCGACCATTATCACCAAAGGACATCTTGAGCTCGGGTTACGGTTCCCCTTATATGATCCGATCCGTCCTTTTTCCTATGAAGTTTTGTCCCAGCTCCATCCTTCTCGGGCCTTGGCTCAATGGAACGGGAACACTTTTCGTCTGATGGCTGAATGGGAGAGGTGAGGAAAGGGCGAGTGTTCCCCAACTCCTTGGTCAACTTACGATCCTTCTGACGTGAGCAAATATACTTCGGCTAGCTTCGTTGGGAACTATCGAAGTGGTACTTCTTCTCTTAGCTCTTTGGCTGGTTTTGGTGCCAGTCCTCATCGCCTAAAGGTTCCAACTGGAGGGTTCGAGAAGTTGATGCTAGATGAATATCCTGAGGATAACACCAATACTAATAAGCATGCCCGACATACTAGTGACTCTGTCTGGGATCAGGTCCCTTTGGCTATTCGTGGCCCTATCTTGAGTGGAAAATTTCCCCCTCCTTACTTTCCTGCCGAGCCCTATCAGTTCTGGGTGGTTAATGCTGATCAGGTAAGGCTCTTATCTTTTTGCTTGACTCGGGTTTATTGGCGATATCGGGTACTCAAAAAAGTTTTTGGCTATTCCATTTCTCTATAGCCCAAGTCTCATGGTAATCAGTCGAAAGTTCCCAACACTCGAAAGAGAGGCTCTAGTACCAGGACTGAGGAGGAGCCAGTGAAGGTAACAAATATACTGCTCTACTCTAAGTACATGTACTTGCCTCTATTTGTTGCCTTGAATGGATCTGACGAAGTTGTGGTTGCATAAATCCAAGACTGGTGATAAAGGTGTGGTGGGCTTGTCTGGGAAGGATGGTGAGGACCTTTGTAACAATACGAATCTTTTTCTCGGGTTTAACCAAACCCATTAATCATATATTTGCATTTAGAAGTACTCAAAAACACTACATAGGGTGTGTTTATGAACTGGTGACTGTTTTAATCTGAAACTTTGGTGCCTTAATAGGCCTCCATGCAAGATACCCATGTGTTACTCTTCTCCTAGTTTTGAACGGAATTGAAAATAAGCGGAAATAAAAAGAAGCAGGGAGAAAGAGAGGGGGGGCTCCCTCTTTGTTTCTTCTCTTCCCTTCTCGGGCTTATATTCTGCAGCCGAAAACTTTAGAGTGAAATCACCGATGGTGTTTAAGATATTATTTTTGAAAGAGTATCTTTAGTTTTTAGGGAATCAATTTTCCCATATTCCCTTCCTGGTTCGCTTTCCTTATCGAGATTTTCTTCTCTTGTTTAAAAAAAAATGTTTAGGAAAACAAAAATGGAATTCAATGATTGAACCTCGCGGAGAATGGTGGTGATTTTTGTGTTCTTATTAGGTAAAGAAGAAATTGAGGTAGGGAATCATCTGTTTTTGATTCTAGTATGAATTGAACATGCCCCATTATTATTCATGATTATGTTTGAGAAACTGAACCTGAATTTAGTATTCTCTTCGATTTGGAGCATTGGGTATCTATTTGTTTACATATCATGTCATATGTAGAATTTTTAGTAATTCCTCTTGCATGCAATGAAGTTAGGGTTTATGTTATAGAATAAGGGATTTTGATCATGGTTCATGTTCTTAGCAAATTGATGAATTGGGTATCTTCCAATTATCATGAAATACTCAAATATCTATTTGATTTAGAGATTATGGAATTTTTGATGAATAATCCGTGTTTGAACATCTTATGTAGAAACTTGTAACCCTAAAATGTCTGTTTTTATTCTGCTGATATCTTTAGATCCAGTGGTTGGATTGTGATGAAATTCGACTATGTATTACTTAGTTGCATGTTAAATGTTAAGTAAAAATTTAAATACGATCAGGTCACGTTTACTACTTTAAATATTGGACGGACTGAGACTGCATTGTGCTGAATTCAAATCATGGATAGACAATTGTTTGTATTGTTTCTCACTATCCGCTTATCGGATAAAGCTGAAATTATAGTAGGATGTTTATATACGTATATCCAACCTACATCAAAAATTTCATGAATTTATGATCAAATTAGGTACCCCGAAGTGTAAGCCCAACATGGCTGTCTTCTGTGAAACATTTATGCAAGTAGTCAAGTCATGATGTGTATATGTTCTCATTGAACCGTTGAATTATTGTAATTTTGTACTATGTTGTGTTATCATAATCCATAAGATTACAGTAAAAATTTGATTATGATCTGATCAGTATGTGTTATGAGTTTGACAAGAACAATAGATGATGTAAATATGTTCTTATAGGGTCGATAAACTAAATTGGGTAGTATGTGTTTGGATCCAGAATTGTGGTGGATATGCTAGAACTTCTAAATGGTTTAGCTGGTGCTGTATGAGTTTAGTTTAACTAAGAGCTTAAGTTTCCATCATGATTGCTCATATGTGAACCACGATGTCTCTCTCGACATCATTGCTCGAGTGAACAATTGGTTATGTTTTAGTGTGTTCATTATGGCTTACGACCATCAATTTGAACTGATTAAGGTGTTCCATGTATATTTATTATACATAAATTTTGAATGGGTTAACCATGGTTCACTATTGCTATTTTAGCTGGAACTTGAAATTGTCGATAGATTTTTATGAATGTCTTTGTGTTACATACGTAAGTTGATTTTAGTGGGTATATGTGAAGGACAAATCAGTACGTCAAAGGTTTCGGCTTAAGTTTAATAGTTCCTTTACTATATTTATCTCTTGTATGAACATAATATAATATGGTCTATCGTCTCATATATTTTGAATTATTCTATTGTTTTGGCTAGTAGGATGGTGCCAAAATTTCACTATGATACTCCTCTTGTATATCTATAATCTGTTTAGTTTCGACATATAAGTTCCAATGCTGATTGGAGTATGACAGGCAGTTCATTGCAATGATATCAATATGATCCGTTTTTAGGTATAGGCCCGTCAAAAGACCCTATACCCAAATCTGCATACAAAAGATATAGTCCTAGTAATTTTAAAGATTACAAACATAGGGCAGTTTTCCCTTTATAGAGAAACTAATATTTAGAAGTAACTCAACCTATAAATAAGGTGCAGTTTAGTACCTGTAGGCGGAGGGGAAGAAACTAGAGATTGCTAGAGAAAATACTAGTAAGAAAATTCTAGAGCAAAAGACGAACAAGGGTACAATTCCTAAGGCAGAAAACAGCTTAAAGGAAAACATTGTATTGTTCTTTCAAAACAAGCAATAAAGATAAAACGTTTATTGCAATCTATTAGTTCTTTTTATTCTACTTGTGTAGCTATTCTCTATCTATCATATTGGGGTCCAGAAACTGATCACAATAACTGCAGGGTAGGTCGAATTGGTATGTGTGAGGTTTTGGTTGCTGTGAAGTTTTAGGTTGGGGTAATTTAGTCCCGGCAGGCTTGTCTGATGTACTAGTAGTATCATTACGCGTGGGATTCATCATGTGTGGCTACAACATGTTTCAGGTTCGTAGTTCTTTGTGATATTTTTTAATGACTAGTTTTATGGTATTTTGACCCTTTATATTTGGTTGCAAGGTTTATTGTCTACGATACGTTGGGGATGAATTTTAAGCATAAAATCCACTTACCCTTGTTACGATGGATACCTTTGATTGCAGTGATTTAGATAAAAATACTAATTGAGGATTTGATTGAATTTTATTGTTAGTTAACTTTAAGTATCTATTTAATACAAAGGAGTGAAAAGGAAAGATCTAGAAATAGATATTGCGCAGTATTATAGTTAAATAAAAAGTGAGTAGATGAAGAGTATTGTGCGAAATAGGTACTCGTTTAAACCAGTTTATGAATTTGGTGTTCTGCTCTATTTAGAACCAGTTTACTTGATATTATCTAGTGAGAGATAGTTACTACCTTTATGGATAGTTCATATTATCTAAACATAGATGACGAACTACGGTCGTGCTTGATCCCTTCGAGCAACGGAGAGGGTACGTAGGCAGCCGCTACGCGGTTCAGCACAACTTTACAAGATTGTTCATATCGTTTGAAAATATTTGGTTACTGCTTGGCAGTTCATACCATTTATTCAGAGACGGTTGCAATTTGAAAGTGTATATCGTTGGTAAGAGGTAGTTGCAGTACCGGTTGTTCATACTGCCTAGGAAGGAGATGATTATTGTTTTCCAGTTCATATCATTTCTAAAGGATGTTATGTTGAGCTTGACCGAGTACTGTGAGTTTTCCAGGCCCACTGGGGCCCTCCCACCTACGGGTGGCAACCCGGAAGACCATTAGTTGTAACGGTAGCTGGTATATGACTACCCTGACATTGGTAACTGGCCATATGTCAGGCCTTAATTGGCCCCCCACCTACGGGTGGCAACCCGAAAGACCGTTAGCTGTAACGGTGGATGGTATCCTACTACTCCGGCAAGAGATACAATGTATCCTCATAGTAGAAAGATGGGAATCATTTATCCAATTCGATGACCCTTATGAAGTTGGGTAATCTTGTGGGATTTCTGAGTATTATGGTATGGGACATATGCTCAGAGAAACCAAAATAAATAAATATGAAAGCTCTACTTCTCGAGTGACGTATCAGGAAGTTAGGGCTTACCAGGTGGGTTATAACCTGACCCATTTGGAGCAAAAATTTCTTGATCCGTCACAACCTTGATGATCAGTTGCCCCTGTCCCAATTTGTACCCAAAAAGTTGGTGAAGAAGAAGTATTATGACGTCTTATCTACCGTTATAGGTGATCAATCTGGTGGTAAAGGAGCTACATGGGAGAAAGCTACTCCGAAGAAGAATGTGCCCCTGTCATCTGAGGTTTCCACTGCTGGTAAAGGAGTCGCTCTTTCCAGTAGTAATGTGGTTGTGGTGATGTCTGATGATGACGATGATGATGAGTTCTTCGGTTCCGAAGACGAGACCGAGGTATCGGGTGGAGGGGAGGAGCCGAAGGATCCTGAGATTCCTGCCCCCAAGGAAAAGACCTCTACCCAGAATGAGCTGGAAAACAAGAATCCTCCCAACGTAGGGTCGGTCAGTAGTTATTTCTTTACTTTCTCGGGTCCCGTGTGCGACTCTTTGGGTGCGCTCACTTCTCCGTCCTTTAGTTCTCTTTCTGCTGCTGATATGGTCAAGGTCGTGCCCCTGTATGGTTCCGCTATGAGGGATTCCTTCAACGTCATGCTGAGTAGCCTCTCTTGTGATTACGCAGCTGGCTTTGACGTTACCATCATTATTAGTGATTTAACTAGAGTAATTTGTTTTTAGGCCACAAACTTAAGGCTTCTTGAAGCTACTAACCGTCAGAAGGAGTTGGCGGACATGGCTGTCCTTCTGGCTCAACTTCAAGGGGAGCTGGAGCGCGCCCGGGAACTCAAGAGGCAGTTAGCTGATACCAAAGGTACTTTTACAAAACTTTACTATTGTTGATTGATAATGTAGTACCAATATCCTGAGTCCAGCATTGTCTTCCTAGCTGAAATATTTACCTAGATCGATATTCTGTTTCTGAGTACCGCACTATGTCCAAGAAGTTGAACATTGAAAGAGAGCACGTTGCTACCCTACAACAAAAGATATTCAACAAGGATGATAAGATTGACCGTTAAGACGCCGAGATTGGGGGCCTTCAATCCGAGCTTCTTCGCTATCAAAGATTTGAGTATGTTCCCGAGGAAATAGACAATCTCCGAGCCGAACTTTCTCGGGTGAAGAAAATTACAGGCGATAGAAAATTGTTGATCGATTCTTTAGAAAGTCAGTGCAGTAGCTTGAGGCGCCAAAACTTGGATCTCCATGCCGATCGTAGACGCTTATCTCAATCAAGGGATGATGCCGAGAAGTCTGTTCAGAAGTTAGAGGAGAGACTTCTCGGGCTTGACCAAGTATCGCGAAGAATGAGCGTACAAGATACTAAATCCTGATGGGACTCCGGAACCAAGGCCATGGAATACACGTAATTTGAAACTATATCACCCATGAGAGGTGTATAGGCAGGTATGATACTCTGTCATTCGAATACCAAAAATATCCACGAGAGATAGAAAGGATTATGACATATGCGACTAATTTTCATTCGAACTCGTGGCGACGCAATGTGCAAGTGTCGAGACGACTTACACTCGAATGGTCATTTCGAACTCGGGGAGATGACAATGTGCAAGTGCTGAGGCGACTTACACTCGACGGACTATTCGAACTCGGGGCGACGGCAGTGTGCAAGTGCCGAGGTAGTTTAAGGGTTCTGGTGGTTGGAAGCCAGTAACCGTTACCAAGGCATGAGTACTTGGTAGCCGAGCATACAACATTGCTCCCATCGCAAGTGACCAGTTTCACTTGCCCGGGATAGTTGGTTGATAACTAACATGGGGTAATCGAGACATAGAATCTAGGAATGACCTAATACACTTCCATTGGGTCACAGCACCAATGATGAGATACCTCAGTCGGGACATGGCATTGGGCCCGATGACCCTCCCTGTTGAGTGTGTTTGACAAAATATGAATTTCTAATAACTTATGAATGTTGATATGAAATGCAGAAAAATTAAAGGCTACCGGTTATGAACTACCAAGCTTAATATGAACAAACGAAAGACATCGTCAAAGAGTAATAAAACCCCGAGGCAACAAGCCGATTGGTGACGCAACACCCACGATATAAACTGAAGTTGTTTAAAATTATAGGTGTTCAGGCGAAAAAAAATTACATCCCAACACAAGGGGAAAAATAGTGACGCAGCACTACAAAAGGCATGAGTTATTCAGCTGGAGGAATCGATCCCGAGCCAGACTTCTTGGCTGCAACCATGGCCCTCTTCTTCTCAATGAACTCCTTCACCCCTTCCTTGATCTTCGAAGCAAGCTCGGAGTCATACTTCTTTTTCTCCTCAGCAAGTTGGCGGGTTAGCTCGGCAGTAGCAGCATCGGCAGTGGCGATCTTCGTGTTTAGTTGGGCTTCATTGCCCTTCAGCTGGACAACCTCTTCCTCCAAGGATTTAACCTTTTCTTGCTCAGCTATAGGGACAAAGATAACCACATGATTAGTACACGAGCCCGCAGATACCAAAGAGCAAGAAGGCGTATAAGAAAACAAAAGGCATACACAAAAACCTGAAAGCACGGGCAAAACTAATTTTAAAATTTCTTCGGACTTAGAAAGGCTGATTTCGAGGGCGGACATCTTTAATACCAACTCACTATATTGTTGTTCATTGAACTCATTAGTGGGACAATGCTGCTTATGTTTACCCCAAGCGGTTTTATGTCGATCATGTGCTGACTGAAGACCCGATAATTGGGCCCGAGTCCACTCCAAATATTTGATACGATGGTATATGGTCCCCCCCATCTCGCTACTAATTTTCCGCCCTTCTTATCACGTTCATAGCTCGGTAGTTCCTTCATTACTAGTTGTCTCGGGTGGAATTCTCTCGGGCGGACCCTTTTGTTGTATTCGCGCCTCTGATAATTTTCCATTTTTTGGAGCGTCATCTCTCTGGTTTCTTCTAAATCATCAAGCTTGGCCAAGATCAAATATGACGATAGATTCCGTCTCCATGTTTCCGTTCTCGTGGTTGGTATCATTGCCTCGGTTGGAAGGATTACCTCAGTCCCATATGTAAGCATGAAGGGTGAAAGACCCGTGGCTTCCCTTCGGGTGGTTCGATAGGCCCATAGTACGTTGTATAGATTTTCACACCATTCGCCATATTCCCCATCCAACTTCTTTTTTAGATTATCTGCTATAGTATTGTTGGTGATCTCGACCTGCCCATTACTTTGTGGGTAGATGGGCGTAACTTTGCTTTTTCTGATGTTATAGGTTTTGAACAATATATCGATATTCTTCTCTTGTAGTTGTTTCCCGTTGTCTGATACAATGGCTGCCGGAATTCCGAAGCGACAGATAATATGTTCGAAGATGAACCTGAATACGTCCTTGTCCCGAATATGTCTCAAGGGTGCGGTTTCGACCCATTTAGTGAAATAGTCTGTCGCGACTATTAAGTACTTTCTTTGTCCCGACCCGACATGTAATGGTCCTACAATATCGATGCCCCACTTGGCAAAGGGCCATGGGCTCACCACCGAGTTCAGCGATACTGATGGTGCATGTATCTTTTTCCCAAACTTCTGACATTCGTCACAAATTAACGCCATGTGTTTTGCATCCTCATTCATATAGGGCCAGAAATACCCCATTGTCTTGGCTATGGCCGATAGGCTTCGACCCGATCTATGATTTCCGGTACCCCCATAATGCAGTTCATTTAGGATCGAGTGCCCTTCTTCTTTGCTCAAACATCTTAGCAGTGGTCCGAGGTATGATCTCCTATATATGATACCCTCTCGCAGCTCGTATGTTGCTTCCTTACTTCTGATTTTGTTAGCCTCGGCTCGCCCTTTTGGTAACTCATCCGACTCCAAGTATTGGTGGATAAGTTTTCTCCAATCTCATGTTTCGTATCTATCGGCTGTAGCATCTACTATTTGTACTTCCACATCCCCCTCTTCGGGAACAGATGGCATTAGTACCCTCCCGATTTTTAAAGCTTCCACACCTGGATCCGTTGTCATGGAGGCGATGTATGCTGCATGTCGGTTATCCTTTCTGCATATGTGTCGGAACTTGATATTGGGGATCTGATCGATGTAGAACCTTGCTAACTCCCAATATTTCTGAAGTATCGGGTCGTGAATAGCATATTCTCCTTTGATTTTTCGAACCACCAATTGTGAGTCACTGGTTAACCTTACCTCCTGGAGCTCTAGTTCCACGATGAGTCGTAGAGCATGTATTACCGCTTCATACTCAGTGACATTGTTTGTGGCCTTGAACTCGAGCCTAAACGAATAGATTATTTTCTTTCCCTTCGGCGTTGTGAAGACCAATCCTATTCCCAATCCGTCTTTGTTTGATGACCCATCAGTGAATACTTCCCATCGTGTCGGACTGCAGGTCTCGAGAAGGTCGGGTGGATCGTCCCTATCTTCTTCCATGCCCGGGATATCCTTTACTTCTTCCTCCTCACCTAGGGGAAAATCAGCGAGGAAATCCGCCACCTCCTGTGCTTTCACGACCGTCCTCATTTCGTAAAAGATGTTAAACTGCTTAATTTGTGCACTCCAATTGGATATTCGTCTCGATCTCGCTGCACTATCAAGTACCGATTCAATAAAGGACTTAGTGAGCACCCTGATTTTGTGGGTTTGAAAGTATGTCTGTAACTTTTGTGTTGCAAATACTAGTGCAAGTATTAATTATTCAATTCTGGTGTAGTTCTTCTCTGCAGGGTTCATGGTTTTACTGATGAAGTAGATTGGTTTTTCTTTTGGCCCGTCACTCTTGACCAATACTGCACTAATAGCACAGGCTGTAGCCCCGAGATACAGAGTAAGCACTTCATCGGGCTCGGGTCTTTGTAACACGGGTAAACTTGCAAGATGTTGCTTGATCTGCTGGAATGCCTCCTCGCACTCCTCGCTCCATTTGAACTTTTCTCCCTTTCTTAGCATTTCAAAGAAGCCCATACGCTTGTCTGAGGATCGTGAGATGAATCTCCCTAATGCTGCCAGACTCCCGGTTAACTTTTGCACGTCTTTTATTATTATTGGGGATGGAATCTCCAAAATGGCCTTGATTTTGCCGGGATCTGCCTCTATCCCCTTATTTGTGATTATGTACCCTAAAAATTTGCCCGATGTCACCCAAAAGGTGCATTTGGCCGGGTTGACTCTTATTTTGTACTTCTTCATGGTTTGAAAAATATCCCGAAGGTCGCTGATGTGGTTAGTTGCCATCCTAATTTTGACCAACATGTCGTCCACGTATACCTCGATGGTGTTATGAATCTTGTCCTCAAACATGTCCTCCACCAATCTTTGATATGTGGCGCCTGCGTTCTTCAGACCGAATGACATCTTTGTGTAGCAGTACAGGCTCCTAGGTGTAAATAAGGATGTATTTTCTTGATCTTCAGGAGCTAGAGGGATTTGGTTATACCCCGAGTATCCATCCATTAATGTTATCGCCTTGTGCCCGACTATTGATTCTACCAGCTGATCAATGTTCGGGAGGGGGAAGTTATCCTTTGGGCAAGCTTTGTTCAGGTCACTAAAGTCGATGCAGATCCTAACCCCCCCGTTTATCTTGGGAACTATGACCATGTTTGAGATCCATTGTGGATATTGCGCCTTTCTAATAATCCCCGATACCTATAGCTTCTTTAGTTCCGCTTCTACCGCCACTTGTAGTTCGGGAGCGATCCTCCGCATCTTCTATCGGACCGGCTTGAACTTCGGGTCTATCCTTAGGTGATGGCAGCACACCTCTGGGTCTATCCCTTCCATGCCATGCATCTTCCAAGCGAACACATCTATATGTTCTCGTAACAAAGATATTAGCTGTACCGATTCCTTTTCAGATAACAACGACCCGATCTTTACTATCTTTGGTTCTTCTTCTGTCCCTAGATTGACCTCCCGAGTGGACTTTAAATTTGTGAAGTTCGGCTTTGGTTATTTAATCGGGGTCGCTGCCTTTGATTTCTATAAGATTTTGTCCTCTCCGGCTTCGTAGGACATGACTGCTTGTGAAATTATATTCTCTAACTCCTGCCCGGCCTTGATTTCTTTAGATTTGTTCTTTTCTCGGCGCAATCTTGCTCGCTTGTATTCGTTTTGCTGAATATCCACCTGTATGCATTGTCTTGCGGCTTGTGGGTCCCCTAAAACTTCGACCACGCCTCTGTAGGTGGGGAACCTTAGTCTTTGGTGGTAGGCTGAAGCCACTCCTTTGATGCCTGCTATCCAAGGTCTCCCGATGATTGCCTCGTATGGTGACACGACATCGACCACGCATAAGGTGATGAGTGTATCAAGGTACCCTTCTCCATCTGAGACCCTGAGTGTAACTTCTCCCTTTGGTATTGTTACTGTCCCGTTAAAACCATAAATTCTATAAGTCGAAGGGATTAAAATGTCATTGGACAATTCCATTCGCTTGAATGTGTCGTAGAATAGGACTTCAACAGAACTCCCGCTATCCACCAGTATCCTCTTCACACCCCATTCCTCGATTAGTAAGGTAATGACTAGTGGGTCACCATGTGCTTGACCATTCATCGGGACATCTTTTGCTGAGAATGTGATTGGTTGCATCATCCAGGCCTCCATGGGTAAGGTTTTCGTCACGCTGAAGATTTCCTTCCCCGCCCGATCCCGCTTGTGAATTCTTGACGTTATCCCCGCCCCTAAGTCTAACCCTTGAGTCGCGGAGTGTGAGATTGTGTTGCATACGAATTGGGTTCCCTGATCGATTCTTACTTGGTGTACTGGCGCATCGGGTGTTGGATCTACGCTCTTGACAAACTGTCTCAAGTATCCGTCCCGAATCAAATGTTGAACTATGTCCTTCACCTCCCGTCAGTCATTGGTGGAATGTCCTCGGAACTGATGATAATGACAAAATTCAGGGTGGTTCTTTGTCTCGTCAAATTGTATTCCTCCAGTCTTCGGGTATCTGATGTCGCCCCTCTTCTCTACTTCTTTGAAAATTTCCTCCAGTGGCGTATTTAAAGGTGTGTATGCTATTGGCTTATGTCAGGGCTTCTTTCCCTTTTCAACCCATTCCTTCTTTCCCGAGGGCTTGTGTTGTGGACCCGATCTTTTCTCGGGTCGCTTTGAGACCTCTTGGGGAGACGCTTCTGCTGCTGCGCTTGCCTCTTGTACTCCCCTATCTTTTGCTCCTTCCTGTATTTCTTCCAAAGCTATGTAGTGTTCCTGCATCTTCCGCATTTTTTTTAATTTTTGTGGCTTCTCAGTAAACATGGCTATCCAAATAGGGTCAGATTTTCCAAGGGAGTTTTCAAACCCGAATATTTGTTGTTCCACCGGTACTTTCCCGATATCGGTGCATAATTTCCTCCATCTGTCGGTTAGTGATCTCAAAGGTTCTCTGAATCTCCTTGCCAAGGTGAACAGCTTGTTCACCCTAGGTCGGGCGATGCTGTTGTGCATGTATGTTTCGAGAAAGGTTTCTATCAAGACTCCATAGTTTCCGATAGATCCTACTGGTAGGGTATAGAACCAGTTCCTTGCTTCCCCTTCCAGACTAGCAGGAAAGAATTTACACATGACTACATCATTGCTCTTCCACTATAACAACGACATCATATACATTTTGACATGTTCCACTGCGTCCCCGGTTCCGTCGAACCTGGATGGGAATATTGGAAGCGTACACTTTGGAGGAAACGGTGTTTGTTCTAGTTCTCGGGTGAAAGGAGTCTTCTCTGCTTCACTGATTACTTCTGCTAACTTGTCATCTTCGCCATCCCCAGAAAGTTTCTTAACCATTTCTTCAAGTTGTTTGAGTTTAACTTCGGTCGCGTTGTCAAATCTCCCACTTTGTCCGGGTACTTCTTCTTCTGTTGATTAATTCTCGGGAGGGCCATATCCTCCTCTTGTACGGTTAGGGTCGGGTATACGTCCTTGTCGTGGAGGAGGTGTTCGGGTATATTCTTACCGGGTTCGGTTACTCGAGGCTCCTCGGCTTGACGATCCTCGGGACCTGGACCCTTGGTTTTTGAGCCGATAATTCTCGTGCTCCAGTGTCAACTTCCTTCTCTGTAGCTCTCTCATAAATTCTTCTTGCCTTCTTTAGTTCGCCAAAATCGCCATCAATGTTGGGTCTGTGCTCTCATGACTAGAATGACCATTTAAGTGGTTTCCCGGTGCGACTGGTGGTGCCGCTGGTGGTGTCGCTGGTGGCGCGACAGGTGGTGCAACAAGTGGCGAGTTTCGGGTCCCGTTCCTCTTTCCCAACCGGATTTGTATGAGTTTTTCTGTCTCTCTGTTCAAAGCATTCTGGTATTCAGCACGCTGCCTAGCTCTTCGGAGATCTTCTCGCATCATCAGTACTTCATCGTCATCTTAAGTGTCCGATGCGGCGAGTCCATCTACCATATTCTCGGGGTCTTCTCTGGCTCGGCTCGACATGTTCTAAAAAGGTGGGGTCACCATCCTGACCTAGGTTGATCTCCTCATTGACAGTAGCCATTCCCCCCATGGGTACCAGATTCTCCTCGGGTGGGTGTTGGCGATCATTTCCCTGTCGCGAGTCCGTCACTCCTTCCTGCATGCTGGTTCCTGCTACTGTCCGGTTCCTCAGTATCCTACCTATACCCGAAGTGCTGGCCATCGGATCGGGTTCACTTTTTCCTCCAAGAGCTTTACCTACGTCAGCAAAATATACAACACCTCACTTTGAATTGTTTTCGAAAAAGTTTTACAAGTACAGAAAAAGAGATTCCCCTGTTCATCAATGTGCAGACACAAGTACGATTACTCTATTTTTGTCATACTGAACTCAACAATTAGTTTTTTTGACTGCTAAGATGTTTTTGTAGGAAAAGGCTATTGCTAAGTCGCTTGCAGTACCCTCACTTTGCATTAATCATTGTTTGTCCTACATTCTCCCTATCAGAAGTCACTATTCAACTGGACAAATGGTCGGAAAAGTAACGTTTTAGTCGAGGTTCGACAGGGTGACTTCCTTCACTGTATGCTGACGGTATCACCACTCGTCTATGTTATCGAGGCATGAAGTATGTCACAACATCCCATTTTCTATGGTTTCCCTCGAAATACCTCAAGGATAGTTTGACCTTGGGATTTCTTTGGTTTTCCACTTGATTTTACGTTCTTGAGAGCTATAACAAGAGAAAAAAGGCAGTTTTTACACCAAACTGCTACAGAAAATATCTTGAAAAATTATCCCAGCAACCTAACTCAATGATTTTGAACCGACTCGCTAGTGATAACCTAATCCAACGCAAACTTCACAACTTTCTAAACTATAATGCTATCTCTTTTGTTAGCCAGTGAGAAAAAGTTTCATGCAGCTTCAACCAAACATCAGAGATGTTATTTTGGGAGCTTTCGAATCTTTCTAACAACTCAACTAGCCAAAGAACTTTTGAAGAGCTACACTTTAAGATGAGTTTTGTTATCCCGACACTTTTTGTTCAAAAGAAAAGAAGCCATCATTTTTCGAAAATAAGAAAACAAACCCTTAAGTTTTACAGACTTATTTAAAAAGCTTTCAGTTCATCAGCGAACTTATACGTCTAACCACTAGAGTTTTTCTCTTAGCTTCAACTAACATCATTAAATGGTTTAGGAGCTTTTGAATATCTCTTTTAGTGACTTTTTCACTCAAGGTATCTAAAGATGTTACTCTCTCCCCTTAGTCGGCGCCAGAATGTAGATGTAGAAAATCCTACAACTACATCCAACAATCTATGTGATTTTGTAACAAGCATAAGTAAGTAAGAGACTATAAGAACACAAGATATACGTGGTTCAGAATGATTACCTACGTCCACGGGGGTGAAAGGTTGATCTTATTACTTCTCACAAGGATACAAGCTCTACTTCTCTCTACAATACTCTCTCAATATGCTCTCACTCACTTACAGATTGCTTGCCTTTCTCTCTTGACAAAGCTCTCTATTTATAGGCTAACTAGCTCATACAACAAAGTCACAATATAAGACACGGTTCATCCTACTTGATGGTCTCGTCGGGTGATGAGTAATGTCGCTTCCGATATTTATCACCCGACCCTAATATGATCCCGATGAGTATTGCTCTTGATACACTTTTTCCCGATGTTGATGCCCTGGTATTCTTTGGCCTAACATCGCCTTATCTCCCGATCCGAACTGATACTTTTATTCCCTGGCCCCCACTTTGACTGAGTTCTTCTGTTCTGCCCACGTGCCTTGCCAGTGTACTTAGTATCCTTGTTCCCGATGAGTATCTTTCCATCACATTCGAGTATCTCCTTTACACATACTTGTTCCACGATCGCTTGGTTGGTATTTATTTCTTTGTGCCTGAGATATAGAGGATAATTCAGTGCTACGTATCGTGCTTTCTTCAGTGTGTCATGGCTCCAGATTACTCCGCGTAGCTCTGTCCTTTATTTACACCTACATTTATAAAGGAGGTTATAGTCAAGGGATACTGCCGAATTACTGTGCATGCCGACAACTCATGACAAGGTTTTGTTATGAAGGCTCATCGCGCAATTAAAAATCTAAAATCATCTACACTGACTCACGGTCAGCAGTTTTAATGGGATATTAAACTAGACTCAACCAAAGCAATTACTATCATCGAAATGCATCACGAATAACAAAGTTTTTTTTCGTACAGCTTCAGACTGCATCGAAATAAACGTGCTAAAGTGCGCCAATTCACCAGATGGACATTCCCATCCATCACTTCACACAATTCAGACTCAACCTCTATCCTCTCACTAGGCCAGACCCTTTCTCTCTCATATACATCATAGTTTATGCTTTTTATTATCTCATAAATAAATAAATAAATTCAATTTAGTCTTCTTTCCGTGATTTCATCGTCTGTTCTCTGTCTCTTTCTTTCTCTCTCTCTAGTCGTTGAAAGCTGCAATGGACTACTTGGTGAGACTTTCTCTGCAAAAGAAAAACACAGGGAGAGGGAGTAGAGTACCAGATTTTAACAAGTGGTGTTGGTGTATAGGATAATAATAAAAAATACGGCACACTTTCCATTTTCATGCTAAAAGATAAAAAAATGAAGCTAGCTTTCTCAGTCAGATACATAAGATAGAATTAGATAGAAGTGAAGTAAGAAACTAAGAACAGAGAGAAAGAGAGAGAAAAGAAAAAGTCGGTTTCTTTTTCATTTTTACTCCTGGCTCGGAAGTGTGTACAGTGGGTAAGAAGAAACAACATGAAAAAGAAGAAAATTCACTCTATAATTCGACTACTCAATAACTTTTGATCTCGCGTGTTATAGAAAAAGGCCCACTTCAGATTTGTACAGTACTTTTTCTTTCTTTTACTTTACCTTTTGCAGATTTTGGTTCTGGAGTTTTGGATTATGTGGCGAATTTAAGTAGAATTTGTAACAAAAGTTAAATGCTCGATAGATTTCCTGATGTGGGTTGGTGAGTGACTGAACCTTTTGCTTTGTTCAGCGCCTAAACAAAATTTTGAAAAAGAAATATGACTTTTTTTTGTTTTCTTTGGTATTTTTGATGATGGAGCTGTAAATAACAAATGAGATGTAATCAGATGCTCTTAGTTTCAATCATGGTGTTCATAAGTGTGGGTTTTGGGGATATTTCAAGTGAAGTGAAGATGGGTTTATCATCTGTTTTTTTTTAGATGTATTTTTGTTATTGATCACATGGGTTCGGTTATTGAAGAGAAGATTAAGACGACATCGGCAGCAACAGCTGGGTTGATTAATACGCCTGCACAACCTACTAACACTCTGCTAGAAGAGATGCAGGTTTTGAAAGAATTTCAAGATCAGTCTGGTTAGTTTTGTTTTGTTGATTCTGCAGTTTTTTTTTTTAAGACTTGATGCAACTTGGCCAAAAAGAAGACAGTCTAGTTAGTACTACAAGGCCTTCCTTTTGGTTGAGGAGTAAAAACCAAAGACCCTCCTTTTGTATATGCAAAGAGAATTTCTTTTGGGTTTTATATTGTTATGCATGATCATCTTCTTTTGGTTTTGGTTATTGGATTTCAGAAGCAAAGAAGAGTATAAATTCAGAGTTATGGCATGCTTGTGCTGGGCCACTAGTTTCATTACCTCAAACTGGAAATCTTGTACTCTACTTCCCTCAAGGTCATAGTGAGCAGGTCTGTTATAAGTTATCCTTCTATAGTCCATTCTTTCTTGAGGATGCTGTGCATTAATGATCTATCAACTTTTTCTATTTTGACTTAGGATGTTTAATAAGTTGTTTTAAATTTCTTTTCTTTTTGGTGTGTTTTCTGGGTAATATCTGAAGATGGCTAAATGTTACTAATCCGAGAGGGATAGTAGCAGAGAGACAGACAGTCGAAACTTTTAAATCCCACTTCTTACATGCTTATCTGAATCCATGTGCTGCATCAATAGTTTTCTCAGAACATGAAATCTCAATTGATGGTGAGTGGTGATTTTTGTGCTTATAATTTAAGTTTGGTGGTTTTTCCAGGTAGCGGTTTCAACGAAAAGAGCAGCGACATCACAGATACCGAATTACCCAGGCCTCCCATCTCAGTTGACCTGTCAAGTTCACAATGTTACATTACATGTATGGTGTTGTAATGGGAGGTTTTTTTAATTTGTTGTTGGGTTTCATTTTAACAGTTGTTTGCTCTTTATTATCACTGATGAATTGCATTTTGGTCTTTCAGTGCGATAAAGAAACAGATGAGATTTTTGCGCAAATGACTCTTCAGCCGGTGAATTCTGTATGTTTATTTCACTATTTGACTTGGTTAATGTAATATGATTTGTGACAAAAAATAAAATAAAAAATATAGAAATGTATATTAATTTGATTTTTCTCGAGAAATTCTTCTGTTATTTAGGAAAAGGATGTATTTCCATTTCCCAATTTTGGAGTAAAAATCAACAAGCATCCAACGGAGTTCTTCTGCAAGACACTAACAGCAAGTGATACAAGCACACATGGTGGTTTTTCAGTGCCCCGTAGGGCAGCAGAAAAGCTGTTTCCCCCATTGGTAAAGATTGACTATGTGAACCAGAAAAATTTACAAGCTTCACTCGAGAGACTGAAGGTGTAGTTAGATTTGGTAAATGTTTCTTATTCTTTTGACTTATTATAGGATTATTCAATGCAACCCCCAACTCAGGAGCTTACTGTGCACGATTTGCATGATAATTCGTGGACGTTTCGTCACATATATCGCGGTGAGTACCATTTCACTATTTCTCTAGTTCAGTATATTGAAGATGATACTTCAATGAAAATGGGTCTCTCTGGTTGCTGTCCTCTTTGTCTCAAAAAAGTTATTTGTCCTGTAGGGCAGCCAAAGCGACACCTTCTCACAACTGGATGGAGTGTCTTTGTGGGTTCAAAAAGACTAAAAGCTGGGGATGCTGTTCTGTTTATCAGGTAAGCTTATTTAGGAGTATGATCAAGTTTAACCTTTTTGAAACTAATATAGTCATAGACTGGTAAGCATGCTGTCTTAACTAAAGAAATACTTTGTTAAAAGGGATGAGAGGTCACAATTAATGGTGGGTGTAAGGCGTGCTAATCATCAACAAACAAATTTGCCATCATCTGTTCTCTCTGCTGATAGCATGCATTTCGGAGTCCTCGCTGCCGCAGCTCATGCTGCAGCTAATCGAAGCCCATTCACCATATTCTACAATCCGAGGTTTGAGTTTCCTCCTTTTTTGTTCATTATTTATGTGTATTTGTATTTCTGAACTATGTTACTTCTCTGCTTGTGTAGGGCATGCCCTTCAGAATTTGTCATTCCATTGACCAGATTCCAAAAGGCCGTATATGGCACACAGGTGTCTGTTGGAATGAGATTTGGTATGATGCTTGAAACCGAGGAGTCTGGTAAGCGCAGGTATTTCCTTTTACCAAGGCTTATTTCATCTATATTTTTAGAGTCCCAATTCATGACGTTGAACCAAATTTATCATCCTATTTCCAGGTACATGGGCACAGTTGTAGGTATTAGTGACTTGGATCATTTAAGATGGCCTAATTCTAAATGGCGTAATCTTCAGGTAAATGAAGGTGTCTTTGGCATTCTCAATGCTTTTTTCACAGTGTTAGCTAATTATTGTTTTTCTCATAACCAGGTAGAATGGGATGAAGCTGGATGTGGTGAAAAGCAGAATAGGGTTAGCTTATGGGACATAGAGACTCCTGAAAGCCTTTTCGTTTTTCCGTCCCTGACTTCAAATCTCAAACGACCAGTACACACTGGATTTGGAGGTATTCTTTTCTTGAATTTATACCGTGAATTTATGCCGTTCTGGAAATTTGTACTACGCTTTTGTGAATCCCTAAAATGTGACCTCGCATGCAGAGAATGACTGGGGAAATCTGTTCAAGAGACCTTTTGCTCGTGGCCCTGAAAACGGAACTGGTGCTTTCTTGTACTCCTCATTTCCCAGTCTCCTGAAACCCCCAGTTGCTGGCCCCATCGGAGCCATGTCTGCGGGTTACCTTCCACCTTGTGTTACTAGAGGAACTCCTCCGCTGGTGGTGGGAGAATCATCTGTAAAACCTTTTGCTTCCCAGAAGTTTCAGTTTCTTTCAATAGATGGCACTTCACTTCAGAATCATAATTCTTGTCAGAACATCCTTGATGTGCCCCAGATTTTGAAATCAAATTTGTTACCACAAACACATGCACGTGAAAATATCAATCCTCCTTTCAAAGTAGAAAGGCAATCGTCGCCCAAACCACAAAGCGAGAAACCAGAAACACGGCCTATGGTGGTATCAGATCAGCTGAATCAGCCGGCTTCCTCCTCCAAATGCACTGAAGACAAGTTGGATGGCTCTATGAATTCTCATACCCTCGTAAATCAAATGTTACATCCTAACCATGGCATGTTATTGCCGCAAACAAGTCAACAATTGGAGCCGAATACGCTCCATCAACATCAGATTGATACCCTCTCTTTTGATGCAAGTAATGCAACTGGCTTACTTCCCTATCCAATGAACCTCTCATCATCTCAGTACTTGGATAATGATGATTGGATGTTGCACTCCGGCCAGTCTCTTGCAGGAATTCTTAGATCACCAGCACCACCATCTGGATGTGGTTTAGAAGACCTCCCAATGCTGTATCCAGAAATGGGTAATGTAGCAGCAACTTCATTGGGTCAAGAAACTTGGGCTCCTCAGCTGAACTATTTAAGATACTTATCTCAAGAACAAGAGCTCACCCCATCCCTTCAGAGACTTCCAACTACTCTTCAGGGTTTCTCAAATTCAGGTGTTGGACTCAAAGACCTCTCTGAGGATAGCAAGAATCAATGTGAGATTTATAGCGGTCTTCATTTTGAATCAAGCAATGGAGGAAGCACTATCATAGATCCTTCTGTGTCGAGCACCGCCTTCGACGGAATTGGCTCACTGGGGATTGAAGGGTTCCAGAGTTCTAATTGCTTAGTTGGTAACTTTAGTTCAAACCAAGATGTTCAGTCTCAGATTACCACAGCAAGCATGGTAGATTCTCAAGCCTTCTCTCTCCAAGAACTTCAGGACAATTCAGGAGGTACGTCATCCAGCAATATAGATCTCGATGACACTAGCCTCTTACAGAATGGCTCATGGCAGCAAATATCTCCACCTCTAAGAACGTATACAAAGGTATTGAATTGATATCATTGTTTACCAGAAAACTATCTGTTAAGAGTGAATACTTGATGACATTTGATGTTTTATCTTCCAGGTCCAAAAGGTAGGATCAGTTGGGAGATCAATTGATGTTACAAGGTTTAAGAACTACGATGATCTCAGATCTGCTATAGCTTGCATGTTTGGCCTTGATGGTATGCTTGATGATCCAAGAGGTTCAAGCTGGAAGCTTGTATATGTAGATTACGAAAATGATGTGCTTCTTGTTGGTGATGATCCGTGGGAGTAAGTCCCTTCTAGTACTTGCACTGCCGATTTCTGTTTGAATCAGTTATTTACATACATAAACAGATTATCACAATTGACAATCAGTTGAACTGACAACAAGCTATAATTGGGTTCCATTGTGCAGGGAGTTCGTTAGCTGTGTCCGTTGCATACGGATTTTGTCTCCTTCAGAAGTTCAGCAAATGAGCGAAGATGGATTGAATCTATTAAGTAACACGGTAGTGTAATGAGGAAACTATAAGAGGAGCATGCCTAGGCCCTAGCTAATTTCCTTGATTTGACCAGATTTGCCAATTAAGAACTAAGCAAGAGCCCGCAATTAACCTCTATTAATTGTCATCAAGAATAAACCTTTAGCATCTCTAAGTTGCTCTTGGATTCGGCTCATGTGTTCGTACAGTCTTAGCATCAGTTGATATAGCTAGGGAAATTGGCTGGCACCCTTCGAAAGTTATCATCTCATCTGTGGTAGCTAGTTAGTTATAAGTTTGGGGATCTATAATATTCATCATATTGTTGTTAGTTTTTGTTTCTTCTACATCATATATATATATAATAGTGATATTACCGGTATGTAATCTGTTGCAATAGGTATTATATATAGGTGAGGTCAGCTAGATACTTTCTCTTCTTTATGAAAGTAATTTTTTGCTTTGGTTGATCAGTTTATGGTTGCTGAATCCTCAGCAGTCAATAGTTAGCGAACCAACAGATCTTTTTATCATCGCCAACCTGTGCATAATCTAGTGTAGGAGATTTGCTAAAAGCATTACTTTGAGATCTAAATTACAATGACAACTGGAGGAAAATCATAATGCTGAATGCTGAACTGAAGGATTTTTAGCCAAGTTGACAACATACAAAACCTTACACAGTATTGTCTTTTACTTTCTCGGTGACCGGGATTAGTCTAGTTACTAGTAATTACTGGTTCAAACATCCGAGTCCATATTTGTCTCAGCATAGAATAGAATTATGAAAATACCAAATTAATACAAAACTAAAACAACAAGAAAAAAATAACCTCTTCCTTTATAGCACATTCGAAGGTATTAATATCCCAGTCTTGTTGGTTTCTGTAGAAGAGCTGACAAGTAAACCTTGGGTTTCCTTGCTTGATTTGCATCGAACTTCTCTCCTACTATCCACTTCCCACTTCAGTTTCTTGTACAGAAATTTATCAATCAACTGTGTGAAAATCCTCTTCTGTTCATTGTCTGAACAATAGTAGCTATCCAACCAAAACAATCCTCCAACTCGTAAAATTCGGTCGACATCAAACATTAAGAACTCCATTTTCTCAGATCGATCTCCGTTACTTATCCCTTTTGAGATATGAATTAGAACAAATACATTGTCGTAAAATGGAAATCTCTGATCTAAACTTAAAAATAAAGGGAAAAGACCTCTTACAGCTATGAAGTCATTGAATGGTGCGTCTACGTTCAAGGTTGAAGTAACTAGAGTTACATTTCTCTCAGCCATTCTTGCAGCTAAATTTCCAGACCCACCTCCTATATCAAGTCCTATCCTAATTCCTCCATTTCCCAAGGCCAAAACATCATCAACTAGAAAATCAATCTTACTACTGGCTTTCACAAATTTTTGCTTGTCATTGCCATTAACCAAATCAAAACAACCAACACAATCTTCTATAATCTTCTTACTATATAAACAACCAAAGTTCTTACAACCAAGTCCACTCCAAGTAACTACATTATTGCTAACAGGTTGCCAAAGTGAAAGTGGAAATGGGAAAAGCCCCTCCTTGGTAATCGGCTTCGTCAAACAACGTCTTCTAGGTAATGGTTCGCACCCTCTTAAGATCAAATTCTGTGCAAGACTCCAATCATCTGGACAAACACCACCCACTTTGTAATTCATGAATTGAGATAAGAAACTCATGGATTTTTCACAAGAATGTCCAATTGAAGAAACCATTTCTGCCATCCCAGTTCTGGAATCTTTTCCCAGAGGTAGTGGGTGGAATTGGAGGAAGAGTTTTAACTCGTTGGGTACACTAGATTTTGATGTCTATGTTTCTATAGCCAAGAAGCTCTGTTTCCAATTGAGCAAGTTTCTTTTGAGATGAACTAATTTCTCTAAGAATCAAAGAAACATGTTCAGAGATTAATGACACTTTGTTCCCAGTTTGGGTTTTTGGAGTTGAAGTGAACGCATAGAAAGCAAAAAGATTAGTTGCCAGAACGGAGAATAGCATGATAAAATTTAGAGCTGAAGAACATAGAGAAGCTCTCTTGTGTCTTGCTGTTCCATCTCCAAGTTTTAGAGTTACAGAACCCATGAGAGAGAGAGGAACTGTGAACTGGATTACCGGTGTGATGTTGTGAATTGCACTTTCAGTTTACACGAGAGTTTTATCTTGTTTTGGTTTGTACCCAACGCTGTGTGAACAAAGCTAGAGTGAAGTAAGATGAAATGGGTGTAAATATGAACACGTTGATGGTTGGCCTTGTGATATTGCCTAGCAAGAAAGTTGTCGGTTGGAGTTTAAACATTGACAAGCCATTGAACATGGATATTAAATCCTTAACACCATTTTTTGGTCTGATCATTATTGGAACGTGATGTAGGACCAATCACCATTGTTGATTTTGATTTCCCTTTTCTTAACCTTTGGGGCTAACAGCCGCAGCGGGTCCATTTAGATTTGAGGACCAGTGCCCCATAGGAGAAATTGATCCGTGAGGGATCACTTCAATAACGACGAGGACCTGGTTCAGACTCTAGGGTAAATAGAGTCCCAACACCACAGTTCCCTCTACTAACGAAGTGACTTCTAAGTATGGCTAACGGAACCAGATTTAACCTGAGAGATGTCAGGAAAGAAAACTTATGATCTAAAATCAGTCCCTTTCTAGAAATTATAGTACTGTAACTGTATGTCTCCACAACATGCTCAAATCTCAACAACATGCAAAATCACGGGATAATAAGTAATAAGTTAACAACCCATCCTACGGAGAGCATTATAGCAAAACTGAGAAGACGGTAATAAGATTTTCTTGAGTGACAAAGCATGGTAAAAAAAAATCTTTGCTAATAAATGGACGGTGAAGACGCCGTTCTTACCTCAAGACTCAAGTAATGCCTTGCTTTTGTTTTAGCAAGAGGTCACAATCTGAATCTTAAATGTATATTGGTGAGTTAACAAAACCCTCCATCAAAATTGGAAAAGACTTTACAAAAAAGAGTGTACACAAGAGTACCATGGTCCAGTAACGGGCAGCCAAAAACAAAAACAAAAAAAACCCACTCCTAAGTGTCTCTAGTATTATTTTGATTGATTAAAAACCATCATAGGTGTTCCCATCTATGTCTCTGCCTCTCAATGATGAGCAGGAACCGCCACTTTCTTTTTAGCCTGAGAAATATAAACAATCAAATATGATTAACATTCCTACTTGCAAGGCAGCAGATTATGAATATATCATGTCTCCTTAGTTTTCTACTAAAACAAGGTTGGGACACTTCAACAGTTACAAGCTTATCAAGATAAAAGAAATATAGCAAGTACAATGTAAAAAGTCAAGTGCCACAACCCTAAACTATTGAATGGGAAGTTGTTACTGAAAGAATGATGTTATAATTCAGCATAAAATGGGTGAATCACACAGACGGAAGCATAAAATCAAGCTCAATCAATAAAGCAGAGCATGGGCAACAAACAAACTCAAGGACCAATGAGGACTGACTCAACGTAATTAATGATTGTGACTTAGAAAGCAAGATACAGAGTACAAGTGTACAAGCCCATAGAACAGATCCTATTTAAGTAAGGTTGTTATGAATTGTGACTTTTGAGTTAAGTAAGCCTTCTTGAAACAACTTAGGCCAATGCTTGTCTGCCTTAGGTATGCAAGTAACAAAGATAATCACTGCTCGTTCATTCTTCTGGATTATCCTAGTGAGTTGGCTAAGGACACCACTACAATCAGGGGAAATGGTAGCCCCAAGCTACACTCTTCAGAATCCCGACTCCTGAGAGGTAATCCTAGGAAACACATATTCAACTTTTATGTTTGATTTAGTTACTAATGCTACAGATTCTTACAGGTTACAGCAAGCAAAAAAGCAGAATTGACAAAATTCGTTTGGTGCATTTTCTAGGTTCGCAATTACTTCTGTTTGCTAGAAACTGCATATATTCTAAAGTAGCACAGCCAACAAAGCTGTACTGTTCTAACTATTCATTCTCAAAAGTGTCTTGAATAAGTTCGGTTAGGGATTCAATAACAATATTTGACATGTGAACAAGAGGATAAACAAATATAACTTCACCAATCCATGAAGAGTGAACATCTACTATAATCAAGATACGGTATGCAACTTTAAGTGACCCAAAATTGAATAGCTTACTAAGTCCACAGATAACCAAGTCTACAACAATTTAGAGAAATCAAAATTTAATATGTAAAGAAGAACAAATCTAGGAGCAGAACATTCATCAAATAAAAGATCACGAGCACTAAAAAATAAACCCTAGATTTTCCAAATTTCTAAACCAAATAACAAGATCTAAGGGAAAAAATTTAACAGCTCAAGCATCAAAAAAACAAAATACAAACTGTACCTTGCAATCATATAGACAAAATTACTTCATTCAGCAAAGAACAGTATATCCCCAATAAATAATTTTTCAATGAAAACTATGTGGATTCTTTGAAAAATACCTGAAGATACTTGAGCTTCAAGCTTCCGTAAACAATACCAGCTGTCAAAGCAGAAGCCCTAGCAACCTGTAAGAAATTTTTAAACAAAAAAGATGAACAAAATCAAAACGGTTTCTCTAAACAAGATGAGAAATCAGGGCAGAAAAACTGAAAAGTGTTGTGGATATTACCAAGGAAAGACTGCTGGTGCCAGAGTAAGGGCCTAGTGGAAGCGCCATTGGTGAAAAAGTAGAATTAGGGATCTTCTGTCGAGCAAGAAAACGAAGGAGAAGTCTAGAAAACACAATGAAGGAAGGATGAATTTTGTTTTAGACTTTTAGTTCGATGTCAAATTACCAAAAGGTCCTCTCTTGTGAACTACGTTATCTGACTGGTGATGGGTAGGCCTTACAACTTCATAACGTTCGTACATGAGCCCAGTTCGGACGTAACACCAGCAGGCAACAGTTTTTTTATGAACAATAATTTGGGGACTACTCAAAAAAGGTGGGGGACTACTTTGTGATAGGAATGTCCACCCTACATTCTAAGGGGTGTCCTAAAAGATTAGGGAAGACTAATCTGCCCTTATCCTAATTAAGGTTATAACTAATCCTAATAACCCACTAATTTAACCACTACCCACTAATCTAACCCACTAAATTAAAACCTAAAATCAGTTTCAAAACCTTTTCTTTTCTTTTATTCTTCTTCTTCTTCTTCTTCTCCAACATCAACCAAGAAGTCCGATTCGAGTAAAATGAAAATCCGCAGGTAATTTCCTTCATACCCATTCCTTTTAATCGTTTTTTGTTGAAGAAATCGATTAGAAATCATCAAAAACCATAGAAAATGGTAGTTACAGTATAGATTTCGGCTAGGAGAAAATTTTGAAAACCCTAGATTTTGGTAACTGAACTTTCAATATGAAGACAGTTCGGCCAATTAGGAATTTTTAGGTAACCGAACTATGTAGTTCGGTAAGCTCGCAAAAAAAATTCGTAACCGAACTCCTTCTTTATATGAGAAGTTTGAGTTCGGTTTAGTCGATAAATTTATATAGGTAACCGAACTTTGATAAAATATAGTTCGGTTACTTCGAAATTTCTATGGGGTAACCGAACTTTGATCTGTCAACACCAAACTTGTAGTTCGGTGACTTCGCAACTTATACCAGATAACCGAACTTTAGTCTGTTAACATTTTGTGTTTGATGTAATCCCATGTTCAATTTTATTTGATAAGACAATATTCTGCTTAGCTAATAATGTGGTTTTCATTCATTAGGAACAAAGGAAAAAAATCTAATCCCCACCTAGATGAAGATTTGAGAACTCCCACCCCTCGTGGTAGAATACATTTGGATTTCCGAAACCGTGGTACTAAAAATGCTAAACATGGAGGGGGATCGTTACAGGAAGTGAACCAAGAGAATGTTCGTAATGTAATCCAAGATGTCAATCAAGAGGTGATGGAGAATAAAATTGATAATGTTATTGAAGAAGAAAATGATGATGAAGAAGGGCAAGGAAATGAAGACCAAGGAAATGGAGAGGTTGAACAACAAAGAGAACACGTTGAAAATGTATAGGAAGAAGAACAAGGACAGGGCAAAGAAGGAGAAGGATAAGAGGAAGAGAAGGATGAGGAATGAGAGGAAGAAGAGGAGGAAGAGGAGGGAGAGGATGAAGAGGAAGAAGAGGAGGGAGAGGATGAAGAGGAAGAAGAGGAAGAGGAAGAAGAGCAAGAAATTGTTTGTTAGCTTGGCCGCCATGAAATATCCTTCAAGATGCTCCGGACGAGGGTGGTTATGACAACCTTCCATAACCTTGTAGAGAACCCATCCACCCAATTCTTCGTTGTAAGTAAATGCAAGCTTGAATGGGCATTTAATCTTCTTTGAGAAAGTTTTGTTCTTTCCTATTTGTCTTGCCTTTATAAACATAACCCTTCCTCTTGTGGCTTTTATCGGGATCACCGCTTCTCTCACAAACCATTTCAAAGCGGGTTTTGCTTTCTCTCCCATTCAATACTAATACGCACATGTCTTTTAGTGCATGTTGTCTAGCCCAACTCTTTGCCTCTAAAGTACTTTTGAATACCAAGTCATTCATGTAGTGATGGGACGTGTCATCGTACAAAATATCAATAGGGGTAGGTTGATTTTCCATTGGTTCTATTAGATCAGATGCAACCTACGAGTAATAGCACAACGTCAATACCAACTAAAAATAAGAAATGCTTAAATTTTCGGCAATGTAAAAATAATATACGATCCTGCCGAACAAAAAGTTCGGTTATGAAAAAAATATTGCGATCTTGCCGAACTTGTTCTTTGGAATTTTCTATGGTATAGTTCGGCAACATAATTACTACACTCGACTAAACCGAACTACAAAGTTCGGTTAGCTATTCAATGAACGTGATTTGCGATCTTGCCGAACAAAAAGTTCGGTAACAAAGGGACTAAAATCGACTAAACTGAACTATTAACTGTATACTCTATAAAATTAGTTCGGTAACGTTTTCTGGAAAAAGATAACCGAACTCTCAAAAACCTCCATTAAAACAGAATTCGGTTACCTGCGTATGCTGAAATGAGTAACCGAACTGCACATATAGGAGAGTTCGGCTACCTGTTCTGCAGAATTGCTAACCGAACTACTTTGACCTAGACGAAATTTCTTCCTGAAATTTTCGATTTGGCCATTTTTTTGCACAATTCAAGCTACATTAACTAAATTTGAGCCATACATGAGTACCCATAACTTCATCTTCTGGTTGTGGCTGATAAAATTCATCATTTGGGTCGTTAGGTTGAGTTTGGGGTAAATAGCTTTCATCATCTAACAAATAACTTATATCCGGATCATTAGAAATATTGACAAATATATTAGGAGATGAAGGAGGTTCTGATTCTGAGGAGGAGGTATCATCACATGAATCACTCATATCATATTTACTAAACTAAAAATAAGATTTTTTGGGTTCTTCCCTCTTTTTCTTCATCTTTTCTTCTTCTTCTTCTTCTCTCTCAATAATTCTGATTCTAACAAAACTATAGGGTGTTTTTCACTTTGTTTGTTTAATCTAAAACGATAAAAATTTGAATTTAAAATCAAATATCCAACATAAGCAACTTGGTTAATTTAAGTAAATGAATACATTGCTATAGTACCCCCATTTTTAGAGAGACGGCTATTTATATGAAGACAAAATATAAGAAAGGAAATTAAGTTCATATAACTCCGAGAAAGAACTATAACCTCCCTAACTTGGGCTATAATATCTTTCGAACAAATATCTTTCAAATTTTGGGAATCTTTCGTTTTTTTGATGATAGATTTTGTGTTATAAGTTTCCCAATTGTATTTTGTAACTTCGTCTGAGTTCAATGGAAAATGATGGAATATTTCCTACGATATCCATCTAAGCTCAATCAACCTGAGCATTTTTTGAAACATCATGCCATAGTGCGCAAGACTCTGTAGAATATAATTGTGAAGATTTGACTCAATTCGGTAGTATATAGATGATACTTTATATTACCAGTAACATACATCTTCGACAGTAGATGATATATTTGGTCTTCTGAATAACAAAAACGATTCCCCTAATATTAGTCATTAATTTTCATTTTTTTGTCATATGTATAATTAAGGGCCTTTTTGTCTGCACCTTCAAAAAAACAATTCAAACTCAAGTCAGCCCACAACAATTTATTTTTCTTGGTTTCTTGGTCTCTAACAATCTTCCCCTTTGTCAATTTTAGTGACAAAACTATCAATACAAATGGATTACAAAATAAATAAACTTTGTAGCTTCTCATCCAAATGCTTGATTTCCTTGGTTCTTCAACATTACTCGAAATCTTTGTCACTTCCAAGTACTCCAGTGATTCTGAACGTGTTCAACTCAGCCACATAGTTGTTGAAGATCCATAGCTATAACAATGAGAAAACAGTAGCTCTCAATCATTGTTATACAGTGTCATAGTATTATTACACAGCATCAAAGTCCTATTGTATCATAACTTTGACAACAATACTATGGTGATATGTATCACTCACCCTTAGTCAATACTTCATCTCACAATGAAAATCACTCCCCCTTACATAATGATCAGTAAACCTTATGTATTTGTAGTGTGAACTACACATTAATTCTCCCCCTTTTTGTCAATATAAATTGGCAAAGGTACGAAAACTAGTGGGATCATAATGAAATTCTCATAGAGATACTTCATGACTAAAAGTGAATATATCAACTTTGTTTCGATGATTTCACATAGTCGAAACTTAGTGTATTCATCAAGGAGTTTATAAATATACAAGAAAACTCCTACAATATTCCACAGCCGCACTCCCCACAAAGATTTTGCAATTAAGCACAAGTTCAATTAAGAACTCTCCCCCATAAATGTCATTTCTGAGAGAACAACAAGAGCGACCTTACTTTTACAAGAAAAGAAGGATTTCTTTGGACATTAAAAAATTACATGAAACATGAAATTGTATCCAGAAAACTCAATTAAATTAACCACAAGAGAACCCATGATTAATTTAATCGGAAATGCTCAACATAAGAGAACTTATGGAGTCGTACAGTACTTTCACATAGAATTGGATTAGGGAAAGATCAATACTGCAGAATATTCAAAGATTCATTCTATTTTCATCAATATTTGCATAATGATATCATAGACTTAATCTTTGTTATCAAAAGTTCATTCTATTTTCCATCAATATTTGCATAAAGACATATAATAGACTTAACTTTTGACATATATTGGATAATCATAGTTCACGGACGCAAACACACATATCCCATAACAATTTTTGCAATATATAAAACCCATAAAGATTAATACTGCAAAATCATCTTCCAAATAAACTTTAGAATTTAAATAAATAAATCTAAAAACATTGCAAGATGAAAACCATTGGCAATAGCTATGTGTACTCACAATAATTGTTATTCCAAACACTAGTTATCCTTCTTAAAACACAAGAATAAATTCTCATAAGAAGTTTCCTAGACATCGCAGAGCTTTCTCAGAGCATCTACTGAGAATTCCTTCTCATTATTGAAAAACCCATTGATTATGGGATCGTTCAATTCCTCCAAATCTTCAGAAATATCAGTTAACTCACTAAGTTCTCTTTTTAGTCCACACAAGGTGTTCTTTGTTAGAGACAACATGTTCATAGTGAGCTATCTTTTCTAAAGAGAAAATGATTTAAGATTTTAAATCATTTCTTTTGTTGATGAAATCCTTCACCATACCTCTAAAGTTATTATCAAAATGAAAAACAGACAAGAGGCAGTTAGAAGAAAAAACTTCTTCATCATTTGTAGATCTCTCCTTCTTATTCCTTGAGGATTTAATTCCTTCACAAAGATACACATTAACTGCTTCAATTGCATCCCTTTTTGTGGTACCTCTAGTTACAGGAGCCATGAAACTGTATCTTTCAAAGATTAAAGAAGTGAAGGGCATTTTGATCACAAATGAATATAAATAGACCAATGGACATCCAAACCCTAGAAGAACTTTGAAAAGGTCTTTTACGGTTCATGATCCATAATCTATTTTAATAAATAAGATATTTTCTTAACATAAAAAACAAAAAAATTTAACAATTATACAAAACTTGAGCAACCTTGATGCAATCCTCATTTTCTCAAGTTAAAGATGAGGATGCAGACGTCACTAGTATTAGATAGTGACGGAGTGAGCCGAATGCTCACATCTTTTATCACATAGTGACTTATCAAGGTTTGTTGTATAAACAGACTTCTTACCTCATCTAAATCTGGTTCTTTTAGATGTCTTCTTGTCTTCAGGAGTACCCTGTTGATTACCCAAGGACAGATTCATTCTTTGCATGTCATTTTTAAGTTTGGCTATCCTTTTGTAGTTTCTCTTGAATTTCCAACATTTATCTTGGACATGATTTGCATTTCCACAAACCGAACAAATCAAGGAAGATTTATTTTCTTGCTTATTTGCCTCCTATTTATCACAACATTCATCATCAATTATTCCAAAACCAGCGGGAACAAAAGAGTTGTTTGTGCTCACACTTTTGCTTTTGAACCCTAAACCATTTGTGTTTCCAAAAGACTTCTGATCGAATAACATTGCTGAGATTTTGTCAGAACTTCTAGACAACCTTTGCAGGTCACACTTAAGAGTATTAATCTCTTTATCCTTCATAGATTGGGTCCTGGTGAATTCATCATTAAGACAATCTATCTCAATATTTTTCGCCTGAAGTGATTATTCAAGTTTCTCCAACGAAGCCTTTAGTTGGAGATTTTCTTGGTAAATTTCTTCACACTTATCCAAGAATTCAAAAATCTCAGTGTCACACTCAAACTCTGAATCAGAATTTGAGTAGGGAGAAGTTTCTACTGCGAGAGCTGAAAATTATTTGCACACATCGGAAGTATGCAGGATATTGACAACCTGGGATGATTTTTCTTGTATTGAATCATCTGAAGCATTAACCAGAGAGAGACATTTCTCACATATTTTGCTTCTTTTTACAATATTCTTGATCTTTTGAGTAATCACTGATTTATCAAAATCAACATGATTGGAACAACATTCACCATCCTAAGAAAAGTTAGAAGATTCGCTTGTGTTGGTCACAGCATTGAACACAGATGTTCTGACTGTGTTCTGATCAAGATCAATTATTTTTAACTTTCCAACAAGTTAATTTCTGGAAAGAGTGTTAAGGTTATTTCCTTCAACGATGGCATGTTTCTTAGAATCGTATTTGGCTGGTAACGATCTGAGAATTTCCATCACAATATCCTTTTCAGGAATAGTCTTACCCAACGCAAATGATGCATTAACAATTTCAGACACTTTGTGATTAGACTCATCAAATGATTTTTATTCATCCATTCGAAGGTTTTTCCAATCAGAATTTAGGTTTTGAAGCCTAGCTTCCTTTTCAGAGGTATTCCCTTTGAATACAGTGAAAAAACGGGGGTCTAACAACCACACCCAATATTTCGCTTAGCAATCTGTATGGAAAAACTCCAATATAATTCCAAGAGAATAAACTAGACAGTCAGACTCAATCAATGTAAATATATCCAAGAGTTGTGTCTCTGTTTCACAATGTAATCAGCAAATCAAACAGATAGAGAGCCTGATTATTATGTGAAACAACTTGAACGGTACCAAAGACCAATGTTCAAGAGTCAATCAATATAATCAACAACCAAAGGTTGGATATTCTAATTGATTGAATTACGCACAACCTGTGATATTTCTATTATATAACAAAATATAATGCTGAAAAGAAATAACACAGATACCATAAATTTTGTTAACGAGGAAACCGCAAATGCAGAAAACCCCCAGGTCCTAGTCCAGATTTGAACACCACACTGTATTAAGCCATGACAGACACTAGCCTACTACAAGTTAACTTTGGTCTCGAATATAGTTGATCCCTAATCAATCTCACACTGATCAAGGTACAGTTGCGCTCCTTACGTCTCTGAATCCCAACAGAACTTTACGCACTTGATACCCTTAGCTGATCTCACCCACAACTAAGAGTTGCTACGACCCAAAGTCGAAGACTTGATAAACAAATTTGTCTCCCACAGATAAACCTATGAGTTTTGTTCCGTATTTTTATAAATCAAGGTGAACAGGAACCAATTGATATACCGGACTTATATTCCTGAAGAACAGCCTAGAAATATCAATCACCTCACAATAATCTTAATCGTATGGTAACGAAACAAGATATTGTGGAATCACAAACGATGAGACGAAGATGTTTGTGACTACTTTTTATCTTGCCTATCGAAGATTAAATCTTGAGCCAATCTTAGAGAAGATAGTACTCAATCACGATAGAAGATGCAAGATCAGATCACGCAACTACAGAGAAAATAGTTGGGTCTGGCTTCACAATCCCAATGAAGTCTTTAAGTCGTTAACCTACAGGTTTCGTGAAAAACCTAAGGTTAAAGGAGAATCGACTCTAGTCGTAACTAGTATCACACAGGAGGTGTGGGGATTAAGTTTCCCAGTTGCTAGAGTTCTCCTTTATATAGTCTTTAAATCAGGGTTTGCAATCAATGTTACCTTGGTAACAAAGCATTCAATATTCACCGTTAGATGAAAACCTGATTAGACTCAAGCTAATATCTTTCAACCGTTAGATCGAACTTAGCTTGTTACACACAAATGAAATGTACCTTCATTTAGATATGAGTAACCGTACCTAAACGTGTACACCTTGTTGGCCCAACAATAGTTAACCGAAGTTAGCCATATGAACACTTTCATATCAACCTTATTCTTCTTAGCCATAACTTGTTCAAATTACTCAAATGAAACTAGTTTTAGAGTTGTTCAATTGTCTATATTCTCATAGAAGTATACAAGACACAATTGAAGCAAAATTGATTTTGATTCACTCGAATCAAGTCATGAACATTATAGCCACAGTTTGCAAAAGATTGCATTCCTTATTATATAACTGTATTAGTTCATGAACAAACCGATTTTAGAACATCATCTACTTAGGTATGCGTACCTAAGTATCCGGACCAAGTTTTGGTTTCGCCAGTACGCGAACTGGTATGCATACCATACAACCTTAGTAGAAATTCCCGGACATGAACCTTTCGCCATTACGCGTACCGGTTTGCATACCAGGTTCCCGGACTTCCTCAAACCAAAAAGTACGCATACGGGTATGCATACCATGGTTCCCGGACATGGATTACATATATGCAAGTACGTATACTATGTTTAAATCCATTTGTTCTAAACTTTATTTCAATCATTGAAACTTTCTTAGATGATGACAATAGATATTTTCACTAACTATTAGCATCAAAGTGATTTTCAAGTTATTGAAATAATAAATACGAAACATTCCGAGTCTACATCAAATGATTGTATCACACAAATCATGTAAGATGTTACCAGGTAATTTTCATATGATCATCTTTTGACTTTCGTCAAGAGTATAAGATGAACTTGGTTGAAGTTAAAGCTTACCAACACATATTTCGAGAAATATGTAAGCGAGTTAAACTCACCTCGAAATATCAAATGTGTATAATCGAAGTCTACAAAGATATCCGACTTTTATCTCAAATAGGAGATAGATTAAATAGACTTTTGAGTGATAGATGAGTTCAAGTCTCCACATACCTTTTGTTGATAAAGTTCCACAAGCTCCCCTTAGTAGTTCTTTGTCTTCAATCGATGAACGACGTGAAGTCTAAAGCTAAACTACACTTTCTATCCTAATCCGATACTTAGCTATAAGTAGAATAGAAATCAAGACTTATAGTTTTGGCAACTAAACTTGACAACAAGATTGAGATAGCAACGCTTGCGAGTTCGACTGAGCAGTGCTCTAACAATCTCTCCCTTTTTCAATTTTAGTGACAAAACTATCAATACATATGGATTACAAAATAAATAAACTTTGTAGCTTCTCATCCAAATGCTTGATTTCCTTGGTTCTTTAACATTACTCGAAATCTTCATCACTTCCAAGTACTCCAGTGATTCTGAACATGTTCAACTCAGCATCATAGTTTTTGAAGATCCGTAGCTATAACAATGAGAAAAAAGTTGCTCTGAATCATTGTTATACAGTGTCATAATATTATTACACAGCATCAAAGTTCAATTGTATCACAACTTTGACAACAATACTATGGTGATATGTATCGCTCCCCCTTAGTAAATACTTCATCTAACATGAAAACCACTCCCCCTTACATAATGATCCGTAAACCATATGTATTTGTAGTGTGAACTACACATTAATTCTCTCCCTTTTTGTCAATAAAAATTGGCAAAGGTACGAAAATTAGTGGGATCCTAGTGAAATTTCCATAAAGATACTTCATGACCAAAAGAGAACAACATATCAACTTGTTTAGATGCCATCATATAGCCGAAGTTAAATGCATTCATCAAGGAGTTTATAAAGATACAAGATAACTCCTACAATATTCCACAGCCGCACTCCCCACAAAGATTTAGCAATTAAGCACAGGTTCAATAAAGAACTCTTCCCCATATAATGTCATTCCCGAAAGAACAACAAGAGCGACCTTACTTTCACAAGAAAAGAAGGATTTCTTTTGACATTAACAAATCACATGAAACATGAATTTGTATCCAAAATACTCAATTAAATTAACCAAAAGAGAACCCATGATTAATATAATCGGAAATGCTCACATAAGAGAACTTAAAGAGCCGCACAGTATTTACACAAAGATGTGGATCAGGGAAGACCAATACTGCGGAATAAATATAGATTCATTCTATCTTTCATCACTATTTGCATAGAGACATATAATAGACTTAATCTTTGTAAACAAAAGTTCATCTTATCTTCCATCAATATTTGCATAATGACATAATAGGCTTAACTTTTGTTTGTCAAAATTTCATTCAATCTTTTATCAATATTTGTATAATGACATATGAAAGACTTAACCTTTGACATATATGGGACAATCATAGTTCACGGACGCAAACACACATATCCCATAACAAGTTGCAATATATGAAACCATAAATATTAATACTGAAAAATAATCTTCCCAATAAACTTTAGAATTTAAATAAATAAATCTAAAAACATTGCAAGATGAAACTCGTTAAAATAGCTATGTGTACTCACAATAATGGCTATTCCAAACCCTAGTTATCCTTCTTAAAACACAAGAATAAATTCTCATAAGAAGTTTCCTAGACAAAGTAAAACAAATCTAAGAGAAACTTAGATACGGTCAGCCACCAGAGAACGGACAAGGGCAAGTTCATCAGATGCTCTTTTCAGTTCGTTTTTCAGAAAAGCAAGGTTCCTTGATGCAATTTCAAGTTGTTCACTTACGACCTCAAAATCTTGAAGAAGATTTCCAACCAATTGAAGAGACATCTGGACTGGAAGATCTTTTTCATGATCAATTGCTTGAAAGCAAATTATGGAGATAGGTTCTTTGTGAAGATCAACAACCTTGGAATCATCAAATTTATCTTCCTTTTTGCATCCTTCCATTGTACACACCAAAATTCCAAGAAAAGTCTTGACGTTACTGAACGTGTATATATCGAAAGAAATCCTTGATATATATTTATAAAATTTTCATAAGGGAACCCTAGGGTTACTTGTAAGCGTTCGATAACGGGTCGGGTGCACAGAGTTCATGGTCATGACCCGGAAATCAAAAACCAGGAAACCAAAGGAGCTACTCGTTTAGAAGCATGTTTTTTGAGAAAAAAAGTTCTGAGAAAATGACAGGAAACTTTAGGTCAGAATGCCTTGGCACCAGCATATGTAATCTTGTTAGTACAACACAAAGTAGGAAAACAACTGTCATTAAGGAAGAACAAACCAAAAAAAAAATTGTCCGGAGCAAGGCTCAAAAAGAAAAATCAAAGCCGACAAAAATACAACACAGACCATTTCAAGAAGGAAACAACTTCTTGAGAGTTATGTGTATCTTCTCATGGTCTTAAATAGGATACACATAAGGAAATGGTCAAGTTGTAATTTGACGAGCATGAAGCTCATCAGGGGTATTGATATTTTCCTTTTCTCTTTCTAGACAGGAAACAGAAGTCTTATGAGGACTTTCAAAAGGATTAATAAGGGAAGGACAGGAGTTACCTGAAACAGCTTCTTTTCTCGCCTTCTTGATCTTGCGCTTGAGACTGTTGATACAAGTCTTGAGTTCCGAAACACGATTATTAATGTGAATATAATCAGGAACACCCATTTTGGTAACAAGATCATCATTGAGGGAAAGAGAGAAGTTTGAAGATTTTTCTTTTCTTCGAAAACTTTTTCTCTTTACAGACTTACCAGAATTATCCGTCATCCATATAACATTGTTATTTTTACGATTGTAAGCAGAAGTTGTGTTATATTCACAATCAGGAATTGGCTCATCACATCATTTTTCTTGATTGGGAGATGGACTTTTGAATTTACACGGAGAAGCAGGTTTAATTACTTCTTTAGACATCCAGAAAAAAATGTTATGAAGTTTTTCATTCCGTAAACGAAGATGACATCTCCTTTCGATGTGACCCTTTTTTTCCACAATAATAACAATGGAATGGAATGTTTTTGCAAGTTCTCCTATGAGCTATTTTTGAAGATTAACACTTTTTGTCCTTAGGAACATCAGCTGTTGAGGATAGTTTTTCACTTTGGTAGCAGTGAAATCTTCACTAGGAGATTTGCCATTAGCACGGAAAAAATTGATCTTACCGGTACTTAGAGTGTCTATTCCTTTATAGCCCAGACCACGTGTATCATGATGTTCTTTACATGCTCCTAGCATAGTGGATAATTTTGTAGCCTAGCATTGAATCTTTTCAGATTCTCTTCCAGTGATTTGATCTTATCAAGAGCAGCAACTAGATCAATCTTCAATTGTTTTTCTCTGGAGAGAAAGCTGATTTCTCTGTCATTAAAACATTTTTGTTGAGAGCCATATCTTGCTTCAGTTTCTGCAAATTTTTCTTTCAACACAAAGAGATTCCGATGAAGATTATCACATTCATATTTTTTTGAACGCACATCTTCTTCACGGTCTTTAAGAAGAGATTATAGAATTTTGTAACCAACATCATATCCCTTAAAGAGTTTTCTCAGTTTCCTGTTTTCTTGACAGAGAGGAGTCACATATTCATCCAAGCAAGCTGTTGAACCTTTTTTCTTTATGAGATGGTCAAAAAGCTTGATATATTGTGAGACTTCCTCATCAAGATCTTGTCACTCTTCTGAATCACTTCCATCTGAAAGTTCATCTAACCGTTCATCTAGGCACTTTTCCCAGTTGAAAGAAGTATCGGATAAGGGGGAAGATTTGAGAGATTTCTCAGGTGACTCAAGGCTTTGAACCACGTCGGAAGGTTTCTGAACTGGTGATGCGTTATCAGATACATTATTGTCCATAGTCAGATTAATACAAGCACAGAATTTTTAGGTCTTAAGCGTGTTTGCCTGCTCTGATACCAATTGAAAAAGCGGGGGTCTAACAACCACACCCAATATTTCGCTTAGCAATCTGTATGGATAAACTCCAATATAATTCCAATAGAATCAACTAGAAAGTCAGGCTCAATCAATGGAAATATATCCAAGAGTTGTATCTCTGTATCACAATTTAATCAGCAAATTAAACTGATGGAAATCCGTGAGCCTGATTATTATGTGAAACAATTTGAACGGTACCAAAGACCAATGTTTAAGTGTCAATCAATATAATCAACAACCAAAGGTTGGATTCTCTAATTTATTGAATTACGCACAACCTGTGTTATTTCTATTATATAACAAAATATAATGCGGGAAAAAAATAACACAGACACCATAAATTTTGTTAACGAGGAAACAACAAATGCAGAAAACCCCCGGGACCTAGTCTATATTTGAACACCACATTATATTAAGCCGTTACATACACTAGCCTACTACAAGTTAACTTCGGACTGGAATGTAGTTGAGCCCTAATCAATCTCACACTGATCAAGGTACAGTTGCGCTCCTTACGTCTCTGAATCCCAGCAGGACTCTACGCACTTGATTCCCTTAGCTGATCTCACCCACAACTAAGAGTTGCTACGACCCAAAGTCGAAGACTTGATAAACAAATCTGTCTCACACAGAAAAGTCTATTGTATAGATAAATCTGTCTCCCACAGATAAACCTATGAGTTTTGTTCCATCTTTTGATAAATCAAGGTGAACGGGAACCAATTGATATACCATACTTATATTCCCGAAGAACAGCCTATAAATATCAATCACCTCACAATAATATTAATCGTATGGTAGCTGTTTTGGGGTAAAAACTGATTCTGCTGTTTTTGGTAAATTTGGGTGTGTTGATGAGAAACGAATTCAAACCCTAAACAAATTTACTGCACGGGAGTACTTTTAGATTCGAGAGATCAATCTGTAAGACTCTGGCCTAAACCAAGAAATGGCCGTTCCAGATTCAATTCTGTCACAAAGTGAAGGAGAAGGGTTGATCTTAGGGAGGGAAGCGAAGAAGGTGTTTGAGATCAGAATGTTGAATTATGAAGGTGTGGTTGTTTTATGACTTGTATCAGAATGTGGAACTGGCTTGCAGAACGTAACCTATCAGTTCTTGGTGTTTTCTGGATATTTGTGTTGACCACACTTGTGTTTTGTGTTGAAATAGGTTGAAATCCTATTTATACAAGTCATGTTCGAGCGCATCCTGATCTCGTAGGAAGTGGAGGCAGTTAAGCAGTGGAGAAGTGGGGTTGTGCAAAAAGTGGCGATCATCACGTTCCCATTATGAGGGAAGACTGGTCACCCTTTCACCCACTACTCTCTCATTGTTGTTAACCGTTCGTTCTTTCCTGACACTTTCTCGTAATGGGCGCATTGCACGCCGTAAACCACCAGACCAATACCCCAGTAAGCTTCCCCCAGTTTGTGACATGTTTGATGTCTCGAGTGTTTTGTAGGAAAATATATACAGCATGCTGCTGAATGCGTCAAGTCATGAGACTCGTTGCTTAAAATAGCATATAGTGTTTTTAGGTCAAATAATAAAATTATTTGTGGAATCAATATTTATAAAGAATCGTTTATAATAGATGCACATGAAGCATCTCTTTTAAACAAGCTGCTAAAATAATCGATGTGCATGAAGCATCGTTGTTTTAGAGCTCGTCCAAATTAGTCGCGAATTGAGTGTCTTAAAAAGAGCGTGACCTCACAATAATCTTAATCGTATGGTAGCGAAACAAGATATTGTGGAAGCACAAACGATAAGAAAAAGATGTTCGTGACTACTTTTTTATCTTGCCTATCATAGATTAAATCTCGAGCAAATCGTAGAGAAGGTAGTACTCAATCACGATAGAATACAACAAGATCAGAACACGCAACTACAGAGAAAATAGTCGGGTCTGGCTTCAATATCCCAATGAAGTCTTTAAGTCATTAACTTATAATGGTTTTAGAAAAACCTAGGTTAAAGGAGAATCGACTCTAGTCGCAACTAGCATCACACATGAGGTGAGGGGATTAGGTTTCCCAGTTGCTAGAGTTCTCCCTTATATAGTCTTCAAATTAGGGTTTGCAATCAATGTTACCTTGGTAACAAAGCATTCAATATTTACCGTTAGATGAAAACCTGATTAGACTCAAGCTAATATCTTTCAACCGTTAGATCGAACTTAGCTTGTTACACACAAATGAAAAGTTACTTCATTTAGATATGGGTAACCGTACCTAAACGTGTACACCTTGTTGGCTCAACAATAGTTAACCGAAGTTAGCCATATGAACACTTTCATATCAACCTTGTTCATCTTAACACAACTAGTTCAAATGACTCAAATGAAAATAGTTCTAGAGTTGTTCAATTGTTTATATTCTCATAGAAGTATACAAGACACAATTGAAGCAAAATCGATTTTGATTCACTCGAATCAATTCATGAACATTATACCCATGGTTTGCAAAAGATTGCATTCCTTATTATATAGATATATTAGTTCATGAACAAACGGATTTTAGAACATAAACGACTCAAGTATGCAAACGGGTACGCATACCTAAGTGGCCGTACTTAGTTTGGGTTCGCCAGTATGCTAACGGGTACGCATACCGTCCAAACTCAGTTGAATTTATGGACATGAACTTACGCCAGTACGCATACGGGTATGCATACCAAGTTCTCGGACTTTCATTGAACCAACCAGTACGCATACGAGTATGCATACCATGGTTCCCGGACTTGGAATAACTTGCAACAGTTAGCATACAAGTACGCATACTGTGCTATATCCAATCATGGTTAATAGTTCTAAGCTCCCATTTCAATCATTTAAAAATTCTTGGAAGATGAAAATAGCTGTCTCACACAAACTATTAGCTTCAAAGCAATTTTCAAGTGATCGATAGATCAATACGAAATATTCCGAGTCTACATCAAATGACCGTCTCATACAAATCATGTAAGATGTTACCAAGCGATTTTTACATGATCATCTTTTGACTTTCGTCAAGAATATAAGATGAACTTGGTTAAAGGGAAAGCTTACCAACACATATTTCGAGAAAATATAAGCGAGTTAAATTCATCTCAAAATATCAAATGTGTATAATCGAAGTCTATATAGCTATACGACTTTTCTCTCAAATAGGAGATAGATTAGATAGACTTTTGGGTGATAGATGAGTTCAAGTCTCTACATACCTTTTGTTGATGAAGTTCCACAAGCTCCCCTTAGTAGTTATTCATCTTCAATCGATGAACTCTGTGAAGTCTAAAGCTCAACTACACTTTCTATCCTAATCCAAGACTTAGCTATAAGTAGACTAGAAATCAAGACTTATAGTTTTGGCAACTAAACTTGACAAACAAGCTTGAGATAGCAACGCTTGCGAGTTCGACCGAGCAGTACTCTAATAATAACATTCCCATTAATTAAGAAAAAAAAATACATCTAATTACAATCAAGAATAACATCAAACAAACAATTAATTGAAGAAAAAATTTTACAACAATAGAAGAAAAGGGGTTACTATGGAAGGGTGACAATGTTGCAGGTGACGGGAGCTTGGGTTGTAGATGGAACCAACAAATCAAAAAAATTACAGTTCATGCCAAACCCTAATTGGCTCCCTGGTTTCTCTCCACCAACACCAGTGGTCAAAGCCACTAAAGCCTACTGATTCTTTAATCTTTCAGTTGAGATGTTTACTAAAACCACCACAAATTGTAGCCCAATTTCAATTTTGTATCAACTTATAATAGATCATCTTCGTATCAGCTTGCTTGTTCGTCTTAATCACGAAATTCCCCTCTTAAATCCTATACACAACTTATAAAAGTCATCACCAACAACGCCTCAAACCCTAATCCTAGATAATCTTCTTGAACACAGACCCTACATGGAGTTAACATAAAACTCAAGACACACCCTATTTTTAAGACCACCTCATTTGTGTGAATAACCTAAAAATTCATAAGATGGCAGTAATGATTTTTGAATAGGAAAGAGTTAGAGCGAGAAAGAGAGAATAGAGGAAAGAGTTGGCCGCTGTCTGTTTTTCGGGTTGGGGAGAAGAAAAGAGATGAAGAGGAAGGTATGGTTTCTAAAGAATCGCACGGTCAGGATTCATGAGATCCATCTTGAGACATTCATTAGTTATGGGCAGTTTTGGAATTTCCAACACGAACATATCTTCTCCTTATATGAGAAATTGACTAAGTAAACGATATTTTACTCAAATGCTGGGTCCTGACGGAATTCTTAACGGCATAGGCATTTTTTTAAATGCCTTTCTCCACATGGGAACTTTTTAAAAATTCCCTTTGTTTAATATAAAATGATAAATATTTGAATTTAAAATCAAATATCCAACATAAGCAACTTGGTTAATGTGAGTAAACGAATACATTGCTATTGTACCCCCATTTTTAGAGAGACCACCATTTATATGAAGACAAAATATAAGAAAGGGAATTAAGTTCAAATAACTCCGAGAAGGAACTATAACCTCCTTAACTTGGGCTATAATCTCTTTCGAACAAAGATTTTTCAAATTTTGGGAATCTTTCGTTTTTTTGATGGTAGATTTTGTGCTATAAGTTTTCCAATTGTATTTTGTAACTCCGTCTGAGTTCAATGGAAAATAATGGAATATTTCCTATGATATTCATCTAAGCTCAATCAACCTAACCATTTTTTGAAATATCATGCCATAGTGCACAAGACTCAATAGAATATAATTGTAAAGATTTGACTCAATTGGGTAGTATATAACCTAGATAATACCTTATATTACCAGTAACATACATCTTCGACAATAGATGCTTGATTTGGTCTTCTAAATAGCAAAAACGATTCCCCTAATATTAGCCATTAATTTTCATTTTTTGTTTTATGTATAATTAAGGGCTTTTTTGTGTGCACCTTCCAAAATACAATTCAAACTCAAGTCAGACCCCAACAACAAAAAATGGTTTCTGGCCTAAAAGTAATCAATTCTATTCAATTGAAAGTTAAATCAGAGTTAAGTGATAGGTTAGCATGTATTTCACACATGCATTTTTGATTCATGTTAAGGCTAATATACCATTTCACTCAAAAAGTCCAATATAAGCAGCCGTGGAGGAGCCTAAAAATGAAAAAAAAAATACAATCAAAGATTGGAAGTTTTGATTGTATTCTATGATTTTTAATCTCTTTTGCTATATTTCATCAATTTGATATCCAAAATTAGGTATCATCAAAAAGGCGAGGGCACCGAGTATACCACTAATTCTTTTGCTTTTAACCTGTATAGACACACCTTGTATAATCTTTTCGGCCTTATAATGATTAACGATCGTTAATCAACAAAGTGATCTTGGTAATAATCTAAGTGCATCTTAAGATCATATTATAAGATCTTCCAATATATTGATTAATATACAAGTGTATTAACTTTAGTTATAACTATTATAATTATTATAATGCGAAAAATTAAAAAAAAATAATCACACGACACGTAAGATTTTGTTAACGAGGAAAAATGTCTGGCAGAAAAACCTCGGGACCTTGTCTAGTTTTAAATTAATACTCTTCAAATTAAGACGTTACACAAATGTCTACTCGTAACCTCCTGTAGTTGAGACCGAATAAACTATCCCTAATTACTCAGTTTCCTCGGTATCCAATCTGGCAGATGCACGCAAATCCCTCAATAGAGTCCATTGTCAATAGTTACTTCACCGCCTTGAAGACTTCTGCAACCTGATCCTTTAGGACGTCTTCCAAATAGTAAAGAACCTGCTTGGTAACCACTCACTACCAAATTACAATATCAAAGATAATATAATTTAAGTTCAGAGTCAAGGTTCTTCCATTCAAGATTTATAACACCAAGATAAATAAGATAATCACAGAATTGAAACTCTTTGATAAGATTAGTCAATATTTATGATTACCGAAGCAACCACTCGATTACAAGGTTTACGTTTGCAAAGCAGACAATGTGTCCATCCATAAGATTTACGTTTATCAAAGATAAACTACTTGTTTGTCCCAGACAATCAAAAGTAACAACCTGCACCTGATTCCACTATCTGATTTGTGGCAAAGAACATATTATGTTTACATTGGAAAATCAGTAGTTCTATCAACAGATTTGGAATTACTGAATCAGTATAGCTAGATCTTCAAAGTCTTGAGTAGTCTTATATCAGAAGAGAACGACGATAAAGTAAATAATAACTTATCTAAAAGATAACACGGTATGGTTAGTAAGTAAATAACGAAAACTAAATGACAATCTAGTTTCCCAAGAAAGGTACTACTAGTGCTCCTTGATCCGACTACTTAAGTGTGTTAGTCCAAAGGAGGCTTTAAACTAGTTAATTGTGTTTTTTTTCTAGATTAAGTCATACTACTTTCCACTGACAATAATATCACACTTGTCTCACATGTGTTCCGGATGAGTTTCTAATAACATAAAGCTCTACAATTTATAGTGTTATCACCAAGGATTGTTTGGAAACAAGGTCTACCAAAATCGAAAATTAAAATGTAATCAATAAATATTATTTCTGATTTAACAAAGATTTTGATATTACATAATTATATTAACACGTATAATTCACTATAATAAATACAAAATATTGTTTCCAAAATATATGATCAATAATATTTTTCAACATTTATTCTTGAGTTATCCTACAAATATGGCGACCAATACTAGCTAGTTGCAAATCCGTATACTTTGCTAAATTAATCAATTGGTTATGTGCAATCTTTTAGGAAACGGAGGCACATCAATTTTTGATACTAAGATAGTAATGAAAATGCATCTCAATAATATTAATAATATCTATTATTGAGTATCAAACAAATAAATATAAACAACAATATATTGGAATAAAATACGTGTTCAATGTTTCCTGAGATATGAATATTTTTATTATGACTTATACATATCTCGAAATCTGTTTACCAAAAGAGACATAGAGACAACTCAAAAATATATATAAAGTCAGAATAAATTCAAGATCTGTTTTGGGAACGGTCTGGGAATATGATCGGACTTGGAATCTTCCTGAAATCCTTATTTGAATTTGAAAGTAAATTCAGATTTAACACATGTCTAAGAAATTGCTTCATGTTTTCCAAAGCATGGATTCAAGTCGAAAGTTCACCTGTGTTAGAGCACTGCTCAGTTGAACTCGCAAGCACTGTTATCTCAAGCTTGTTGTCAAGTTTAGTTGCAAAAACTATAAGTCTTGATTTCTATTCTACTTATAGCTAAGTCTCGGATTAGGATAGAAAGTGTAGTTGAGCATTAGACTTCACGGCGTTCATCGATTGAAGACGAAGAACTATCAAGGGGAGCTTGTGGAACTTCATCAACAAAAGGTATGTGGAGACTTGAATTCATATATCACTCAAAAGTCTATCTACTCTATCTCCTATTTGAGACAAAAGTCGTATAGCCAAATAGACTTCTATTATACACATTTGATATTTCGAGTTGAGTTTAACTCGCTTACATATTTCTCGAAATATGTGTTGGTAAGCTATCGCTTTAACCAAGTTCAACTTATATTCTTGACGAAATTCAAAAGATGATCATTTGAAAATCGCTTGGTAACATCTTACATGATTTGTGTGAGACAATCATTTGATAAAGACTCTGAATGTTTCGTATTTATCATTCAATCACTTGGAAATTGCTTTGAAGCTAGTAGTTTGTGTGAGACAGTTATTCACGTCTTCCAATAATGTTTCAATGGTTGAAATGAGAGTTTAGAACAAATGGATTTAAGCATAGTATGCGTACTTTAATATATGTAATCCATAACTGGAGACCATGGTATGCAAACCCGTATGCGTACTGGTTGGTTTGTGAAGTCCGGGAACATGGTATGCAAACCAGTACGCGTACTGGCATAAGGTTCAGGTCCGGGAATTTCTGTTGAGTTTGGATGGTATGCGTACCAGTTCGCATAATGGCGAAACCCAAACTTGGTCCGGCTACTTACGTACGTATACCTAAGTAGATGATGTTCTAAAATTTGTTTGTTCATGAACTAATACATTTATATAATAAGGAATGCAATCTTTTGCAAACCGTGGTTATAATGTTCAAGACTTGATTTGAGTGAATTAAAATCGATTTTGCTTCAATTGTGTCTTGTATACTTATATGAGAATATAAACAATTGAAAAACTCTAGAACTAGTTTCATTTGAGTCATTTGAACTAGTTATGTTTAAGATGAATGAGGTTGATAAGAAAGTGTTCATATGACTAACTTCGGTTAACTATTGTTGAGCCAACAAGGTGTACGCGTTTAGGTACGATTACTCATATCTAAATGAAAGTACATTTCATTTGTGTGTAACAAACTAAGTTCGATCTAACGGTTGAAAGATATTAGCTTGAGTCTAATGAGGTTTTCATCTAACAGTGACTATTGAATGCTTTGTTACCAAGGTAACATTGATTTTAAACCCTGATTTGAAGACTATATAAAGGAGAACTCTAGCAACTGGGAAACCTAATCCCCAGACCTCCTGTGTGATACTAGTTGCGACTAGAGTCGATTCTCCTTTAGCCTTAGGTTTTTCACGAAACCCTGTAGGTTAAAGACTTAAAGACTTCATTAGGATTGTGAAGCCAGACCCAACTATTTTCTCTGTAGTTGTGTGATCTGATCTTGTTGTTCCTATCATGATTGAGTATTATCTTCTCTTAGATTGGCTCGAGATTTAATCTCAGATAGGAAAGATAAAAAGTAGTCACAAACATCTTCGTCTCATCGTTTGTGATTCCACAATATCTTATTTTGTTATCATACGATTAAGATTATTGTGAGGTGATTGATATTTCTTTGCTGTTCTTCGGGAATATAAGTACGGTATATCAATTGGTTCCTGTTCACCTTGATTTATCAAAAGACGAAACAAAACTCATAGGTTTATCTGTGGGAGATAGATTTATCTATACAATAGACTTTTCTGTGTGAGACAGATTTGTTTATCAAGTCTTCGACTTTGGGTCGTAGCAACTCTTAGTTGTGGGTGAGATCAGCTAAGGGTATCAAGTGCGTAAAGTTCTGCTGGGATTCAGAGACGTAAGGAGCGCAAATGTACCTTGATTAGTGTGAGATTTATTAGGGATCAACTATATTCGAGACCAAAGTTAACTTGTAGTAGGCTAGTGTCTGTCACGGCTTAATACAGTGTGGTGTTCAAATCTGGACTAGGACCTGGGGTTTTTCTGCATTTGCGGTTTCCTCGTTAACAAAATTTATGGTGTCTGTGTTATTTCTTTTCAGCATTATATTTTGTTATATAATAGAAATATCACAGGTTGTGCATAATTCAATCAATTAGAGAATCCAACCTTTGGTTGTTGATTATATTGATTGACACTTGAACATTGGTCTTTGGTACCATTCAAGTTTTTTCACATAATAATCATGCTCACGGATTCTATCTGTTTGATTTGCTTATTACATTGTGAAACAAAGATACAACTCTTGGATATATTTCCATTGATTGAGTTTGACTGTCTAGTTGATTCTGTTGGAATTATATTGGAGTTTCTCCATACAGATTGCTAAGCGAAATATTGGGTGTGGTTGTTAGACCCCCTCTTTTTCAATTGGTATCAGAGCAGGCAAACACATTTAAAACCTCATAAGTCTGTGTTTGTAGCGATCTGACTATGTGGACAGAGGAGCCATCTCTATAAACGTACCACCAGTCTTCGATGGCTCAAATTACTCATGGTGGAAAATTGCTTTGCGTGCCTTTCTTCAAGCGCTTGATTTTCAAACATTGGTTTATGTTGTTAATGGCTATGATCCTCCAATGGTTACAGTAAATGGTGTATCCATTGCTAAAGATATTGGTAGATATGAACCTAACGAGATTTTCACTACAAAGCAAAATTCTGACGGTTTAAATGCTATCATACATGCCATTACCCCAGATATTCAGCACCATGTGACTACATGCACTCGGTCTAAAGATGCGTGGGATATCTTAGAAACCATATTTGAAGGGAATATCAGTGAAAAAGAAACTAGGCTTCAAAACCTAAATTCTGATTGGGAAAACCTTCGTATGGCAGATGAAGATTCATTTGATGAGTTTAATCACAAAGTGTCTGAAATTGGTAATGCATCTTTTGCGTTGGGTAAGACTATTCCTGAAAAGGACATTGTGATGAAAATTCTCAGATCATTGCCATCTAGATACGATTCTAAGAAACATGCCATCGTTGAAGGAAATAACCTTGATACTCTTTCCAGAAATACTCTTGTTGGAAAGCTAAAGATTTTTGATCTTGAACTGTGTCAAAGAGAGAAACGTCACTTGTTAAGAAATCTGGTTGCTGCATCTGATAAAAAATCTCAAAATCCTAAAATGATTGATACAAGGGATGAGAATTGCTTTAATTCAACTCTTTCACTGTTTATTCAACAGTGAAAGAAAACTGTTAGACAGAGTAAAAGAAAGTCTCAAAAGAAAGCGCATTCAATCAATAAAAAATGATGGAAAAGTTCAGAGAAACTATGATAATGGAACTTGTTCCAAGTGCTATAGAAGTGTCCATGATACTGTCGAAATTCCCGATGAAAAAGTTAGTGAGTTAACTAAAGCATGAATGGAAACTCTTGACTATTATCCTGAGGAAGATGTCTGTGAAAGTTCTCTTAACTACTTTGTTGATAATCACACTTGTTCTTCTAACAGCTCTAATTATTCCATGACATACAATCCTACTTCTCCAGAAGAACTTCAACTGAAAAAGGAAACCTTGATTAAAAGGATTGAAAGTATGGAATGTCAACTATTTAATCTAAGACAAGAAATTGTTGTTTTTCGCAATTGTGATCCTACTAAGAAATGTCGAACTTCTTCGATAAACTCTTTTATGTACTATCAGCAAGTTAATCCTGATATTATGTCATTCTCAAATCACTTCGACAAAAAGGATGATATAAAAAAACACATGGATATACCAAATGGTTTGTCTCCCGTGTGTGAAAATCAGGATCATTTGGAAACAGTGTGCACTAAGGATCAAGAAATTTTCTCCTCTGCTAAACCATGTTTTCAGAAGATGAAAAGGAAATCTCCTAAGAAACCTTCAAAAGAGATTTCCAAAGCCATTTATAGTTTACAAAAATCGATAAACAAGGTATTCGGAGCTATGATCGAAAGAAAGGTTACTTCTCGTGATCCTTCGTCCATGAAGAAAAATCAGAAACTGGAAATAACAAATACTTCATCCCCTCGTAAGAAACCATCCCGTCCTGTTTTGGATTGGAGAAATTACAATCTGTAATAAGGTTTAAGATTGTTCTTGCTTTTCCCTTGAGAAAGAACCACAATCTTCAAGAGGGTTTTGATGAAAAATCTCTGTTATTTTTATAATTTGTTTCCATAATTTGTTGCACGATTTTGTTTGAGTCGGTTCTGTTCCTGAACGGTTTTCCTTATAAGAATTTTTCTTGGGGATAGCCAATTTCTATTAGGGTTTTGGTCAAAGGTATTTTTGGAAATTTATCCTCTATCTTTCTTCTTTTTAAGATAAAGATTTCTCCTTGATGAGAGCATTTCATTTATCTCTTCTGTCATGTCCTCATCTAGTCTTTCAAGCAAAGAAAGTGATGTCTGGACTGTCCTTTTTCCCTCTAAGAAGGTTCGTTTCGATTCTTATGAGAATAAGATGTGCTCCGAAAAACATGATTCCTCCCTTGATGGGAATTCTTCTTTCTCTCATTTTGATAAGCTCTCTTTAACCATAAACCTCGTCTTGGAACACGTACGTTCTTTGAAAAGTGAACTTGAATCTTCTTCCAAAAGACTTGAAGAAAAGATGGATAATCTTGAATCCAGGATTGATTTAATATAGGCAATATGAGAAGAGTATTCAAAGTAAGTGAAATGTTCTTTAGGAGTTTCTTTTGTCTAGGAAACTTCTTATGAGAATTTATTCTTGTGTTTTAAGAAGGATAACTAGGGTTTGGAATAGCATTTTGTGAGTACACATAGCTATTTCCGACGATTTTCATCTTACAATGTTTTTAGATTTATTTATTTAAATTCTAAAGTTTATTTGGAAGATGATTTTGAAGTATTAATCTTTATGGTTTCATATATTGCAACTTGTTATGGGATATGTGTGTTTGCGTCCGTGAACTATGATTGTCCCATATATTGTCAAAAGTTAAGTCTTTCATATGTCATTATGCAAATATTGATAAAGGATTGAATGAACTTTTGACAACAAAAGTTAAGCCTATTATGTCATTATGCAAATATTGATGGAAGATAGGATGAACTTTTGTTTACAAAGATTAAGTCTATTATATGTCTCTATGCAAATAGTGATGAAAGATAGAATGAATCTTTCTTTATTCCGCGGTATTGGTCTTCCCTGATCCACATCTTTGTGTAATTACTGTGCGGCTCCGTAAGTTCTCTTATATGAGCATTTCCGATTAAATTAATCATGGGTTCTCTTGTGGTTAATTTAATTGAGAATTTTGGATACAAATTCATGTTTCATGTGATTTGTTAATATCCAAAGAAATCCTTCTTTTCTTGTGAAAGTAAGGTCGCTCTTGTTGTTCTTTCGGGAATGACATTTTATGGGGGAGAGTTCTTAATTGAACTTGTGCTTAATTGCCAAATATTTGTGTGGAGTGAGGCTGTGGAATATTGTACGAGTTATCTTGTATCTTTTTAAACTCCTTGATGAATGCATTTAGCTTCGGCTATATGATGGCATCTAAACAAGTTGATATGTTGTTCTCTTTTGGTGATGATGCTGAGTTGAACACGTTCAGAATCACTGGAGTACTTGGAAGTGACGAAGATTTCGAGTAATGTTGAAGAACCAAGGAAATAAAGCATTTGGATTGAGAGATACAAAGTTTATTTATTTTCTATTCCATATGTAGTGATAGTTTTGTCACTAAAATTGACAAAGGAGGAGATTGTTAGAGCAATACTCGGTCGAACTCGCAAGCGTTGCTATCTCAAGCTTGTTGTCAAGTTTAGTTGCCAAAACTATAAGTCTTGATTTTTAGTCTACTTATAGCTAAGTCTCGGATTAGGATAGAAAGTGTAATTGAGCATTAGACTTCACGGCGTTCATCGATTGAAGGCGAAGAACTACCAAGGGGATCTTGTAGAACTTTATCAACAAAAGGTATGTGGAGACTTGAACTCATCTATCACTCAAAAGTCTATCTACTCTATCTCCTATTTGATACAAAAATCTTATAGCTATATAGACTTCTATTATACACATTTGATATTTCGAGCTTAGTTTAACTCGCTTACATATTTCTCGAAATATGTGTTGGTAAGCTTTCGCTTTAACCAAGTTCATCTTATATTCTTAATGAAAGTCAAAAGATGATCATGTGAAAATCGCCTGATAACATCTTATATGATTTGTGTGAGCCAGTCATTTGATGTAGACTCGGAATGTTTCGTATTGATCATTCTATCACTTAAAAATTGCTTTGAAGCTAATAGTTTGTGTGAGACAGCTATTCCCGTCTTCCAAGAATGTTTCAATGGTTAAAATGAGAGTTTAGAAAAAATGGATTTCAGCATAATATGAGTACTTGCATATATGTAATCCATGACCGGGAAGCATGGTATGCATACCCGTATGTGTACTGGTTGGTTTGTGAAGTCCGGGAACCTGGTATGCAAACCGGTACGCATACTGTCGTAAGGTTCAGGTCCGGGAATTTCTGCTGAGTTTGGATGGTATGCGTACCAGTTCGCGTATTGGCGAAACCCAAACTTGGTCCAGCTGCTTAGGTACGCATACCCGTACACATACCTAAGTAGATGACAATCTAAAATAGGTTTTTTCATGAACTAATACATTTATATAATAAGGAATGATATCTTTTGCAAACCGTGGCTATAAAGTTCATGACTTGATTCGAGTGAATCAAAATCGATTTTGCTTCAATTGTGTCTTGTATACTTCTATGAGAATATAAACAATTGAACAACTCTAGAACTAGTTTCATTTGAGTCATTTGAACTAGTTATGGTTAAGATGAATGAGGTTGATAAGAAAGTGTCCATATGACTAACTTCGGTTAACTATTGTTGAGCCAACAAGGTGTACGCGTTTAGGTACGGTTACTCATATCTAAATGAAGGTACATTTCATTTGTGTGTAACAAGCTAAGTTCGATCTAACGGTTGAAAGATATTAGCTTGAGTCTAATCAGGTTTTCATCTAACGGTGAATATTGAATGCTTTGTTACCAAGGTAACATTGATTGCAAACCCTGATTTGAAGACTATATAAAGGAGAACTCTAGAAATGGGAAACCTAGTCCCCATACCTCCTGTGTGATACTAGTTGCGACTAGAGTCGATTCTCCTTTAACCTTAGGTTTTTCACGAAACCCTGTAGGTTAACGACTTAAAGACTTCATTGGGATTGTGAAGCAGACCCAACTATTTTCTCTGTAGTTTCATGATCTGATCTTGCTGTTTCTATCGTGATTGAGTACTATCTTCTCTAAGGTTGGATCAATATTTAATCTCTGATTGGCAAGATAAAAAGTAGTCACAAACATCTTCGTCTCATCGTTTGTGATTCCACAATATCTTGTTTCGCTACCATACGATTAAGATTATTGTGAGGTGATTGATATTTCTTGGTTGTTCTTCGGGAATATAAGTCCGGTATATCAATTGGTTCCTGTTCACCTTGATTTATCGAAAGACGGAACAAAACTCATAGGTTTATCTGTGGGAGACAGATTTATCTATACAATAGACTTTTCTGTGTGAGACAGATTTGTTTATCAAGTCTTCGACTTTGGGTCGTAGCAACTCTTAGTTGTGGGTGAGATCAGGTAAGGGAATCAAGTGCGTAGAGTCCTGCTAGGATTCAGAGACGTAAGGAGCGCAACTGTACCTTGATCAGTGTGAGATTGGTTAGGGCTCAACTACATTCCAGTCTGAAGTTAACTTGGAGTAGGCTAGTGTCTGTAGCGGCTTAATATAGTGTGGTGTTCAAATCTGGACTAGGTCCTGGGGGTTTTCTGCATTTGCGGTTTCCTCGTCAACAAAATTTCTAGTGTCTGTGTTATTTCTTTTCCGCATTATATTTTGTTATATAATTGGAATATGGTTAAATTATGTTTGGAAGGCACATTTGGGGGTATATTATTGCCCACTACCACGGCTTTGAATGAGTTTGTATAAACTACCACGAGCTTTCAATAATCCCCAAGCCGGGCAGTATGTTTCTTATTAATACCATGTGTATCCTCTCAAAATGGTCGCACCATAATCGTGTTACACTATGGCCATATAAATTTGGAAAGAGGTCATTCCAAAAAAAATATATAGTATCCCTCCTATCTCTCGTTCCGGATGAGCCCTAGTTTTTTCAGACATCAATCTAACTCTCGTTTTTTTTCTTTCTTTTTTCCTAATTCAGATTACTGCCATAACAAATCGTTGTTAGATCAAGATTCACAGCTATAGCGGTAAGTTTTTTTACTTTAGATTTCATAAATTTAACCCTTTTTATGTGTTCGATAGAGCTTTGCATACTCTAATTCTTGGGTTTGTGTTAGACTTTATGAGAATTTAGTACCGCATTAGTTCTTGAAACATAGAAAAATTGTCTTGTAGCTTTGGTGAAAAGTAGGGCCTGGAATTAGGGTTTGAAGAAAGTTTGTCAATTGCATGTTTCAGAGGCTTGAAATGGACCGGTTTTTGGTAGAAAATTCGTTTTTTTTAGTTTGAAACAGTTGGGGCGGAGAAATTTGAATGTAATTTTTGCTATGGTTGTCTTAAGGATTGAAAGTTCTCATCTTTTTACCCCAATTGAGGCTCTATATATCGTGTGCTAATTGCATTATTTCCATTTTGTGATGTTGAAAGAACCCAGAGTCTTAGTGTGCTTTGCAACCTTATTCCTGAAGAGTAAAACAAATGTTTTTCAACTTAAAAGTATAATATGTGCAAGTTTTTTGGAGTTATTACGAGAGATATGAGCATGCTGGGTAAATAAGATTGTAGGAAAGGTGATTTTAAATATCCTGGATTACCATGATAAGTGAAAGATATATAAAGAGGGTCTTTTTGTCACAATTTCACATATTTTTAATACGGTTGCAGTAATTGATTGAGTTACCAGACTTATACATGTCGTTGGCAGTTAGTTGGTTAACTGTGTGGGGCAATTACTTCATCAAGAGTTGAGATAAATAGGATGTCCATTCTTTATAAGTTTAGGAGTTTTACATTTCAGGCATATTTGATGACTAAGCCTTTTAATAAATCAGTTCATGGCAGCATCTTTTGTTAGTCATGGTGTAGTCGAAAATGTTTGTATTAAAATCAACTAGTTGCTTGAAGGAGCATTCCTGGTTTCCTTCATTATTAAACTTAGCTTGCCTTGGGATCAGCATCGGCTGAGGGCGGATCCTTAACTTCCTGATGTTTTTAGCGAACTCTCTCAAACTCTCCAAATGCCAAGTGTGGTATTCTAACTTCCTGCTATTTTTAGCGAACTCTCTCAAACTCTCCAAATGCCAAGTGTGGTATTCGACTGTATATTTTATACATGCAGGACAGAAAGAAAAATTGGTAAATATACCAAACTGGGTGCTTGATCATTTGTCACCAATCTGATTAGTCCCCTCATGGCACTATGTTGCTTGCATTGATACTGCCTTCCACCCCAAGATAATGGGGATATATTCTTTTGATTTGAAATAACTCTTTGCTGACCAGATATCTTGATGGATTTGGCAATAATTATGATGAATTTTTTATAGCTGATATTCCTTCCCAATCTCTTCTCTAACCTCATCTGTGTCGTTGTCATATTATTAGCTATCCTTATGTTCGTGGTGAAATTTCAATAGTTCTCTAGGACCATGGTATGCTGTAATTTCATATGATGCATATGTTCAGCTCAGCCTTCATTCACACAGAATCTCTTATATTTTTAGACAGTGAATGTACGCTTTTGCGCAACATTCTGTTAAGTCCAGATAATGAAGCTGTATATATACGTTACCACCATTTTGGCCTTATTCATTGATGCGAATTTGTTTGCTTTGATTTTCTTGATGAATAGCGTTCAGTTCATTAGAGTAAATTCTACTGTTCCAGTTATCCTTTGCTTACTCATTTATATTCTTGTTTATGCAAGCTCTACAGCAGAGGGATAGGTATGTTCTTAGTCATTTTTTTTATATTATAGCTTGCAAGATGTGTTGTCACAACCAGATGAAAAAGTAATTGGCTATACGGTCATCCATTTCTAGCATTAAGGGATAACCTAAGAAAACTATTGGCAGGGTTAAGGTGTAATGTACTTTTTGAGACATTAGGGTTTCAATACCTCCTTGTTTCCTTAACAATTTAACATGTAACAGCATAGGGTGTTAATGATGTGAGATCTAGGTAAGTAGAGTTGTTTGTAAAATGGCAAGTGAATAACGATAGTTCTTCATTGACAGGTCCTACACTAGTTGGAATCCTCCCTTATGTTAGTTTGAAATTTTACATATATGAGGAACTCAAGACATGGGGCCCTGAAAAGCACCAGAATTCTGTTACATTGCGTCTATCTTGTAGGGCTTTAGCTGGATTGTTTGGACACACATTTATTTTGATCTTATTAAACCATGTTTGTGGTGTAGTTCTTAATCTCAGAAGCATGATTTGGATTTTCTCGCCGGTCGCTTATTTCTTATATTAATTTTTTATCTCATCTTAAAATTTGCATTAACATAACAGATTATCTGGCAGTTCACAGAGAACCTCTGTGGTCATCTGGTTTGGTTAAAGTATAAGGTTGACTAAATTCTTTTTATGCCTTTTCTAATTTATCACACATCAATCAGTTTATATGGCTAAATTCTTTTCTATTATACTATTTGGTGTAGGTTTCGTTGAAAATTGAAATTGTACGAGGAAGTACTATTGGAGATGGAGTGCAGATGATATCCATGTTCTTCTGATGCAACATTTTAATGTGCATTAATGTTAATATATACTGGCATGTATGCAGTTTTCGTAGGGGAAACTTTTGATGGTATTTGGTTTGCAATTCCATCTATCTTCAGTTTCATATTTTGGTTATTGTGTTGATTTTACTATTTTTAATTTTCTTAACAATAGGCGGCTCATTGAAATTAAGGTTTGGTTTAAACTTTATGTCAGAAAGTATGTTTTGTCCTCCTTTTTTGTTGTGAAGGTGGATTTGTTGGTAATATAGGTCATGATCCCCACATGATATACACGCCTAGTGTTGTGCAAGTCTTAGCGCTCCTTGACAAGCTAGATGTGCTCGACATTGATAAGCTACCAGACTGTTTCCTTTTATTGCATATCAGCTGCTTTCAATGTTTCATTAAAGAGGTTTTAGATCCTTCATTTCTTGATTCCTTGATATTAAGGTCAGACGTTGCCGGACTTCAAAATGAAGATGGATTATTTGCAGGGGACATTTGGGTGAAATCGATACTTGGTGCACACTTACTGCCTAATTCCTATTTGATTTGTGAAATCTAGTTAGCTGGATGGAAAAATGAAACATTTTGTTTTTTGACGAGCATTTTTCCTTGTGTGTAGGTTTTCTTATATCGCAATTTCATGTCTCACTTCACGTCGTTTTGGATAAAATCAATGTTGAAAAAGATGCTGAATACATTATGAAATGTATGATTTTGGATGGTGGGTTTGGGTGCACACCTGGTGGGGAGTCTGATAGGTGTGTGCCATAGAGATATCAACCCCCAAAATTTATGTACTTATCACTATTCTTAGTATAACTAATCTGTTTTGAAAAAAGCCAATTTCATAATAATTTTATTGCTCAAATCCGCTAAATAATACGAAGCTGAAAGAACCCCTAGCCTCACTTGAGTATTGGCATGTGTATATATATCACTCAACCATTTCTTTGTTTTTCTAATCAGGTCAACCTGCATACCCGTAGAGAGACAGGGCAAGGATCAATTTAATGCAATGGAAGTACAGAGCCCTTTCTGCAGTTAAAGGACATGAAAGTTCACTATATTCTCTTTTTTCAATTAGGACATGGTGGAAGTTATGTCTTACATGGGTACGTATATTCCCTTGATGCTGCAGTCAACAACCTGGTATGTTCCCTCACATGCATGCTGAAAATAAATAAGAATTTTAACTTGCTATACGTGGTTCATTTTAAAGAGAATAATTTGAGGAAGTATTAACTAAACTGTGTTGTTTGTTGTCTTTAAATAGTATAAAGCATTTATTGAGAAGGTATTGGCAGAAAACCCGGGACTTCCTTGTTTTTGCTTTGGACACTCAACAGGTGGTGCCATTGTTCTCAAGGTACACATTTGTTTTGGCTCAATTGGCTTGGGCAGCATTTATAACAGTTTGTTGCTGAAAAATGTTAAAGTGTGCCTACTCCCTAATCTTGGCATATTGGGGTTTGTCATGGTCCAGTTATCAGATTATTATATTTGCTTCTAATTGATGGTTTCAGGCAATGCTCGACCCCAAGATTGAGACACGCATTCAGGGTGTTGTGTTGACTTCACCTGTTAGGAGTTCAACCTTCCAATATTTGGGGTAAGAGTTATTTTCTTGTTCACTTCATTTACTAGAAAAACATCTGTATGTTTTTTGATATTATTGACCAACAATCTAGTGGAACTGTGAAGGCTAAAATTTGGTATCCTCCTCTTTCATTTTGATGGCAGGTACTTGCTCCAATCTTTTCATTCTTGTTACCGAAATATCAGTTTAGTGATGCGAACAAGAATGACCTGACTATGTCTCGAGATCCGGATGCCTTAATTGCCAAGTACTCAGACAGTTTTTATTAGGGTCAGAACTGGAGCCGAAATCCTCCGCATTTCATCCTTCGTGCAGGAGAGGACGAGTAAAATAACCATCCCATTTTTTCTTCTTCATGGAACTTCTGACGCTGTAACTGATCCAAATGGTTCCAGAAGATTTATGAAAAAGCAGCTTCAACTGACAAGTCCATTAAACTTTATGATGGATTACTGCATGATCTCCTTTTTGAACCTGGAAGGGAAGTTATTAGGAATGACATCATTGAATGGCTAACCTCTAGAATTAAATAGTACTGTCGATGATGTTAATGTGGCGAAATATTTTTGGGTTTTGCCGCTTCAATGGTCCCCCTCTAACCGATTGCACTTCGACGATATATTATGTCGAAAATCTAGCTCAACGAGCTAAAGATGATTGGCGTCGTGGTTGGTTAGGTTTTTTGATGTTGTTGACTTGATGTAACTTAATTGTAATAACTGAACATGAATAGGGTGTGGATTGGAGTGAACATGGGATGATAAGGCCTTGAGAGAGTTAAAATTTTCTCTGGTTCATCCAATGACAAATTTCGATCTCAAACAGTCTTTGGGGCAAAAACTGTACTCTTATTTTCTTTGGAGGTAATGGAGAGCATGCGCCAGTTCAATTTTCCTCGAAATATGTTTTTGTCATGTAATAAACTCAAAATTTACCAGGTGATCCAACATTTGCAGCAAAAAATTTACACACTCCTGTGATTCCAAATGATCTATCTCAACGATCCAAAGTAGGATCATTACCACACCTTAAACGACCCAAATCGTATGCCCTGAACTTGTAGGGCTCTAGAGAATTTTTTTGCCTCCATAATTTTCTCACGAGGCCTATAGAAAGACAAAGCAAGGATCAATTTAAGTTGTCTTATCTTAAAGGACAGAACCCTTTCTGCAATTATTTCAGAAGTACTCCGAGTCTCCAACTACATGATACAATGTTCTCTTTACACTTGGGATTGGGAAAGTGTAGCATTTTACAGTTTCTTATAGTGTTTTTAGACCCTTCTCAAGTGAAGGACTGGTTTTGGGGTTAGAAAACTGGATTCAGCAAGCTTACAATTCTCTGAAAACAGCTTAAATTGCAAATTTGATCGCCTTACAGACAGCTTACATATAGACAACTAAGTCCCCATGCCATTCTCTTATATTAGTAGGATATTGGAAGATTCACATGAAATTTTGACTCTTATTTTTCTTCCATCAAAAATGGAATTTGTGTTTCTCAAAAAGTTGCTGCAAAAAGTAAATAAAAAATATTTTACAATTTACATGGTTTACATGCATATGCATAGCTGATTCTTCAAAACCAACAACCTCTTCCAAACAGGGCCAGTATTAATATAATCGGGATCATTCTAACAAGCTAATTACAAGACTATCAACTAACTCTAATTTTCTCAAGAGCGAGCCAGTATTACAAATGTATGGTGTGTTGTACCACAGCCAGTAATACAATTCTGGACGTTTGAAGACCGGGTTGACCTGCAATACAACAATATATTCAAATATCTCAGTGACCCATTGTCTTGGGAATACATAAGCTCATGTGGTAAGAAAAGTCCGCAGAGCTGCGATGCTTATAATCAAAAAAAAAAAAAAAAGGAAAAACCAAAAGTATGTGCAGGACAATATTATGAGATACCTTAATATCAATGAGTTTTACTGTGCACGTCAATAGAACATCAAAGGAGGAAGAAAAACCAGCTGAAGAAGCAAAACGAGGAAAACTAAGACCCAGCTGCATCAATGATAATCCAACAAAGATTTAACAACTCACTGAAAACAAAAAACTGAAAGTAAACTACATCTAACAATTACATTAGGCAAACTTCAACCTAACATAGGAATAAGTGAAGACCTTAACATCAACTCTGCTGCTTCTATTTTAGCTTCAGTAGTGTTACATTAACTATCCAAGCTCCTACAACACGACACAAAATGCAAATACTTGAACCAGAGCACACAAGAAAAATCAGATTAGAGAATTATTGACTATCCATTCATTTCATTTGCTCTATACTAAATCCAAATTAACATTACCTAATAAACTGTATCTATTTGTTCTTCCCCTTTAGTTTCTGGTTCTTCTGCACATCATAAACGTAACTAAAGTTTAGTCCCTACATTGGCAATCTTCATAAAACGTAACTAAAATGGTTCTGGAAAAACAACAAACCTTTCTGCTATTTGCTGCATCTTCTGCCTGATTGACCACGGCTATACCCTCAGAAGTAACATGCTGCATCAAAAAATCATAAAAAATGTAAGACCTACATGCTGATAAACAGCCATGGCTTTAATAATGGATCAAATACTTACAGCTTACATTACTTGTAAAACTGACTAGTAGAGAGAATAAGCTAACCTGTTTAAACATAAGGGAAACAGGGTCCAAGCCTTTAGGGATTTTAGAAAATAGATTATACATCCCTGTAAGATCCTCAGTCTAGCAAAAAGAAAACAATCTACAGGATCAACGATTAGCACACTCGGAAAAGGATAGAATCTCCAGAGAGGGAAAGAACTGATGAAGGAAAATGTGATCATCAATCACCTTGTCCTCTCTTAGCAGCGCATAACACCCGGAGTGCTCCTTTTCAAGAAGTTGTTGGGAAACCTTACTCAGTAGTTGCAATTGTACTTGATGCAAGGAAAATAAAATCAATTAACAAAGCCCTAATGAGGAGTTCCATCCTCAGAAAAAGATGAAAGGAGAACTGCTAAACCTCAATTAACTTCTCCTCCGTGCCAGAGTGCAGATAGTGAGTAACCCTATCCTTTTACCTCTTCAAACATTCTTCAGCCTAAGCATTGCCAAAAAAATACAATTATGTTAACCGCATTTCTTACAAAATAGTAAGCACTGGTGTGTGAAGATCAGCCCAATATCGGAGCCTAGAAGTACCTTTATCATGTATTCTGGACAAGAATCTTCTTGAATCTAGTTAGAAGCCTTTCGGGTATAATAACCGGCTGTATCAGATAGCAACTCTGCTTCAAAGTCATTTACATAACATTCCATATTTCTCATCCCAATATTGACAAAAATAGCTAGAACATTCTTGAGCAAAGCTCGGTCGATTTGCTCTCCTTCACGCTCTTGATTAATCTGTTAAAAAATATTGGTTACATTTAGATCAAAGAAAGAAATGAATACTGTTTGAACTTAAAAGTTTTCTTCGCTGCCTTAACATACCAGTGAGATAACAGCTTCTCTAGCACGAGCATTGATCTCCTCGTACACCTGAGTTGAAATAAAACCCTCAAAAATAAAGATCCATCATAAATCTAAAGGAACGTATACAGTGCTCCACACATTTAAATTTGAAACTCTTTTCTCATGCCTGAAAGCGTCCAATGTTCAAAAAAAAAGACAATTACTTATTTCTACAGCTGAACTCTTGTACGTACCAGTTTACGGAAGCAAAGAAGTCCAACGTCATTAAGGGGCGGAAGTGTTCTTCGAGCAATGAAGTAACGATCCAAGTAAAAGAAAAATCGTGAAAGCCACCTGACCATAATCTTATGATTCATCCACCTCTTCTCTAGTTCTCTCAGCAAAACTCGTCATGCTTCTCTCTCAAAGATGGCAACACCTGTGACAAAGGACAGTTGAAGAGTCAAAACAGGGCTTAGATACAAGCAACAGGACAGAAGACAGATGAGTTTAGTAAATTAAAGAAACATATCAGACTGATGTGTTTAACTCGGTCAATTCATGTACCAGCATGAAGAAGCACAACATCTCTCAATTATGTTCTGTTACAATGCAATCTGAATCGACCTTCCTAAACTTACACAGCAACCTTGAATCTCATTCTCTGCCATGAACCCATTGTTATCAATTTATTTCTTCAAGTCCGAGTTATAGATCCAACCCATGTCTCCAAATCACCACTTGAACATCAACAGCAACCATTAATCATGAATTCACACTAAATCCTTCTTCTGATTCTTCTCCTCGGTCTTTAATCCACAACAACATCATTGTTGTTCCATTTTGAAAATAAAATTCAGTTAAGGATTTTTCTATCACAAAGAATTTCTCTATCTTGTAAATCATCTCCTAAACACGGAATCAATCAATACCAAAAACAATTATACCATGTAATCAGTAATATATTGAATGAATCGTTAGCAACAAGTTGAGCATCATCTCTCTGCAGGACAACTCTTGAAACCAACTTGTTGATAAGGAATAAAACAAGAAAATTAATTTTTGCAGAAAAACAAAAAGAAAAAGAGCAATGAGTGAGAAGAAAGGGTTTTAAAATCCTAGCTATACCTGTTCATGGTGAACCTTGAAACCCAAACATCATATTAAAACTGAAATTTGGTTCGAAAGAATTGGTTCGATTTGGTTGAAGAAATAATAAGGTTTTACTGAAATTTGGTTGAAGAAACTGGTTAAGTAATCTGATTGAAGAAACTGGTGAACCCATCAACTAATTTTTATCAATCATCTCTCGATTCTCAGTAATTAAACCCTAAATTTCATCTCTTAGCTCAAATACAAACCATCGTTGATCCAGATTTGAACCAAAACCCTAATCAACCAAACCCCGTCTCTTGATTCTTCCATTAGCAGCAACAACTTGTTTCATTGCCACCAATTTCATCTCCGAATTTCTGCATCTCCTCACCGGTTTCTCAGATCGGTAATGAAGCCGTCATCAGTTTCAGGTGAAGAAAATAAATAGAACTAATGATGAGAGATATGTCTCTCTGAATTTTAGATCTGCTATTTTGAGTTTTGGTAAGAATAATGGGTTTAATTGGAGTTAGGGATGGTCCGGATGGAAGAGTTACCATGAAGTTGGAGATCTACAAGGGAGAAGAATGCAAGATAGAAAAGAGTGAGAGGAGGAGAATGATAGGTGGCTTTCTCTCTCAGGTTTAGTGTAGATAAGGTAAATACTTAGATTTGGATGGTGTATATTCGCTTTATGATTCTCATACGGATTGCATAAATTAAGGGACGATGTAGATTTGCTTTGGGATGCTCATACGGATTGATAAGCTTGTGTTTCTCTTTGTGCTAGTTCAAACTTGTGTATTCGATTTTATTATCAACTTTCGATATGAAAAGAAATACAAAAAATATATCAATAAATTTAAGATATTATTGTCGACCTTCAGTTATAAAAAACTTCCGAAAAATATATGGGAATGCAGCAAAAAAAGAAGAAGTGTGTTTTCTTTATGCTTTTGTGCTTTCTCAGTGGCGATTCGAACTTCAAATGTGGTATAACGGCATACAAACTATGAACCAAGAAGCTCCGGGAGGGTTCTGACTTCAAACTTGGCAGGATACATCATCGAAATCGATAAATATGAAGCTTAGTGTCGATTCGAACTTCAAATGTGGTATAACGACATACAAACTATGAACCAAGAAGCTCCGGGAGGGTTCTGACTTCAAACTTAGCATGATACTTCATCGAAATCGATAAATATGAAGCTTAGTGTCGATTCGAACTTCATATGTGGTATAACGGCATACAAACTATGAACCAAGAAGCTCTAGGAGGGTTCCGACTTCAAACTTGGCAGGATACATCATCGAAATCGATAACTATGAAGCTTAGTATCGATTCGAACTTCAAATGTGGTATAACGACATACAAACTATGAACCAAGAAGCTCCGGGAGGGTTCTGTCTTCAAACTTAGCATGATACATCATTGAAATTAAATATGAAGCTTAGTGTCAATTCGAACTTCAGATGTGGTATAACGACATACAAACTATGAACCAAGAAGCTCCGAGAGGGTGCTGACTTCAAACTTTGCAGGCTACATCATCGAAATCGATAAATATGAAGCTTAGTGTCGATTCGAACTTTAAATGTGGTATAACGACATACAAACTATGAACCAAGAAGCTCTGGGGCGGTTCTGACTTCAAACTTAACATGATACATCATCGAAATCGATAAATATGAAGCTTAGTGTCGATTCGAACTTCAAATGTGGTATAACGACATACAAACTATGAACCAAGAAGCTCCGGGAGGGTTTTGACTTCAAATTTAGCATGATACATCATCGGAATCGATAAATATAAAGCTCAGTGTCGATTCGAACTTCAAATGTGGTATAACGTTATAAAAATTATGAACCAAGAAGCTCCAGGAGAGTTCGGACTTCAAACTTAGCAGGATACATCATCGAAATCGATAAATATGAAGCTTAGTGTCGATTCGAACTTCAAATGTGGTATAACAACATACAATCTATGAACCAAGAAGCTCTGACATGGTTCTGACTTCAAACTTAGTATGATACATAATCGACATCGATAAATATGAAGCTTAGTGTCGATTCGAACTTCAAATATGGTATAATGGCATACAAACTATGAACCAAGAAGCTTCGGAAGGTTCTGACTTCAAACTTAGCATGATACATCATCGGAATCGATAAATATGAAGCTCAATGTCGATTCGAACTACAAATGTGGTATAACAGCATACAAAATATGAACCAAGAAGCTCTGAGAGGGTTCGGACTTCAAACTTCGCATGATACATCATCAAAATAGATAAATATGAACCTCAGTGTGGTTCCGAACTTCAAATATGGTATAACAACACACAAGCTATGAACCACAAAACTCCGGGAGGGTTCTTACTTAAAACTTATCATGATACATCATCGAAATCAATAAATATGAAGCTCAGTGTCGATTCGAACTTCAAATACAGAATAATGGCATACAAATTATGGACCACAAAGCTCCGGGAGGGTTCTGACTTCAAACTTAGCATCATACATCATCGAAATCGATAAATATGAAACTCAATGTCGATTCGAACTTCAATATGCCAGAACGAACTATTAAGCTACTATAAGTCGGCATATTGTATGCATAACCTTGCTTCGAGATCGAAACCTAGCCGTGAGTGGACTATTATAAGTCAGAAACTTGGTAAGAACGATGAATCCATCCATTTACAGATAAGATTCCTAAGGAATATTCCCCGAAACATTAAACAAACCCTATTCTTGCATATTTTATGCATACCCTGGCTCCGAGATCAAAACCTGGACGGGAGTGGACTACTATAAGTCGGAAACTTGGTAAGAACGATGAATCCATCCATTTATAGGTAAGATTCCTTCGGAATATTCCTCGAGACCATAAAAAAACCATATTCTGGCATATGGTATGCATACCCTGGCTCCGAGATCGAAACTTGGCCGTGAGCGGACTACTATAAGTCAGAAACTTGGTAAGAACGATGAATCCATCCATTTACAGGTAATATTTCCTACGGAATATTCCTCGAAACCTTAAACAAACCCTATTCTGGCATATTGTATGCATACCTGGCTCCGAGATCGAAACCTGGCCGGGAGTGAACTACTATAAATCGGAAACTTGGTAAGAACGATGAATCCATCCATTTACAGGTAAGATTCCTTCGGAATATTCCTCGAAACCTTAAACAAACCCTATTCTAGGATATTGTATGCATAACTTGGCCCCGAGATCGAACTTGGCTGGGAGTGGACTACTATAAGTCGGAAACTTGGTAAGAACGATGAATCCATCCATTTACAGGTAAGATTCCTTCGGAATATTCCTCGAAACCTTAAACAAACCCTATTTTGGCATATTGTATGCATTCCCTGGCTCTGAGATCGAAAGCTGACCGTGAGTGGACTGCTATAAGTCGGAAACTTGGTAAGAACGATGAATCCATCCATTTATAGGTAAGATTCCTTCGGAATATTCCCCAAAACCTTAAACAAACCTTATTCAGGCATAATGTATGCAAACCCTGGTTCCGAGATCGAGACCTGGACGTGAGTGGACTACTATAAGTCGGAAACTTGGTAAGAACGATGAATCCATCCAGTGGTACTCCAATTAATTAATCTCGTTCCACCCCACCTCAATCATCTCCCCTTCAAATCCATATCAATATGTATATTCTGATGTCATTTAGTTGAATATATTCAACTGATCCCACATCCCCACTTCGTTTCTTCACGCCCACAATTTGAAAACTAAACTTTTCAAAAGGAAACACTTCATTAGTGGGGACCATGTGTACCCAAGCCTAAATTAATTAGTTTCTCCTTATTACCACTTCACTGATGCTCCAGTGCTCCACCAGCCATCTTCCTCTTCCACTTTTATCTGGTTGTCACGGGAATTAGAGATGGAGCTGCTCGCTCCATTTTATCATCTTTGTGGTATTGCCCCTGATGTATTTATGAAAGGCTCCCAACCATTAGTGATTTCATAACTTTCAAAAACGGGTTTCGAATTGTTTTTTGGGGAAAAAAATCATTTTTTGATTTGAATCAAACTAAATGTGCAGATTGAAAGGTTTTCATCAATGAGCCCGCTACTAATTTTGTCACTTTCAACGCGATCTACCTAATGTATTTGAGTTTGAGATTACTGCCGATGATATCACCGGCGAGTTTTGGGACTATTGCACATTTGCATCGGTAAGAGGGATCATAGTAGAATAATAAAATGTATTGCTTAACTTGTTCGAAGTGATTAATGGGTTATTGAGCATGGTGTCAGCGTATTCAATCAACCTACTCATAAAGTTTACTTGTTTTCATTATGCAATTTACTTAGTTTTTAAACACTCACGAAATCTCAATACAAGAAAATGAGTGCATATCAGTTAAACTCTTAGAGTAGACAATAAATTAAAAATAAACTGAACAAGCTTTTGGAATTAAATGTTTATGAGGTTGTTCGACTGACTCACCCCATTAAGATCTAAAGAGAATAAAGAAATACTGCTACTCTCCGTGTCGTATTGTCATTAATTTTATGGGAAAAGCAAAAGTGCAAGTAAGTCCAATTAAAAATATTAAATACCACTTTAGAGAGGACTAGTCTTGTCTACTTCAAGTCTTGTCTTGTCACTCTTGTCTTGTCTTATAGTCTTATCTTGTCAATTTTTTATTCTCTCTCTAACTTTAATTTAGCCAACATGTGAACTAAAATCACAATGATCTCATCTATTCTACTTTTCAACCGTTAGTCAAACATGTTGACATCATCAATAAAAATAATACAAAAGAGAGTCATGTGTAAGAGGTTTCTTTTTTATTGTCTCGATAAATAGAGATATTTTTTGAAACAAACGTGCCAAGTAATAATTGATGTGTGTAAAGAGATGATGTGATATTAAGGCTCACTTTTCCAAAAACATCTCATATAAGTTAAAAAAACTTGTTCTTTTCTTTTTCAATCCAAGAGATAAAATCTATATCTCTCTAACTTTAATTTAGCCAACATGTGAACCAAAAAAGTAGTGGTCCCTCCCATTCCACTTTTAACCTTTAGTCAAATATGTTGGCATCATCAACTACCTAGCTAGGGCTTTAAGTCTTGTCTTGAATTGTCTTGTCAATTTTGTATGCTCAGATAACAACCGCAATGATGCCTTCGCATCCTAATCTTTGTTGGATCTTAATTTCGACATAAAAATATGGCTACTTCATAATCTTAATTTCGTAAGGGAAAATTCAATGGTAAAATTATGAGTTTTACTTAAAACACATTTGAAAAAGGGATTATTCACTACAAAAACACATGTGAAAATTAAACTTTTTCACAAGAACATCGAGGTTGAAAATACAACTTTTCATACAAAAATATGCGAAAAATATTATTTGCATTCAAACACGGGTGAAAATAAAATTATTCACACTAAAGTTTTATTGTTGTACTCGCCTAAAAATGCAATCTATGGGTCGAAATGTTTGTCGAAAACAATCGAAAGGACTTGAAGTCAGTGCTACAACATTTTTTTGTTTGTGTTTCATCCTTTTAAGTAAAAAAATTCTAACACCTATAAAGTATATAAGTCATATATCTTTCTTTCTATTGTAAGGTAAAAAGTTTAGTGTGATTCATCCAAATTTTACTTTCTCCATTTTAATTGTTAAAAAAATAAAAATAAATTGCCCTAACGCTTATCACACTAAAAAATTGAATAAACCTTCTGAAACAAAATTTAAAGTAACAATAGTGAGAACCGAATAGAGGAGAGAATTCCATCAAAAATCCAAAAAAAACAAAAAGTAATAAAGAAGAGAAAATAAAACTATCATGTGTAAGAGGGTGCGGGAAACAATCATGTGTACTCACCTGAAAATACGCATGTTTTAGCAAATTGTCACTTTCCCAAAAACATGTCATATATAAGTCTAAAAACTTGTTTTTTTTCTTCAATCCAAGAGATAAACTCTCTATCTCTCTCTAACTTTAGTTTAACCAACATGTGAACCAAAAACATAGTGGTCCCACCTATTATACTTTTCAACCTTTAGTCAAATATTTTTGTTTATAAAATCTAACTAACGGGTCTTACTCAAAAATTAGTCACAAATCCATATCACCAGCTAATTACTCTTGCGGCCTACACCTTGATTTGAAATCTGACACCAGGTGCTCATAGACCACTCAAACATGCTTGAAGGTGACATCTTTGGCTTTTCTTAATCTATGTTTCATGTGTTGTGTTTGTGGGTTACTAGCTTCATGTGCAATAAGTTTGTAGCAGTTTCTGCTCCAAGTGAAATAGTAAATCCTTTAATATATTTTTAAGTGACCATTTTATCATCTTGGTGGTATTGCCCCTGATGTATTTATGAAAAGCTCCCAACCATTAGTGATTTCATAACTTTCAAAACCGGGTTTCGAATTGTTTTTTTGGGGAAAAAAATTATTTTTTGATTTGAATCAAACTAAATGTGCAGATTGAAACGTTTTCATCAATGATCCCGCTACTAATTTTGTCACTTGCAACGCGAGCTACCTAACGTATTTGAGTTTGAGATTACTGCCTATGATATCACCGACGAGTTTTGGGACTATTGCACATTTGCATCGGTAAGAGGGATCATAGTAGAATAATAAAATGTATTGCTTAACTTGTTCGAAGTGATTATTGGATTATTGAGCATGGTGTCAATGTATTCAACCAATCTACTCAGGAAGTTTATTTGTTTTTATTATGCAATTTACTTAGTTTTTAAACACTCACGAAATCTCAGTACAAGAAAATGAGTGCATATCAGTTAAACTCTTAGAGTAGACAATAAATTAAAAATAAACTGAACAAGCTTTTGGAATTAAATGTTTATGAGGTTGTTCGACTGACTTCACCCCATTGAGATCTAAAGAGAATAAAGCAAGATGCTGCTACTCCCCGTGTGTTCTTGTCATTAATTTTATGGGAAAAACAAAAGTGCAAGTAAGTCCAATTAAAAATATTAAATACCACTTTAGAGAGGTATAGTTTGTCTACTTCAAGTCTTGTCTTGAATTGTCTTGTCACTCTTGTCTTGTCTTGTCTTGTCTTGTCTTCAAGTGTTTTCTTGTCAATTCTGTATGCTCAGGCAACAATCGCAATGGTGCATTCACATCTTAATCTTTATTAGATCCTAATTTCGACATAAAAATATGACTACTTTGCAATCTTAATTTCGTAACGGCAAATTCAATGGTGAGATTATGAGTTTAACTTAAAACGCATGTGAAAAAAATATGGCTCACCTGAAAATGCGTCATGTTTTAGCTAATTGTCACTTTCCCAAAAACATGTCATATGTATAAGTCTAAAAACTTGTTTTTTTCTTCAATCCAAGAGATAAACTCTCTATCTCTCTCTAACTTTAGTTTAACCAACATGTGAAACAAAAACATAGCGGTCCCACCTATTATACTTTTCAACCTTTAGTCAAACATGTTGACATTATAAACTACCTACAAAACCTATTTTTTGTTTATAAAATCTAACTAACGGGTCCCGCGTCAAATCTACCTCCCTACAAAATACATATCCAACTTCTCCGTATAAACCAGAGTATCATACACTAAATTTATCCATTGATATTAAGGCTCACTTTCCTAAAAACATGTTTAGAAAACTTGTTCTTTTCTTATTCAATCCAAGAGATAAAATTTATATCTCTCTAACTTTAATTTAGCGAACATGTGAACCAAAAACATAGTGGTCCCCACCTATTTTACTTTTCAACCTTTAGTCAAACATGTTGACATCATCGATAAAAATAATACAAAAGAGTGTCATGTGTAAGAGATTTTTTTATTATTATCTCGATATAAAGAGGCATTTTTTTAAATGGACGTGCCAAGTATTAATTAATTTGTGTAAAGAAATGATGTGATATTAAAGCTCACTTTCCAAAAAACATAAAGCATATCATATAAGTTAGAAAAAAATTTCTTTTCTTTTTCAATTCGAGATACAAAATTTGTACGTCTCTCTGACTTTAATTTAGCCAATATGTTGACCAAAAAACATAGTGGTCTCACCTATTATATTTTTCAACCTTTAGTCAAACATGTTGACATCATCAATAAAAATAATACAAATGAGAGTCATGTGCAAGAGGTATCTTGTTTGTTGTCTCAATAAAGAGAGACACTTTTTGAAATGGACGTGCCAAGTACTAATTGATGTGTGCAAAGAGATGATTTGATATTAAAGCTCACTTTTGCAAGAGATAAAATCTTTATCTCTCTCTAACTTTAATTCCCCTAACATGTGAACCAAAAACATAGTAGTCCCCACTTATTCTACTTTTCAACCTTTAATCAAAGATTTTTAATCCAAAAGATAAAATCTTTATCTCTCTTTAACTTTAATTCATCTAACATGTGAACCAAAAATATAGTGGTCCCACCTATTTTACTTTTTAACATTTAATCAAAGATGCTAACATCATCACCTACCTACAAATCCTATTTTTGTTTATACAATATAACTAACGAGTCCCGCATCAAATCTACCTCTTTAGCAAATACATATCCAACTTCTCTATATAAACCAAAGTACCAGACACAAAGTTTTAATACAAGGTGTTTATGCGAAATTTGTTTTCAACATCAACTATCGTATATCACTAAATTTATTCTTTGAGACATATTAATATAAAGTAACAATGCATAAAATACTAAACACGTATCTTACTACAAAGAAAAACAATAAATAATACAAGTACTGTTGTCGATAAAAGTGTTTCCCGTTGTGTATTTGAAATGTTGATCTGCATGATTTCTTTTATACACGTTAGATTATACACGATGGCTTTCTATTGGTTGGATCAAGATCATGCGGATCATACTTGTTTTTTTTAGATTGAATTAAGTAATGATTATGTGGAAAGTCATTCGTGCACCCTTTAAGTTATGTATACAAGGTTCTGTAAGAGGCATATTTTAGGTTCGAAATATTTTGTGTGAAAATTTGGTTTTGCATCCTTTTGAAAGGTTTCGAAACAGTTCCACATCCAGGTAACCTTTAGTATCTATTTTTTTAGGTTTACTCTTCTTGTATGTTAAATATTGTTGGATCTTAATCTTTGTTGGATCCTAATTCCGACATAAAAATATGACTACTTAAGAAACTTAATTTCATAACGGAAAATTCAATGGTGAAATTACGAGTTTTACTCAAAACACATGTGAAAAATGGATTATTCAATTTAAAAACACATGTGAAGATTAAACTTTTCACAAGAACATCGAGGTTGAAAAATACAATTTTTCATAAAAAAAAATATGCTAGAAATATTATTTACACTCAAACACAGGTGAAAATAAAATTGTTCACACTAAAGTTTTATAGTAAATCACTAAGTTTATCCCTTGAGACATAACATTTTCAAATGTGATGAGTGCCAAATAATGAATATTACTACATCTTTTTCTTGGCATTTAACTCATCTTTTGTGTTTTAAAATCATATATTATCCCAATATTCTGTATTTTCATTGTTTTCAAGAATAAATAATTTTACTAATTAACTTTGTGTTTTTTAGGTACTAAATAAAGCTTGGATGATTAGAGAACCCAAAAGAGCAGAGAATTGGTGACAATGGAAGAGAGACAACAAATACTCCCGCTAGAAGGCAGTGAAAAGTGTCGTTTGCACCTCATCCATAAGTGAAGAATGTTGTTTGCACGACCTAAAACTAGAAGTGGGCTTGAGATATTAGCCTTGAAGAAGACATGTCTTAGAAGTTAGAAGGGATCTTCCAAGAGGTAAAACCCAAGATCTAGAACCCAAACCCGTTTCCATCCTGAGCTGTCAGATTTGATATAGCTTCTAAGCATCCAAAGGCATCTCCATGCGGTACATCAACGTTTGCTACTCCCGCCTCACACCCTAGCCTTCTATTCTTCTCCTACTTGAGTAGAAGCCAAACAACTCCTTCACGTCAATTTCATCTTCTCTCCAACCTATGCAAAACCTCTCACTTCACCTCCCTCCATCACTTCCATCCCCGACCACTTCTGAGCACAGCCACTCTATCATCTAGCCATCAATCAAACTTATAATCTCTATCTATCTCCATCTTAGCTTCTCTCTTATCAATAACAGTAACCCTAGCCATATAATTCATTGTCGAAACTAACCCCCACTCTCTCTCTGTTAGTCTTTCCTCTTATCTCGTACTAGCTGAGAACTGACAGATTACCCAAACTTATTTGTTTACACATAGAGAAACAGTTAAACTCCAGTAAGACGGAATATCTGCGGTTTTTTGTTCTTCTTCTACTGTCTATCTGTATCTCTTATATCTCAACAGTGATGAATATTTATTTTTGAGTTGAAATATAAAGTTTCAAAGTTATGATTCTGTTGTTTTTTTATTCAACTTAGATCAAATCAAATTTAGGTTTGTACAAATCTTTGTTAAATTAAAGATTTTGGAGTTAGGGTTTCTACAAATCTCTGTTTAAATTAGAGATTTTGGAGTTAGGTTTCAAGAAATCTCTGTTAAAATTAGAGATGTTGGAGTTATGATTTTTACAAATATGTGTAATCTCTTTTTGTTTTTCTATTTTCTATAAATATCTGTGGGTTTGTACGAATACTTTATTATGAAATTTGGGTGTTTTGCTAATCTTGTGGTTTATTCTATGCTATTTTATAAAGTGGGTTTTGATTTAATAGGGGAATTGAAGTTTTCTGATTTAGATTTTTGAATTAGTGATTTTAAGTTTTATTGTGGATTTTGATTTAATAGGGGAATTTGCGGTTATGTGAAGTGGGTTTTGTTAGTAGACATGAATTGGCATTTCTATTTGTGTGATTTATGTTTATATTGATTCAATCCACAATATCTTGCTGATATTTTGGATGACTTTGTCTTAGGTATGTGAGTGTCCGAGTCTTGTGTTAAACGAAACTGGTCTTTCTGAATCTGTTCTAGTTATTCGTTGCAGAGGATCTTACCAAGGTAAAATCAATTTCCGAATTCTGTTCTAGTTACATATATCATGTATCATAATTTTGAAAACTTTAACAGTTTACTATACTCATTTATTCATCTTGTCCATTAGTTTGATGGAAAATCAGATCATATGTGGAATATCTGTATTGATTGTTTGATTGGGTTTTAGTTTTAGTCCTTGTAGTGGTAAGACCTAGAGGAAACACAGTCTTATTGATGTGTTTTGTAGTTTTAGTGGTAAAAAGATTCGTTTCTCGAA
>JAJJMB010004648.1:3113633-3128823 GCA_023531105.1 Papaver atlanticum | reverse complement strand
CAATATACACAATAGAGATGAAAATAGACACATAAATGCGTCTATCACTTATCTTCAAAATTTGTACAAGAAACAAAGCAATACAAACACAATCTAGACAGGTGCATTAATGCAATGTTTTCTGTTTTAGTTCTTAATTCTCATTTTAGTTTAGTCTTACGGTTTCCAATTGTATATACAAGTACTGGAAAAGAATTTGGCAATATGTGGGTTCTTCATTGCCTTAGGAAGTACATAATCGGTTTTATTTGAAGTGATGAGAACCTAGCTAACCCTTTTGTTTCTTCACATTACTTGTCTAATGTTTGTGTTGGTTCTTAACTTGAAAGTGCTTTTTGGTGAGAGTATTTTCTTTTCAATTGTTGTTGAGCTAATTGTTCAGTTATCTACGTCATAGGCTGAAGTATCAGGAGGAAGTATTAACTTAAATGGCAACAGTTGAAGTAAGATGACCATGAGGTGAGACCGTCGTAGGTGAAATTATTCGAATGGTTGACGAAGTACAGGGAAAGGAAGCAGCTGGCTTATAAGGTCATATTCCCTGTTCTCATCTGAGTAGACCGAAATTAGTCACTCTTGTACACCGTTAGTCTTGCTTTTGTTATCAAGAGAAGAAAGTTTTGTTCATTTAACCAGGTTGCTGGAAACTTCACATATGGAGTGATGGCACTCCTAGCTGCTACATTTATGTTTTAGAACCTTGCAAACTAGGTCATTGTTTTAAGAAGTTGCAATTTTGCTTTGCATTTTTTTATGCGTTGGGTGTTACTAAATATAACAAGGTACAAATCTTCTTGGTGTATGTAGTCTACGTACTGGGAAAACAACTTTATCAATGGATCAGAAGTGGTACTTAATCTTTTTGATTGCTTCCATGCAATGATAAGGGCCGATCCTCCACATGTGACTTCCATATTTCTCATCAGGTAAGGATTTTCTTCATTTGTATGTATCTACTTGTTGAAGATGAAATTCCTACATAGAGTGTCTTTTGATAGGTGCTTGCTTCACGGATAGTAAAGAGCATTTACTCTTGGCTTCCGTAGGGTTCTGTTAGTTACGGTTTGAGGTTTTTTCCCTTGAATTTGTGTGTTTTCTTGTTATTTTACGTTCTTTAGCACTAATTCTAATGCTCTTGAATCTGCATCCCCTTCAGCAGCAGCAACTGCAAAACTAGAACCAACACCAATTACTTTGGCCTTCTCTTTGCTTAATATGTGAGAAAGGGAATGAGGTGGTTATTAATTCATGAGGTTTGTTATACATGTTGATCTTTGTATTTTCCTATAATAGGGTGTTTTCCGAAATCTGTTCTATGTTTTTTTCCCCTTCTTTGTTCAATACATTAGGCTTGGACCTATAAGATAATAACTGATTTCTACCACTTCATTGTGCAGGAGAAAAAACTTCAGGATGAAATTCAGGAGCTTAACCCCTGCTTGCAAGTCAGAAATTAAATCTTCATTTCTACAGAAGAAATTCTATAAGGTTACTCTTCGCTTGTGGTTGATATTTATGTCCCGTAGTTGCTCAACACATTTATTCTTATAGATTGTCTTCCCATTGTAGGATTTCTCTCTTGCTCGTTGCGCTCATAACTCGCCTTTCAACTGTCACCACCGACTCTGAAGGTAATGGTGATGTGGAGTTGGATAGTGGGAGTGATGATGTTTGAGTAGCCATCAATTGCAAACCCTCTTAAATCTGCATTGTCTTCACCAGCAGGATACGCTTTCATTTAAATTTTCTGTAGGCGGTTATAGCTGATGATATATTAGTCCTTTACCGAGTACTTCTACTCAATTTGCTGTAGTGCCGATAGAAATAAATATCATATTCAGATCCTCCTACTCCCAAAGATTGACCCAAGTGTTACTATGATGGATGTAGAAGAAAATCCCAATGTAATAGCAGTATCTAGTTTCAACTATCGAAGCATTTCCAATGCCCAATGGTTCCCATGCGACCCTGCAGAATAGTGAACTCAAAATTATTATTTATGTTCTCAAATTAATATATGTACAACAAGGAACTCAAGACACCTATAGAACAGACAAGAATGGTACACTAGTTCCCAGAACAAGGAACTTAGAATTACAAACATTGATAATCGATTTTTTTTATAAACATTTATTGGCAATGGCTGTATTTGGAATATTTATAGTTTGAAAATTTTTTTCATTCAATTATCCCTTCTTTTGCCTTTTTTCCACTTCACTTTTAAGTCTTTGTACAAAAGAAGTGGTCAGGAAAAGACAAACGAGTTCACAAGCACTTTTTGCGGTCTTTGTAAGGGGACTTGCCACGAGCATTAATAATGTCTTATTTATTGCCCATGCTTCTTATGACAAGGAGATGGAGTATAAGTGTATGGACTGCTCCTAATCCACTTGCATATTTCTCTTCCTCATTTTTGCTTTCTCCTACTGGACAACAAAGGAATAAATGGTCTACAATCAAGGAAAAGTATCATTTAGAGATCTTCATCGTTTCCATTTTCATTAAAAATAAAGGGAGTTGAAGATAGTGTATAATCAAGGGAGTGACTTATACATGGATAAACTAATGGAGTGACCCGTACAAGGCTCAACAATGTGTAATTACGACCCTTGTGATACCTCGTCGCCACACCTGTGAGACACATGTGCGACCACGGCGAGATCCCTTTGTGAACCATGTGCTTTGACCTTTGTTCCGATCACCTGTTCCCACACCCTCTAATCTCTATGGATTAATAAAAATTTCATGTTTCGATGGTGCCAATCAGAAAATCATGAACTAGCTAGATGCTGACACTTTACTATTATCTAGAGCTACACTAGGCTCAGCAATATAGTAAAAGAGGATCTTGCGACCCTTGTGATACCCCATAGCTACACATGTGAGACTCATGTGCGACCACGGTTAGACTTCCTTGTGAACCATGTGCTTTGACTTTTGCTGCTAATTACCTATTCCTGCACCCATGGTTCTATGGTTAATTTATTCAAAAAATTTATGCTTGGATGGTGCCAATCAAAAAGGTATGAACTAGCTAAATGCTGGCGCTTTATTATTATCTGGAGCTACACAAGGCTCAACAATGTACTAAAAGAGGCTCGTACGACCCTTGTGATACCACAGTGCTACACGTGTGAGACTCATGTGCGACTCTAGTGAGACCCCCATGTGAACCACGTGCTTTGAATTTTTCTGCTAATCACCTATTCCTGCACCTCTGGCCTCTATGGATTAATAAGTTCAAAAATTTCATGCTTGGATGGTGCCAATCAGAAAAGCATGAACTAACTAGATGCTGACACTTTACTATTATCTAGAGCTACACTAGGCTCAACAATGTAGTAAAAGAGGATCTTGCGACCCTTGTGATACCCCATTGCTACACGTGTGAGACTCTTGTGCGACCCCAACGAAAACCCCACGTGACATTTGTTCCAATCACCTGTTCTCGCACCCTCTGGCCTCTATGGAATAATAAGTTCGAAATTTTCATTCTTGGACGGTACCAATCAGAAAAGTATGAACTAGCTAGATGATGACACTTTATTATTATCTAGCTAGGATCAACAATGTAGTAAAAGAGAATATTGTGACCCTTGTGATACCCCCTTGAGACTCATGTTCAACCCCAACGAGATCCCTACGTGAACCATGTGCTTTGACCATTGTTCCAATCACCTGTTCTCGCACCCTCTGGCCTCTATGGATTAATAAGTTCAAAATTTTCATTCTTGGATGGTGCAATCAGAAAAGTATGAACTAGATAGATGATGACACTTTACTATTATCTAGCTAGGCTCAACAATGTAGTAAAAGAGGACACAGGGACCCTTGTGATACCCCCTTGCCACATGTTTGAGACTCATGTGCGACCCCGATGAGACCCACATGTGAACCATGTGCTTTGACATTTGTTCCAATCATCTGTCCCCTCACCCTTTGGCCTCTATGGGTTAATAAGTTCAGAATTTTCATGTTTAGATGATGTCAAATAAAAAGGTATAAACTAGCTAGATGCTGGCACTTTACTAATATCTGGAGCTAAATAAGGCTCAACAATGTAGTCAAGTAGACTCATGTGACCCTTGTGATACCCCCTTGCCACATGTGTGATATCCATGTGCCACCCGGTGAGACCCCCACGTTAACCATCTTCTTTGACCTTACCCATGTGCCATCCCGACGAGATCCCTACGTGAACCATGTGCAGCCCAAGCGAGATTCCCATGTGAATAAGGTTCATGTGTCGCTGTTAATCCTATGAAAGCACTTCTGCAAAATTGATTTTTCACCCTTTCTCACGTGGATAGTTATTTTTGCACCCTTTAGTTTATGAAGGTGCATATTGCTGTTTTCACCATTTTTATGTGAAATTCTGTTTTTGCACTTTCGTTACAAGCATATTTTAAGTGCATAATTTTATTTTCAATATTTTATTTTAATGTGAAAACTTATTTTAAGTGCATATTTTAAGTGCAGAATTTCTCGTACCCTCTGGCCTTTTTGGGTAAATAAGTTGAGAATTTTCATGCTTGGATGCTGCTAATCAGAGAGGTATGAACTAGGTAGATGCTGGCACTTTACTATTATCTGGAGTTACACAAGGATCAACAATGTAGTAAAAGGGGATCTTGCGACCCTTGTGATACCCCGTTGCTACACGTGTGAGACTCATGTGTGACTATGGTGAGACCCCCACGTGAACCACGTGCTTTGACTTTTGCTGCTAATTACCTATTCCCGCACCCTATGGCTTTTATGGGTAATTAAGTTGAGAATTTTCATGCTTGGATGGTGCTAATCAGAAAGGTATGAACTAGCTAGATGCTGGCACTTTACTATGAACTAGCCATATTGTTGAAGACCACTTCCTGTTAAAGCAAACAAATGAGGTCCTTGATTAACCAACATTATTGTTTAACATATGCAGCTCACAGTCTACAAGCACTACAACAAAAAAGTCCTTTTACAACAGATATATGACAACGTTATCCCAAATGTTGAAGAGAAGTCAGCTTTTCACAATGTTTTACCGTTAAAAACATTGTTGAATATACTACAAATATACTATTTTTGTAACAACGGTTATTGAATACACTACAGATATATTTTTGCAACAACGGTTATTAAAAACAATCAAAACCGTTAGATTAGTGTTAGTTTTTACACGTGGTATTGTTCTAACCTTTCCAGCTTCTTCCTATCTTATAAACCAACATAATCTATTCTCATTTCATTTCCACCGCTCTCTCTATCTTTCTTTCTCCCTTTAGTTAATTCATAGAGAAAAGAGCCAAAAAATCCCCGCACCCTCTGGCCTCTATGGGTTAATAAGTTCAGAATTTTCATGTTTAGATGGTGCCAAATAAAAAGGTATAAACTAGCTAGATGCTGGCACTTTACTAATATCTGGAGCTAAACAAGGCTCAACAATGTAGTAAAATAGGCTCATGCGACTCTTGTGATACCCCCTTGCTACACTTGTGAGATTCATCTGCCACCCCGACGAGACCCCCACGTGAATCATGTGCTTTGACCTTTGCTGTTAATTACCTGTTCATGCACCCTCTGGTCTCTATGGGATAATAAGTTGAGAATTTTCATGCTTGGATGGTGCCAATCAGAAAGGCATGAAATAGCTAGATGTTGTCACCTTACTATTGTCTGGAGCTACACAAGGCTCAACAATGTAGTAAAAGAGGCTCTTGCGACCCTTGTGATACCCCCTTGCCACACATGTGACACTCATGTGCGACCCCCACGTGAACCATGTGCTTTGATATTTGCTGCTAATCACCTATTCCCGCACCCTCTGGCCTTTATGGGTAAATAAGTTGAGAATTTTCATGCTTGGATGATGCCAATCAGAAAGGTATGAACTAGCTAGATGCTGGCACTTTACTATTATCTGGAGCACAAGACTCAACAATGTAGTAAAAGAGGCTATTGCGACCCTTGTGATACCTCATCGCCACACCTATGAGACTCATGTGCGATCCCGGCTAGATCCCCACGTGAACTTAGAATTTAATAACTTAGAATTTAAATAAATAAATCTAAAAAACATTGCATGATGACAATCGTTGGCAATAGCTATGTGTACTCATAATAATGGTTATTCCAAACCCTAGTTATCCTTTTTAAAACACAAGAATAAATTCTCATAAGAAGTTTCCTAGACATCAAGACAAACTCGTAATGCACATATAAGATGATTTGTCCTTAGAGGGTAGAATCAATCTTTTTCGCACAGATTTACACCAGGAATAACTACTAAAAGCGAATAAAAAGATTTTCTTAACAAAGAAGAACATACAAAGTCATTAATGACCATGCACCATAGTTCACATAAGATGATTGTGAACACTCAAGAATCCCATAGCAATGCGTACTACTGCCCATTCTTGAACTTCCTTCTTTGTGATCCACCAACAACATTCTTGTAAAAGCTGCAAATGAGCTTATAAGAGTAGTACTCCAAGAATCCAAGTGCCCAAGTCCAAGAAGTGGAACAAGTGCGACGAAACGGAGCAAAACACTCAAAGACAAGAGACGGAACAAAGAAAAATCTTAACTCATCCAAATTCAACAATTCTCATCTCCATTTTGAAGAGAATTCAAAGAGGAAGAGAATGCAAAAAAATGAGGTCATTCCGAGTTCGGACGAAGAAGTTACGGCCAAAACAAGTTTACCGAATATCGACGTCTATAGGCCAGTATGTATACCGGTTTGCAAAAAAAAAATCGTGACCTGGAGCCGTATGCAAATGGGTTTGCGTACTAAAATCCATGGATTTTTATTTTAAATGATGGTATGCATACCTGGTATGTGTACCATGAAGTCCAAACATCCCGAACTACTATTTTCAAACCTAAACATTTAAGAACCTTAAACACAAATCAAGTTAGGTAGAAATGAACGATAAGCAAGGTACATGGATCATTATAAGTACTCTAAGTAAAAGATAAAAACACAAATCTTGCTCAAGTTTATACACATACCTTTTAGAAGGATCCTGTCGTGAATCCTACTATATTACCAAATGTTTAATATCATACCTAACACAATATGTGCGCCCCAATTCTCTTGCTTCCCTCACTGTATACTTAACAGGGCATTCCTTGGTGAGGATGCACCTACAACACAATTTGATTGTGTTGAGGTGAACAATGTCTTGCTCACCATGGCACCAAGAAAGAGTTTCTTTCCAACAACTCTTACATCTCAAAGTATTGAGGGAAACCCAAAGGACTGTTTTTACAAGTTTTTCAAAGAACTTTAAAAAGAGTCCAAGATAGATTGTGTTCCTGATTTCTTTGTTTACAACTTATAACACACCGTCTCTGCAGATAATGTTTAGTACTGCATAGGGAAACTGTTTTGATAAAAACAGACATCCTGACTTTCTCACTAAAGAGGGCGGTACCATTATCTTGATGAGATGTATCAGGGATTGACTGATGAACTGAGTCAAATTCAGAGATGAAACTGACTGATAGATGAGGTTCAGATACTTCTCGTATTATATCCAGTTTGTCTGGGACACAGAAAGGAGAAGGATTATCCTTACTGATAAGAAGATCAATATCAACCTCAACATGAACATTATTCATCATAACTTGATTTAGCTTATCAAGAGATTCTTCCTCTTTCTGGAGATATAACTCAACATTAAGGGATAAGCTCTCAAGCCTTTTTTCAAGCCCTGAAAACACTTCTAGAGATTTTAAACCTGGTGGAGGTTTGGATAGAATTTCTTCTACAGATTTTATTAAATCATTCATGGAAGAGAATTATGAAATCCCTGGATCTGGTGGTGCGTTTATTGAGATATCACTACTGTCCATTAAGTCAGATCGCTACAAACACAAACTTATAAGGTCTTAAACGTGTTTGCCTGCTTTGATACCAATTGAAAAAGTGGGGGTCTAACAACCACACCCAATATTTCGTTCGGTAATCTGAATAGACAAACTCCAATATACTTTTAAGAGAATCAACTAGACAGTCAGAATCAATCTATAGAAAAGTATATCAAAGAGTTTATATCTCTGTTTCACAATGTAATCAGCAAATCAAACAGATAGAAATCCGCGAGCCTGATTATTATGTGAAACAACTTGAACGGTACCAAAGACTAATGTTCAAATGTCAATCAATATAATCAACAACCAAACGTTGGATTCACAATTGATTGATCTTAACGCTCAACCTGTGATATTTCTATTATATAAAAAAATTAAATGCGGAAAAGAAATAACACAGACACCAGAATTTTGTTAACGAGGAAAACCGCAAATGCAGAAAAACTCCGGGACCTAGTCCAGCTTTGAACACCACACTGTATTAAGCCGCTACAGATACTAGCCTACTACCAATGAACTTCGGACTGGAATGTAGTTGATCCCTAATCAATCTCACACTAATCAAGGTACAGTTGCACTCCTTACATCTCTGAAGCCCAGCAGGATTCTACGCACTTGATTCCCTTAGCTGATTTCACCCACAACAAGAGTTGCTACGACCCAAAGTCGAAGACTTGATAAATAAAATCTGTCTCACGCAGAAAAGTCTATTCGAATAGATAAATCTGTCTCGCATAGAAATACCTACGAGTTTTGTTCCGTCTTTTGATAAATCAAGGTGCACAGAAACCAATTGATAAACCGGACTTATATTCCCGAAGAACAGCCTAGTATTATCAATCACCTCACAATAATCTTAATCGTATGAAAGCGAAACAAGATATTGTGGAATCACAAACGATGAGACGAAGATATTTGTGACTACTTTTTATCTTGCCTATCGGAGAATCAATCTCGAGAAAATGTTAGAGAAGATAGTACTCAATACGATAGAACATGGCAAGATCAGAACACGCAACTACAGAGAAAATAGTTGGGTCTGGCTTCACAATCCCAATGAAGTCTTTAAGTCGTTAACCTACAGGGTTTAGTGAAAAACCTAAGGTTAAAGGAGAATCGACTCTAGTCGCAACTAGTATCACACAGAAGGTGTGGGGATTAGGTTTCCCAGTTGCTAGAGTTATCCTTTATATAGTTTTCAAATCAGGGTTTGCAATCTTAGTTACCTTGGTAACAAAGCATTCAATATTCACTGTTAGATGAAAACCTGATTAGATTCAAGCTAATATCTTTCAACTGTTAGATCAAACTTAGCTTGTTATACACAAATGAAATGTACCTTAATTTAGATTTGAGTAACCGTACCTAAACGTGTACGCTCGGTTGGCTCAACGGTAGTTAACCGAATTTAGATATATGAACACCCTTATATCAACCTTATTCATCTTAACCAAAAATAGTTCAAATGACTCAAATGGAACTAATTATAGAGTTGTTCAATTGCTATAATCTCATAGAAGTATACAAGAACACAATTGAAGCAAAATCAGTTTGATTCACTCGAATCAATTCATGAACATTATAGCCACGGTTTGCAAAGAATGCATAAATGTATTAGTTCATGAACAAACCGATTTTAGAACTTTAACCACTCAAGTATGCAAATGGGTACGCATACTTAAAGTAGCCGGTCTGAGTTTGGTTTCGCCAGTATGCAAACAGGTACGCATACTTCAAAACACAGCAGAAATTTCCGAACCCAAACCTTTCACCACTACGCGTACGGGTATGTGTACTTAGGTACTCGGAATTTCACAACTAACAAGTACGCATACGGGTATGCATACTAGAGTTCCGGTCATGGATCACATATATGCAAGAATGCATACTATGTTCATAATCCAATGATGGTTAAGTGTTCTAAACTCTATTTCAATCATTGAAACTTTCTTAGAGGATGACAATAGATGTTTTCACAAACTATTAGCATCAAAGCATTTTTCAATTTATTGAAATAATCATAACGAAACATTCCAAGTCTACATCAAATGATTGTATCACACAAACCATGTAAGATGTTACTCGGCAATTTTCACATGATCATCTTTTGACTTTCATCAAGAATATAAGATGAACTTGGTTGAAGCGAAAGCTTACCAACACATATTTCGATAAATATGTAAGCGAGTTAATCTCAGCTTGAAATCTCAAATATGTATAATCGAATACTATATAGTAATACGACTTTTGTCTCAATATAGGAGATAGAATAGAAATAGACTTTCCAAGTGATAGATGAGTTTTAGTCTCCACATACCTTTTGTTGATGAAGTTCCACAAGCTCTCCTTAGTAGTTCTTCGTCTTCAATTGATGAACGTCGTGAAGACTAATGCTCAACTACACAATCTATCCTAGTCCGAGACATCACTATAAGTAGACTAGAAATCAAGACTTATAGTTTTGATCACTAACATTGACAAACAAGCTTGAGATAGCCACGCTTGCGAGTTTGATTGAGCAGTGCTCAAACAATCTCCCCTTTGTCAATTTTAGTGACAAAACTATCAATACATATGGATTACAAAATAAATAAACTTTGTAGCTTCTCATCCAAATGCTTGATCTCCTTGGTTCTTCAACATTACTCGAAATCTTCGTCACTTCCAAGTACTCCAATGATTCCAAATGTGTTCAACTCAGCATCATAGTTGTTGAAGATCCGTAGCTATAACAATGAGAAAACAGTTGCTCTCAATCATTGTTATACAGTGTCATAGTATTATTACACAGCATCAAAGTCCAATTGTAACATAACTTTGACAATAATACTATGGTGATATGTATCACTCCCCCTTAGTCAATACTTCATCTCACATGAAAACCACTCCTCCTTACATAATGATCTGTAAACCATATGTATTTGTAGTGTGAACTATACATTAATTCTCCCCCTTTTTGTCAATATAAATTTGCAAAGGTACGAAAACTAGTTGGATCCTCATGAAATTTTCATAGAGATACTTCATGACCAAAAGGGAACAACATACCAACTTGTTTCGATGATTTCACATAGTCGAAACTTTGTGTATTCATCAAGGAGTTTATAAAGATACAAGAAAACTCCTACAATATTCCACAGCCGCACTCCCCATAAAGATTTGGAAATTAAGCACAAGTTAAAAGAAGAACTCTCCCCCATAAAATGTGATGCGCGCTTCCTCCGAAGAATCAGAATACGCGGAGCAAGACGAGATCCAGATTCCTCCCCCAGCAGAGGCCGGTCATACATAATTTCTGAATTCACCAGCAGCGCTCACCTGAAGCGCGCGTTGAAGCTAAGGGGCTCCGTGGTGGTAAGCACGACATTCCTCTAGACTACATCCTTATCCCGCGCCTTCTGAAACCTTATGTATTTCCTTACCCGTCTAATCCTGGACGGCTCATGCATCCCGAGTCAGATACTTTGGATGCCTTTTCGTTCAAAAAGGTACCACAGTTGGCTATTCACCTAGGTGATTATTATCTCCCCTCTATTGAGATTCGTTCTTCATCCACCACGCCTCTTATATGGCCGCACTGGACATCCTATATCCTCTCTGATCCAGGCCATGCAGCGATCCTTCGCAAAGCTGGCATTGATAAAGCCATCAACTCATCCCTTAAGCGGGCAGTGGTGAGGTGTAAGCGCGATATGACGCGGCTCTTATGTCGTTGGGTGTCCCCTGTTCATACCCTCTTCACTGCATGGGGAGAGGCAACCATAGTTTTGGAGGATGTAGTTGCTCTCACGGGACTACCTATCCACGACAGTCACTCGTATGATGAAGTGGCCGTTTTCGAAGCTCTGACCGAGGAAGATAGGCTATTGTGGGCTTATCTGTTAGACTGTAAAGGTGATTTTCGGAATGAGCTAGTGAGGAAAGATCAGATACCAATTGGGCGAGGAAAGAAAGGGAATGTTACAGCCGTGGGTAAGAAAGGGGCGCCGTCACCCGCTGCTAAGGGGAAGGAAAAAGTGGTTCATGAGAAGAAGTCTCCTTCACCGCACCCAAAAGGAGAGCGCTTACTTTCTATCTCTATTCGTGCCTACGAGGCGGTTCACGGCTCGGCAGCAGCCTCTTCGGATCAGGTAGGTCCTGAAATGGTTATTAAACGCAACTGACGTGCTTATTTTCTCGTTTGGATCAAGTATTGGGCTCTACTGTTGGTGGATGGGAAGGTCTTGCCTCCTCGAAGGAAGAAGAGAACCCCGACACTAAACTAGCTGCTTATATCTTGTTCTGGCTTTCTCACAATGTGTTCGAGCATAGTCCTCAGGATACCATTAAAAGTAAACTTGTGCTGATGACGGTGTTGTTATCTCGTGGTGTTTCCTTTCCTCCGGCGTCGATGTTTTCAGGTGGTTTGTATCGTCACTTAGACTTGTTTTTCCACGATGTTCATATAGTCAACTCATCTCATAAGGTCGAGACTTACATTCCGGCCTCTTTCATGCAAGCGTGGTCTTGGGAACACCTTTCTGAATACGCGTCTGACCCTCAGGTGTTAGCGGTTCATCGTGAAGAAGATGATGGGAAGGATGACGGCATGGTTAAGAAAGTCCTGGTTATCTATGGCTACCCGCGGATGGCCCTTTGGAACGGCAAGGGGAAGGTGCCCAAGGGTGACCTATCGAAGTACATAGACGTGGCCAATAGCTTTGTGTCATTTCCTTATCATGATAATCTGTCTGGTTCAGCGCATTATGACTTTACTTCTCCTCTTGATCATGAGTTAGACTCGACACAGACCTTGACAGAGTCGTACTTTGATTCAGCGATGGTGTGTTGCCGGGTTATCTTCCTGGTTTTTATGCTGGAAAGTTTATCGCTATGTCTTACAATCTTGACCGTGCAGCTCGGCAAGTTGGGTTTGATCAGGAGGCTCCTCCCAGGTTCTCACCTTGGAGTAGCTCCAAAATTGAAGATATCACCGCGAGCTTTGACCGTTTCGTTTTTAAGGGGCCAACGCGTCTGGGCGACCGAGGAATTAACTTTTCTTTTCGGCAACCTATGCTGGAGCGTCCTTTGGCGGTTACCGAGGGATCCCATGAATATCAGCTTCTCATGCGTCGTCGGGCTCTGAATTTTCTTTTGCACGATCCATCTTCTCCTCGTGATTTATCTAATGAGGACCTCCGGATACTGTACGCGTCAGGCAGGGTTAAGCTTGACGATGCCATAGCCGCTGAGAATAACCTTAGCTTGGCTATCAAGGGTCGTCCTATGGAGCCGCTGGTGACCACCTGGGACCTTCCTGAAGGTCATGATCCCATAAGGAAAAAAGAGGGAGGAAAGCCGTTTTTCGATCGTAAACCTCCCAGATTGCAAGTGTCGAGGCCGAATATCAGTCTCCCGGTGGTGCAAGTATTTGTCATTTGTTTTGCTATGCTCGTCCCCTTTCCCATCTTTTTTTTCTTTTTGTTTAAGTGGTGGTGGCTGCATTCTCAGGCTGCTCCTCTGCCCAATCCTGTGGGGTGGAAGGCTCCTTCTTATTTGATAGAGGAGTATTTGAACATGCCCGAGAGAGATGGGTCTGAGAAGAGCCTCGCCAATAAAGTTAGACGAGAGGCGGCTAAGTCGTCTTCTTTTTGCCCTTGTTCTTCTGTTGATATCTCGTCACCTCCTCTTGCACAGGCTAGGCAGAGAAGTGCGTCACAGCCTCCCTGAGGTGCGGGCGGTAGCTCTTCGTTCGTAGATCTAGTACGCGGTCTTGGGGTTAATTTATCTGAAGGAGCGGGATGGGTAACCACACGCCTTCATATATCGTCGGTCAATCCTTTGCGGGCTGAAACCTTTCGTGCTAGGGATGAGGCCCCAGCTTCTCCCAGTGACGTGTTGCACTCAATGAGTCCTTCTGGGTCGAACCGGTCAGCTTTGGGTGGGTCTTCATCCCGTGTGGCCCGACAATCAGATGACCTTAAGGGTAACTTTCGCAGTCTTCTATTTAATTCGTGTTGCTGTCTTCTTTACTCTCCTCTTCTCTCTCTCCCTTTTTTTTTTGTATAAATCCGGGCGTTTCAGCAATGTTGCTCACTTTCTATTCTTCAGATCCTGCGAGTGACTCCGAATCATCTTCTAGCTTATTTTCATCTTGGCGTAAACCTTCTGATCCCCCGCTCAATTCAGCCGTTCCCAAGGTCAGTTTTTTTTTTGGGTACTTCTGTCGTTATGTTTTCGGTGTGTTCACCAGTGTTCGTCCTTTTCTGGTTGTAGGACATGGGTAAGAAGCGTAAAGAGACTGTTAAGCCAGAGAGTTCTAGCGCTGACGGTGTGCGGTGCGTGGTTCCTGGTGGTGATGGTACTGTGAAGCGTGCGCGTGTAGATGACGATAATGCTGCATTAGCCAATCCCCCAAAGAGGCGTCCCAATGTTCCTGATGTGCTGTCTATCCCCGAAGACGTGCAGTTTCGCTTCCCCAAGGTAGTGAATGCTGCTGAGGCTGGGGTCGACCCCTCCACTCACTCGTTGGTCCATGGTTTTTAGGTGCCATCCATCTTTGCTGTCACTTATAGGGACATTGTAGAGCGCGGTGGCGGTCACATGGTGAAGGCGGATCTTTTGGACATGCGGATTTTGTGCTTCATGACTAAAAACCTTCTGGAGATCGCCGATCAACTTACGCGGGTGAGGGATGGTCCCATTGATGCGGCGGTGATGCATGGTTGGGAGACTACCGTTCGTTCGACGGTTAACCTCAACTTTCCAGTGGGGTGGTTGGACGAGCTGCTGAAGAAGGTGAAGGACCGTAATGATCCCTGTGTGCACCTCCCAGGGCAAATTTCTTAGATGGAGGAAGAGCTGGCGAAGCGTTCAAAGATGACTGCTACTAGGAAGATAACGTTAAATCAGCTTCTTGCCGATGTGGGAGTGGCGAATAATGAGGTGCTACAAGCAGAAACTGTGGAAGGAAATGTTCGTGCAGAACTCGAGAAAAAACGATGAGAATGGTCTGCATTCCAGCCAGCTTGATGCATTTCTATTTTATTTTCGTCAGACATTGTGTGCCCTTTCTTTGCTTTGGATACTTTGTTGTTGTTTTTTTTTTAATATTTCTGGATCTTTTATTGTGAGATTATGTTTGCTTATTTGTGTTTAATATTTTAAGTTTTATTGTTCCCGATGCAATATTTGGTTGTAGGTGAGATGGGGAGAGGAGTGTTTGTTTGATTATGCACGCCTATTCCCCCTCCTCTCCTTTTTTTAAATTTGTTTTAGGGGTTGAGCGAGATAGGGTAGGGCGTGTTTTAAACGCGCCTACTCTATCCCCTTCCATTTTTTTTTT
>JAJJMB010004648.1:3060544-3113623 GCA_023531105.1 Papaver atlanticum | reverse complement strand
AAAAAAATTGAGGACATAATCTGGGAGCAGGCATCTAGCATTTTAAAGAAATTTCTAGCATCAAGAACTCGATGACACAAAATTGAGACTTTGGCGAAAATGGTTTGTGCCCCACAAATTCTCCCCCAACCTTCCCCACACTCACACAACCATAATAATGCCCCCTGTTTTCTCCGAGGCCCTCACAAAGCAAAATCAACAATGGTGGGAGATGAGACCACCTATCGGGGAGAAAGTAGGGGAGTGATATTGGGGGTATATAGCAGCTTCGGACTTTCGGTTCAACCTGTAGTCTTGTCAAGTAGACCGCCACTCCAGTTATGATGGGCTGGCGTACTTGAAATCACTAACGTTCACTACCTAGGGTCCAAATCCAAATCCAAAGTCTTTTCCAGTAGCAAGTACCGGGTCGACTAGAGAATATCTCAAAAAAAAATATAACATAGTTTTTACGCCGGCCTGTCAAGCCTTGCACAACTTGCACCAGGGCAAGCAAAATACTTGACGCTACCCGCGCCGCGATTGTTTATGGGCCAGGTTGTAAGTAGTCACCGTTTTATGGGATTACGAATTCTCGACCATTAATGCGGATATGCTTACACCATGTCCTTGTTGCGGATGCTACGGGGTTTTACCCCTTCACAATCTGCATTGTTGCCTTTACGTGTTCGCTGATTGAGTAGCAATGAAATTGACGAAAAATATAGAAAAGGAGTTTGTTAGTTTTCGTACCTGAGACCTACCTCTTCCATGCGTATCGCCGCCCTCCATGTCTGTCTGCCCAACGCCTGCTCTATTGAAGGATAGTGCTACTTATTAGGGGGATCGACCTGTTCGCATACTTGTAAGGGGGATCGACCTGTTCTCATACTTGTTAGGGGGATCGACCTGTTCGCATACTTGTGTTCGCATACTTGTTAGGGGGATCGACCTGATCGCATACTTGTTAGGGGGATCGACCTGTTCGCAGACCTGTTAGGGGGATCGACCTGTTCGCATACTTGTTAGGGAAAGTGTTAGTCAATTCCCTCGCGTCTGAGAGACTCTGGCTTGTCGTTCGCCGCCCAGGGCAGAGAGCCAACAAGCACTAAAGTCTCCAAAAACCACTCATACGCCAACACGTATTGTCCCCAAACAACAATTATTTCTGGTAACACTAGCAACACAAGCCAGTTAAGGCAAGGAAGCAAACAAATCGTTCTAGGCGGACACGCTAAGCGTGCAAAATTTCACTACCTAGGGTACCACCCTTTAAATAAGCACCTCACAAAATTTCCCAATCTTCTCGACGAGGAAAGCAAGCTCCCACTTCTCCACTGCGCAACTTTATAGCGAGAATTTAGCAGATTTATTGTGCGATAAAAAAAAAGTTTAAGGAAGATTGAGAAAATCGATAATAAAAGGAAGAAAAGTTCTTCGATCTCAACAGATCGAAGAGAGAAAGATAAACAACAGCATCGCCACAGGAAGATATCCAAAATGTCTTCAGGAGATAAAGTTAGGGCATCCCATATATTGATTAAACATCAAGGTTCAAGAAGAGCAGCTTCTTGGAGAGATCAAGATGGTACCAAATTTATTAAAAATACTACTAAAGAAAGTGCTATTACCCAACTCAAGGCCCTAAAAGAAGATATCCTTTCTGGTAAATCTAAGTTTGAAGATATTGCTATGGAGCAATCTGATTGTAGCTCTGCTAAACGTGGCGGCGATCTAGGTATGTCTTTTCTTATCTTCGAATCTGGGTTTCTGATGTTAGTAGTTAACTGAATGGATTTGGAGTATATTTTTCGAGTTCTGAGACATTCTAGACTTGTTCCTTAAACTCCAATTTTTTGTCTCCGTTTTAGGGTTTCTGATATAAATTTGTTCCGAAACTTATATTGTGGACTTAAGGCTGTATCACTTTAGCTAGGGTATGTGACTAATTTACACAGGCTAACTTTCAGACCTTAGGTTATATCCCTATGCCAGCAGTCAACATGCTTGTCTCAAAGATTGAGCAACTCGGAATTACTGATTGCTACTCGGACATTCGTAGTAATGCTATAGCCAATACTTGCAAAGAACGACTTCTGTAAGGGATGCATTTATTAGACAAAAGGTATTTGCGGGCTTTGCTCCCTGCTCCGAGGGCATTTGTTGATAAAATCACCTGGCCACTTAAAAATCTTCAGTTAATTTAGGTTTTTAACACTTAATGTTAGTTCTTAATGCTTGTTACTGGTGAGTCGTGTTCGTCTTTTAGTTTAAAGAATGGCGGTTGTGTATGTATAAATTTGATTGCTGATATTTATTCATCTTAAAGCTCAGTGGATGTTAAAAAAAGCAGTTGACCTTGGTGTCACTTTCTCTGTTACTGCTGGTAAAACCTTACTTCAGCTCAGGAGTTCAATTAAGGGTTCTACCATCTTACTGTAATAGATTGGTACTAATTTACTGTTCCTGAAAATGGGATTTTATATTCCTTGCAAAGCGGTATGTGCATGATACATTAAATAAAGTTAGTATCTGCATTTGAAGCTTTTGTGTCTGTGTTGTCGTGTTTACGTGCTCTTTTCTAGGCAAACTTTTCTAGGACATTGTATTTGTATCTTATACAACTTATGTAAAAGCTGTAGAAAACGATCCAGCTTTATGTTGTTTGGGGCAGGGTGGTGAAGTCCAAAGTATATAGCCATATAGGATGAATCCGAGCCGTGGACACCAAACAATACCCTCCCTACTGTAGAAAGTGTATGTTGAGAACCTTATATGTGTTGTTTACAGAACAACTCCTTGTGTAGTTTATAGAACAACTCCTTGGTCCCTCTAATCCCTAACCCTAGTTTAGCTAAACAAATAGACTAATACATGCCAGCGGCCAGCCTACGAACAGCTTCAACTATGCGGGCCTTCTCTTCCCAAAGAGCTTTCAGTCGCTATGACAGCCTACTAGGCGGAGCATACAAGTAATAAACCTTCCCACTTTGTCCTTGAACATTTGGTTCCAACTTATGCAACCATTAACCATTTCGTTGGGCAATGATGTCTACCTTGTTACCATATAGTATGATCTAGAGAACAAGTCATCTTAGATGTACAGAGATGCTATCTCTCATGTATTGTGAAAGTACAAAGCAGATTAGTTGCATTGGTACTTGAAGTTGAATTGCACTATATGATTGCATATCTTGTACTCATATTTTCAGTTACTATGAATCTGTGATACTAGTGCTTGAAATATGTGGAACGCTATTTTGAGTATTTTGTGTGAAATTACACCGTGTTGTGCACCGTCTTGTGAACTTGCTTGCAGATATTGAAAACTCATCGTGGTATCTAATCATGTTACATTTGTAATTAAAATCTGATGCCTGTGTGTGCATGTAAGAAATGTGTGAATTCAATCATGGATGAATTGTACTCTCTAAGCTGGAACATACATTCTTACTTGTGCACTTTGATTGTTTTAGAAGTTCATAACTGTCCTTGTCTATATATCTCTAAATATCTGCTGACTGTGGATTGTTGCAGGCCCTTTTGGCCGAGGACAGATGCAGAAGCCTTTTGAAGAGGCAACTTTTGCTCTGAAGGTTGGTGAAATTAGCGATATCGTGGATACTGATAGCGGTGTCCATATCATAAAGAGAACTGGCTGATGATTTGTGAGCTGAGAACCAATAAGGCCTCAAGTTATAGACAAGGATTTGTTTTGTTAAGGAGCGTACCACTTGAATAATCCTCTCTGGATGTTGACGTATGTAATGATTAATGTTTCAGTACTTTTTTTTATATACCTCGTTTACATTTCAAGGCATCAGTTTTATCTACTTCTGGAGTCTTCTCAATGGTTGTGTGTTTTGGATTTTTTTTTTTTAACTTCTTGAAGTCTTCTCGATGGCTGTGTGTTTTGGATTTTTCTTAAATAATTTTAATAGAGGATTTAACTTTGAGTTCATTCTTACAAACCACTGGGGATTGTAAAAGGTTATCTAAATTGAAAGCAGAAGGGAACTTGAAGTTTTGGTTTCTACCATTGATGTTTATTTTTACTTCAAGTGACTAATGAACCTGGTTTTGTGGCCTAGTAAATAAATATCTTAGCCGTTAAATTCAGCCTTGTTCAAGTTGCCACAACTTGGTAAGCGATAGGGTGTGAACATGCTCAGGCTTAGAAGAAAAATAAATGTTGGCACAGCATATAAGAAGCTACGAACTGGTCCTTTAAAAATCTGGTTTTTCTCGTGGAAAGAAGGCACTCCAGCCTTTGTTTTTCTTTAAGTTCGAGGATCAACACAGCAACACTCCTCCCTAAGGCACCTGAATTCAAGGAACAGAGACCTTACACTAAAAATAAAGATTGGTTGTGGAAACCCTTTCACCCAAAATCACCTAAATATCTTAATAAATCAAGAGAGACCAGAAATCCTATTCTTGTCCGAAACCAATTCCCCAATATCATTAGTTAAATCTATTGTTTCCTACTACCCTAATTACCACATAGTAGATCCCATATGACTTGCACGAGGACTAGTGGTAGCTTGGTTAGATGGTTTCTTTTTTGGTAGCTTTTATGAAATTCCTTATCCAGCCAACAGAAGCATAGCATGGGATTTCCTTGCAGAAATAAGAGCTCAAGTTAATACTAGAGATATGCCTTGATAGTCATTGGAGATTTTAACATGATTTTTGAACAAATCAGAAAAATTAGGGGGACAGCCATTTAGGAAAACTGATAGTGAATACTATTATAGAATTTAGGAGAAAGCTGGACTATATGACTTAGGATCTACATGATATGACTTTACATGGAACAACCACAGGAAAGGCCATAAGAATATTCAAGAAAGACTTGATAGAGCAGTTCTCAATGCTGAATGAAACTTGCAATTTCCAAATGTAACTTTATCTCATCTAGGAGCTATAGGTTCAGACCATTGTCATATTCTCCTTACTTTAGATCTCCCTTACACGAGAAGGGAATGAACTTTTAAAATTTGCGATGGCTTAAAGAAGATTCTTGTATCCAAGTGATACAAGATCCTTGAACCATTTGGACGAAGGAAACCCATCAATGCGTTTGTCTCAAACCTAAAAACTCTAGGAGTAAACCTATTAGATTGGAAAAAGAAATTTTTTTGCCAACCAAGTAGGAAATAACAAAACTTATTAAAGAAATAGAAAGGATTAAAAACAGAGGGATTTCTGAATCTTCTGAAAAACTTCTTAAACAAAAACTAGATCAGCTAGAAGCTCTTCATGATTCTCAGGAAGCTATAGGAAAATAGGAATCCAGAGACAATAAGTAGAATTAGGAGAGAAAAATAATAATATTCTTCCATATAGTTACATTAAAGAGAAGGAAGTGGAATACAATAAACAAAATATTGTCACTCATAATGAAACTGAAATAGGAAAAATTCTTACGGAATACTTTCACTCTCTTTACAGAGGAAAACATATACCATTCTTTACATGACACGGTTCTTGAAAATATACCTTCTTGTATTTCTGATCTTGAAAATCTTTCTATCTCTTCTATCCCTTCCAAGGAGGAAATTTACACAGTTATAAAAAAATATGAAACCTAACAAGTCTCCGGGACCAAATGGCTTTCCTGTGGGTTCTTTTGTAACAATTGGGAAACTGTTGGCAACCAAGTAATTCCTACAGTCCAAGATTTCTTCCAAACAAGAAAAATGAACCCAAAACTCAACAAAACACATCTTTTCCTCATCCCTAAGGTAAAACACCCAAAAGACCTAGGTAAATTTTGGCATATTGGTCTCTGTAATACAATCTATATGGTTATAACAAAAATTCTAGCAAATAGAATAAAACCTTTACATGAAAAAATTATATATCCATACCAATTTGCTTTCCTCTCTTCTAGAAAAATCTCATATAATATCACAGTGGCTCAGGAAATAATCCACTCTTTCAAAAAGAAAAGAAAAAAAGCTAAAAATGGTGGCTTAGGAGTAAAAATATATATGTCTAAAGCATCTACCTCCTCAATAGCTGTACTTCTAAATGGATCTCCATAAGAATGCTTTAAACCCACTAGGGGAATACGCCAAGGAGATCCTTTATCTCCTTATCTTTTTATCATTTGTATGGAATTTTTCTCTAGACTTCTACTAGCAAAAGAAGATAAAAAAAATCCTCCATGCAGTTAAAATAACACCAAAGAATACACCTATATTACATCTTCTCTTTGCATATGATCGTCTCCTTTTTGTTAAAGCTGACCTAATAAAATCTAAGAATTTTATTACTATCAATCTCTTCAGCTAAGCCTCAGGCCAATTGATTAATTTCGATAAGTTAAGAGTTTTTCTTAGTATGAAAGTTCATCCTAAACACCAAAGAATGATGTCTAAATTACTCAAATAAAACACATCAACCTAAAGGATTCCTACTTAGAGACCCCACTTTTCATAGATAAATCCAAGATCAAAACCTTTGAATTTATACTAGAAAAGATAGGACATAAATCTCAAGGTTGGAAAAGTAAGGTTCTTCACCAAACCAGTAAAATGGTATTAAATAAGTCTGTTATAGCTAGTATGTCCACATTCCAGATGGGATGCTTTATCAGCATACCTAAGAAGATCTCAAAATAAAATAAAAAAAATATCAATGCCATACAAAGCGATTTTTAGTGGGGAATTGAACCAAATGCTAAAGGATATTATCCAAAAGCTTGGCCGAGTCTGTGTACATCTATGTGTATAGGAGGATTAGGTTTTAGAGATGCACATAAGTTTAATCTAGCTCTAATAGCTAAGGTAGATTGGAGATTATTAAAAGAACCAAATTCACTTTGGGTTAATACACTTGGCTCCAAATACTTCATAAACAAGTCTCCCCTTAGATCTAAAAATCCAGATAGATGTTCGTGGACTTGGAAATGCATATGCATAGGCCAAAATTTAGTAGCTCACAATAGTATTTGGGAAGTAGGAAATGGTACTAGTATCAACATATGGGAAGACAAATGGATACCGGGTCTAGCAACTAATCTACTGCACCTCAAATCCATAACTAACAATACTTTATCTTTGGTTGCAGATTTAATTGAGTTGTCTACAAAAAAATGGAACAAAACTCTTATCTTCTCCTGTTTTCCAAAATAATATGGTTTAACAAATTTTTAAAATCAACCTTTTTCTAGACAAAACAAATAATCTCAAGAAGGATAATCTAAGATGGAAATGAACTAAGTCAGGGAACTTTACAGTTAAACCAATGTACAATAAGCTAAGTGAGAATATTATAAATTGCTCAAACCAGGATTTGGATGACAATTTCTGGAAATCTCTATGGAACTTAGGAGTTTCACCTAGAATCAAGTTTTTTTGTGTGGAAATGTTTACATAATGCTCTGTCAACTAATTCGAAATTAAAAGGTATCATTAGAGACATTAACCAAAAATGCAACTTTTGTGGTGATCATGAAGAGACTATAAAACATCTTTTACTGCATTGTTCCTTTGCAAAGGGAGTTTGGGAGTTAGGACCAAACCCTATCCATATAAACTTTAGTACTTTTATGAAAATAGTTGACATCTGTAATGATTGGTTTCAAACACCCAACTTAGTGATACCCTTAGAACTGGTGGCTACGAAAATGTGGTTTATTTGGAAAGCAAGATGTAATAAAACTTTCCAAGAAAACACATAGACCCCCATCAACTAGCAAAAGAAATTCAAAGATATTTACACTTATGGATAAGAAACGAGATACCTACAAGTAGCTTAAACAGAAAGAAGAGTAAGAAAAGGAACATCCCATGGACTCCCCCAGATAAAAATACAAAATGTGGATGTTTCTTGGATACCTGAAAATATTCCATCAAGTTTTTCTTTAATTTTAAGAGGTGATATAGGAACTTTTCAAGGAGGAAGAGCAGGACCATCAGCCTGTTCATATCCACAAGAGGCAGAAGCAGTAAGACTCTTGCAGGTAGTAACTTGGGCAGAAGAGAAGCACCTACCAGATTTCAGTATCGAAAGTGTCTGCGAAGTTTTAATCAGAAGTTTAAATGGCTCTCCAACAGACACCTCTTGGACCAGTAAGGCTATTTTGAGTCCTGTTAATAGGAGGGAAAGAATGGATTTGAGGAGGGAAAGAAATTTGATAAATTTTGGTCCATATCTAGTCAAAGTCAAAATGATCAAAAGAGTTATTTTTTATGAAATACCAAATCTATCCTAATCGTCATCTTTATTCTGCAATCAGCAGGCGAAAACGAACACCAAAGTTTAATATGATTCAAACAATCGCTTGATTGATTTTGTTAGCACATACTATTAATCTGAGGACTATGAGGAACCCACGTTAGATTCTTAGCCTGTTTATATATACCCATTCAATACCCGAGCAAAAATGCACTAGTTGATTAAGCTTTATTTCATTATTTACATAAACCTATGCACCATTTTAAATCAAGAATTTGACTGCTTCCTTCCTCCTCTGGCTGTTCATATTGTCGCCCCCTTCTTTCGAAGCACAGTATCCCACGATGGGAACTCAATATAAAATGCAACATCCTATCATGATTCTAAGTCAATTAGAACGTGGTTCACCACCAAAATAAAAGATATTGATGTGCGATTCAGATGTTGACTTCGCAACTTGCTCAATTTTAATTTATTTCCATATTGTTGTGATAAAGCCATGAAGCTAGTTAAGAAATCAGGGTTTATAACTAGACGGGAGACGTTAAATTGATTTTACGTTACTTTGATCCTTAGTGGAAAAAAAAGGATACAATAGACATTTTAATACTTGATACAATAGTCAATCCCTCCTCTAAAATTTTAATTCCCCCCTTAATCCTTCCCTCCTCAAATCCATTCTTTCCCTCCTATTAACAACACTCGCTATTTTGGAGGAATCATATAAAAAAGCTTCAACTTGTGCAAATTTTCTATGTTTACATTTTGTTCCTAGAACCAGAAATGCAGCAGCAGATACTCAATCTAAAGAAGCAAAACATTATTGATTGGGATGTACTTCCCCTTTTATGTATTAATCTTAAACTCCAAGTAGATAAATCAAATATCGGAAGTATGAATTTCCCGATGTTAGAGGGCTCTACTTTTGATGTAATCACGGCTCCGGTCTTTTCCTAGTTCCTTAAATCCTATTAACAACACTCGCTATTTGGAGGAATCATATAAAAAAGCTTCAACTTGTGCAAATTTTCTAGGTTTACATTTTGTTCCTAGAACCGGAACTGCAGCAGCAGATACTCAATCTAAAGAAGCAAAACATTATTGATTGGGATGTACTTCCCCTTTTTGCATTAATATTAAACTCCAAGTAGATAAACCAAATATCGGAAGTATGAATTTCCCGATGTTAGAGGGCTCTACTTTTGATGTAATCACGGCTCCGGTCTTTTCTTATTTTCTTAATGAAATCTTACTTACAAAAAAAAGAAAAAAAAAGAATTGATTGTTGGTAGTTCAATTTAAACATTTTACTGTTATTACTCGAGCCACACTTCTTCAACAGTCGTGGTTGGACCTGTACTTGCAACTTGAATCATGTTTCATAATGCTCCATAAATGTTATTGTTAATTTCTTGTCATAGAATAGTTGGACGTTATGCATATTGTCTTTCCTAATCAGGGCTTCGGTTGTGTTAAATTGTTTTTTTTTCTTCTGTTACCCACTCCATTTTCATGAACGCACGTATTTGTTATTTTTCTCTTGAATTACAAGATAAAAAGAGCACATGTATTTGTTCTTGTTACACACTTCAGTTGTGTTAAATATTAATACTTCGTGATTATATACACCTAACATTTTTTTGTCTCCAATTCCAGGTTCAATGGATGAATTCTCTAATTTTTCAACTCAAGATTATGATTTGGATATAGATAATGCAAATAAATTCACATATAATGTTTCAGAAGAAAAAGAGAATTCTAACAACACTTCAGGTACTCCAAGAAAGAACAATAACAATATTACGATGCCACATGAAGGAATGGAATTCAAAAGTTTTAAAGATGCAAAAGAGTATTATAGGGAGTATGGGAGATGAAATGGTTTTACATTATGGATTCGATCAACAAATAAAACTCATGTATACGTAGGAGAAGTGACTACAACTTATATGGTATGCTCACGCGAAGGAAAACACGAGAAAAAGGAAAAAGTAGAGGGATAGAAGAAAAAAAGTCGACATTGCAATACTATAACTGATCAAGACGCTATGAGAGAAAAACATCCATTAACAATCATAACTGATCAAGACGCTGCCATATCGGGTATGATAAAGAAGGTTTTCCTGAACAGTCGTCGTCGTCTTTGCCTATGCACATAAATAAAAATTTTGGAGAGAAATTATCTCATGTATATTTCAAAAAGTCAAAATTCAAAGGTGAGATGAAAAGGTGTATTCATCATACATACAAAATACAAGAGTTCAAAGAGAAGTGGAACAAGATGATTATAGAATTTGATTTAACCGATAATAATTGGTTAAAAGATTTATACATCATTTGAGAATCATGGGTTCCTATATACCATAAAAATACATTTTATGCAGGGATGAATACAACAGGTCGTAGTGACTGAGTAAATGCCCTTTTCAAAGCATTTGTCTCACCAAAAAATTATCTCAAAGAGTTTGTTGTTTGGTATGAGCAAGCATTGAAAGAAATCGTTGATAAAGATAATTAGGAAGATTGTGTATCGGAGCATACCAAGCGCCTTATCGAAGAAAGAAATTTGATACTCAAGCATGCTGCTGAAATTTACACTCGCAATATTTTTAACAAGTTCAGCGGTCAATTATTAGCTTCACTATGATTCAAGGCTGAAGAGGTAGATAAAGATGACAATTTTAGTACCTATTTGGTAACTTCTAAAATTGGTTATCTGCAAAATTTTACCATAAAGATAAAGGAAGGTACGTACAAAGGATACCGCGAGTGTCAGTGTTTTGAATTTTAAGGTTTACCCTGCAAATATGTGCTGAAAGTCTTGATAAAGCTAGATGTTGATATAATCCCTTCACATATCATTCAGAAAAGATGGTTGAAAGGGGCCAACTCATTTAAGATATGGATGAATCATCAACATCTAATGATTATAATAATTCATAAGCATTTAGACTTAGCCATCTTTGTCGCAGATCAACTCAGATGTCGTGTTTGGCTTTCAAATCAAATAGATTATATAAAATGGAAATTGAAGGTATAGAAGATCTTTTTTTTTGAATCATTGATGATCATAATAAGTTAGCTGAAAGTGAAGAACCCACTCAAGTTTTAAATTCTAAAATTCCAGATGATGTTGTACCTGAAAAATCGTGCATGCCGTTCATTGAAAATCCTCATGAATCACAGGTGGAAGGTAGGCCTAATGATAAAGATAAAGAGAAAAGAATGACTAGCAACGGCGGTAGACTACTAAGTTCTATTGAATGTGGTAACAACAAAAGGAAGTGTTCTATTTGTAAGAATACAGGTCATGACAAAAGAAAATGCCCAAAACAAGCAAATCCCGATCAGTTGAATATCGTTGAACCTTATAAGTTGTATGTCAGTTATGCCTTATTTTGTTGAAAAGTTTCATTTACGTGCTGGTTTAAACAATGAAGACGCCAGAATGCTTGATATATAACATGATAACTGGAGTAGGTGTATTTTCTATGATAAAAGCTTATAAATATATATTATGCACACTTACAAATATATATTCTGCACTTATGAATGTGATATGTTGATATTCACCTACTCATATTGTGCCTGCTTATAAGTCTTCTCTACCTTTCATTGTAGATATTTTTATGATACTAAATGTGCAGGTTAAATTTTTGTTCAGATTCTGAGATCTTCGATCAAGTCCATTACTAAAGGAGTCTGCATGTACATGTTCAGTTCTCAACATGATTAAGTAGTTGTTTAAGTACAATAACAAGGAGTTATAACCACCACTCGATTTGCATCCATGAAGAAGGTGCAAAAAACAAAGAACATATACTGCAAGAACAAGGACTGCAGAAAAATTAACACACTTTGTAAGGGAAATGGAACTTCACTTTTTTGGTACCGCGAATCGGCTGCTTATTTCTTTTTTCTTTTCATGTTTTAGTATTATAGATGCCATTGAAAACATACTCTAGCTGGAGTCGTTTGTGTTTTTCTTCCCGGAAGAATAACTTTAATTTATAAAAAATCGCAATGATTTTTAGTACTGCAAAGGCCGTTTTTTTTTTTCCAACTTCTCAATACTAAATGGGAACAAGTTGGCTTTACTCCTCTCCTTTATTGTCGCTGGTATGAGTTCTATTGGAACAGTGTTGGGAAAAATCCTAATAAACCGCTCTGGGAGATCCTCAATTTTTCAAATCTTGTTGTCGCAACACCCATGCACTCTAGTGGTAAAAAATTCTATGGAAATTTTTTGAAGTGTATCGGCGGGAACGAATTCTGAACACCATGTGGGCTGGGAAATTTAAACACCACTTTAACATTTTCTTAATATATCACAGCATCACATCTATATCTTACTTTTAGAGTGGGAAACACACACACAGAGGACTTAGAAAGCAAAGTAAAAATATTTAAGACATAATATGTTGTCGCAGATCGCTCAAAGGTAAGATTTGGGTAAGCTTTGGGTAGTAGTCTTGGTTAAGGGCGAGCCTTTTTAGTATTTCTTTTTAACCGGAATTATAAAAATGAGTCAAACTTCCAGTTTTTTACAGTTCTACCAATTTCTTGCCATGCGTAACTGTATTCATTCTTACTCTGTCCCTCACACTTCCTCTTTCAAGTCTCAGTAGCCTAGCAACTCAGGTATATATCTAAGCTCTTCTTGTTGCTAATGTGTTTATATACGCATCATATAGATAAACATTCTATGATTGATAATTCGTATTGGGAAACAGATAATATAGCCCCTAGATCATATATATACGAATTATTAATAGTACTTGGAATATTTTATTTTGGCATGCAGTGTATATGACGTCTTGATTAAGTGATCAACTTGATGTTTATTGCTCGCTTCTCTTAAAAATACAAAAACTGATGTTTATTGCGGGTTTTTTAAAAGCCACAACTCAAACGATTTTCTATCTCGAAGAAGAAAGGTAGACATTCAATATTGAGAAAACCAGATTACCGAGATATGATTAGAATTTTGTTTTTTCAGTTTTTCCTTAAATAAAAATAAAACTTGGCTTGGCTAAGCTTTAGCCGTTTTATAAGATTCGAGCCGATAAAGAGTGCCATGTCATCACAATATTTACCTTTGGATATATCTAATACGATGACTATGATGGTTTGTATTTTTCGTTTGTCAAAACCGTTTGTTTAGCGATCAGCTTCGGGGAAAAAAAAAACTATGAAGTGGATAAATTTTTGATGAAGACATTTTTTAATGGGGCATGACGACTAATGATTTGTTGACACGTGTTTTTCATTTTAATTGATTCCAACAAGTTTTGTTTCCACAAATATCAAACAAGTTTTGTTGCTCCGTGGGCCAACCTATAGCCTTTTGTTTGACCAGATGCGAGGAACAACCTGTAGCCTTTTGTTTGTCAGCTGACCAGATGCACAGAGAAACCTGTAGACTTTTGTTTGTCAGCCGACCAGATGCACAGAGCAACCTGTAGACTTTTGTTTGTCAGCCGACCAGATGCGCGGAGCAACCTATAGCCTTTTGTGTCAGCCGACCAGATGCGCGGAGCAACCTGTATCCTTTTGTTTGTCAACCGACCAAATGCGCGCAGCAACCTTTAGCCTTTTGCCAGTCAGCCAGATGCGCAAAGCAACATGGGGCCTTTGAAATCTTTGTAATCAAATTTCCATTTTATTATGTGAAAAGCCTCAACCCCTCGTACATACATTAGATGTTTTATGCATGAAATTTTTTCAACCACTTACCATTAATCAGGGTCTTAACCTTGGACCCGTCAATTCGTTTTAGCTTATAGTATCCACTTTCAGCAGCCTTCCGTATTATGTACGACCTTCCCAATTTGCCACAAAAAGCGTTTCTTTGTACATGTGGGGCGATTTCTAATACCAACTCATCAACCTTAAAAGTTCTTTCCTTAACCCTCTAGTTGTAGTAATTGGTTATGCGTTTCCTATAGGCATCCGAGAATCGTTCTGCACGTGTCCTCCTTTCTTCTATGATATCCAGGTGAGGTAAGCAACTAAATTCGTTCGAGGTGGTGTGACTTTCCATTGCTACTCTTTCCGATGGGACTGCTATTTCCATTGGTAAGATAGCATCTTCATCGTATACCAACGAATAGGGTGATTCTCCCGTCGAGCTACGCTTCGAGATCCTGTATGCCCATAATGCCAAAGGTAACTGCTCATACCATCCCCTATGATGGTCGTGCACTATCTTACATAGAATTCGGAGACAGTTTTGTTGGTGGCCTCCGCCTTCCCATTGCCTTGGGGATAATGAGGGGTCGACATGTACAACCTCGTGTTGTATTTCTTGAGTAGATAAATCACATCCTTGTAGACGAATGACTTGGCATTATCCGTTTTAATTATCATTGGGGCGCCAAATCTGCATACGATGTGTTCTTTGATGAATGCGGCTATAGTCTCTCCAGCATAATCCTGTAGGGGTATTTTTTCTACCCATTTTGTAATTCTGTCGCGATAATGATGTATTTGTGGCGCTTTGACGAGTTCGGGTTGATCGCCCTATTAGATCTAGCCCTCAACTGTAGAATGACCATGGTGCTACTATACTATGCAACTGTGTGTGTGGTGCTCGGATTAATGCTCCATGCGTTTGGCAGCTTAAATATTTATTGACATTCTCTGCGGTGTCGTTCTCCATAGTCGACCAATAAAAGTCTCCTTCATAGATTGGCAGGAACAATTTTCTCATTCCTTGGTGTCCGGCATCGTGTGAGATGGTCATAACTTCCGTTGCTTCTTGAGCGGATATACATTGCATGATCGCGCTACCGTAACTTCTTCTATAAAGTATACAATCATTCATGAAGAACTGAGCTGCCTTCTTTTGTATTATGAGCGCCGCTTGTCTGTCGCCTGGTAGCTTACCGTGCTGAAGGTAATCGATGTATGACTGCCTCCAGTCGGCTTCCTCCATCATGCACACTTCCACGGGTTGGGAGGGGCTTGGCAGTCTGCGCAATTGTCTTGAAAAACTGCCGCTTGTGCTGACATGCTTGGCCAATATACTCTAAGTCTTTGGAGCTTCTTGTAGAGTCGTACATTACTAGTTTGTCCGCAGATTTCTTCATGCAGTTCATGTATTATCTTCTCTGCTTCCCTCTTGTTTACACATCTTGCGAGTGATCCTCCTGCTTCCCTATAATACAAAGCGCCTTGTATCACCAAGAATTTCTTCAGGACCTTTGTCGGTATGATTTGTTCCTCGTTAATTTTTTTTCAAGTCCTTAATGTATACCTTCCTTCAGTCGTTCGCTTCTTCAAATGCTAAATCTTCTTTCCAGGTACTAGGCAATTCTTTTCTTTTCACAATCACTGTGCCTTCGTCTTCGCCATTTAATTGTATCTTGGTCGCAAGGATGGATAATGCATCAACATGCCGATTGGTGTTTCTTCCCATGTGCTCGACTATCGTTGATCCCATTTGGGAGATGAGGTTCTGCGCCTCAGCTCAATAGGTCCTGAGATGCGTCTCCTTAATGTGAAAATCCCCCTTTACTTGACTCATGACCAAATTGGAGTCTCATTTTACATCTATGCTCACGAGGTTGAGTTCCTTAGCCATTCTTAGCCCCGATATTAATGCCTCATATTCGGCTGTATTATTACTGCACGGAAAATCTAGCTTAAGAGAGTAGGACAGGAGGTCACCTTGTGGAGCTTCGGATACCACTTCTACTCCTCCGCAGGTTTCATTGGATGACCCATCAAAAAACATTGTCCAAGGTTTTTCTGCTTCGACGGCCGCTACCTCTCCGGGTATGTCTCCATGCACCTCTTCGTCATCATCTCCTGGGAACATTGCCATCAAATCAGCTATGGCTTGACCTCGCACCCCTATGGATCTCTGATACTTTATCTCGAAGGCGGATAGTTGTAAAAGCCATCAGACCGTTCTTCCTGTTAGTACTGGTTTGGATGCCAGATATGCTATTGGGTTGGCGGGCAGCGACAATGATTGTCTCGTGGGCTAGCAAGTATTGTCTCAAATTTTGTGCATCATAGATGAGGGCGAGGCATGCTTGCTCCACTTGTGGGTACCTTAGCTCCACTTCCCTCAAGACCCGACTAACATAGTAGATATGATAAGTTGTCATTACCCATATCATGTGCTAAGACAACCCCGATTGCCAGACTGGTGAACGTCGTGTATAGGTATGGAGGAACTCCTTTTATGGGCGACCAAAGTATTTGCGGGCTGACCATACACTACTTAAGCTTCTGGAATGTAGAACATTGCGCTTCTCCCCATACAGGATATAAACTCGCCCATTTAAACTATAAAATAGCTTGGTGTCACCTTGATATTACTAATATGACCTTTAATATCAACTACCACTATACATATGTATTCAAGGGTGAAAACGTACATTAAATCAGTATTTACATATTCACAGAAATGTCACTGTTTTAAAAATCGATCAAAAAATTAAAAAACTTGATAACTTCTAAAATGCACACACGATTTTCGTAAGATTTATGTGTTTGGAAAGCTCTTTGAATTATCTACATAATGAGTACAAATAAGAATGTTAAATTTATGTTTTACGAAAAATTTAATAAGTCTTACGAATAAGATTCATTGTTATCAAATTTAGAAATTTATATTTTACGAAAAATTTAATAAATCTTACGAATCAGATTCATTATTATCAAATTTAGTGTTGTTAAAAGAATCAGTCTCATAGAAGCGCAACATTATACACTTCTTTGATATTTGTGGAAATGGAAATAGAACTTGTTGGAATCATTAAAAGAAAAAACAAGAGTCTGAAATGAGATCCCTAATTGAAGAATTCAGGTTATAGCTTTCATCACCCCCAGGCTGGCAGGCTAGTACTTTTAACGGTAAACTTTCTAATTTGTCATCCTTTTTTGCTCCAAATTCGGTTAAAACAGCTACGTGTCAGTACCTCCTCCGGTCTGGTAAGTGCAACCGTTGCGGAACCTTGTTATTGCACCTGGGAAGTTGCAACGACAAATGTCCGCAACTTTCTCACTCTCTTCTCTCTCGTGTTATCTCGCTGATTTTGAATTTCTAGTGAGTCATAGTAAAAACCTAATTAGATCGAAAAAAAATACAGAGGCAAAATGGGAGCTTCTTCATCTTCCGAACAAGACGAAATCACAGAGGAAGAAGAATTAGAACAACAAGAGTTGGAATCTTTTGCAGCTTCAACTGGAGCTCTTTCGATTCTTCAAAAATCTTTTTCAAATCTCTCCGATCCCGATACCAATTCGATTCCCATCCCATCCCTTCAAGTAAGTTAACTCCTAACGATCTCATTGTCTCACTATCAGATGTGTTGTCCGACATTTCACATTTGTTTATCAGATATAATTTTTTTCTGTAATTACTCATTTAGGCATTTTCACATTTATTTTAGGAATGCTTCAGATTAACCTTCGAAAACACACCCAGTAAAATGAAGTCGCCATTGCCCGAATGTTTTTCGAGGTTATTAACTCATCTAGGTCCAGCCGTGGTCGACTTGTTTTTTATAGCGGATGAAAATGGTGGAGTTCATTGGATTGAGTTCTTAAGAGGTTATATTAGATGTTGTGGAAGGATGTCATTATCAGTATCTCTCAACACCGTGTACAAATTATACGCTGGTATAAGTGCTAAAGCTGGCGCTCCTTCAAAATTAGAATTTGAATCTAAAGACGATGATTCTAAAACTAGTGGTAATTTCACGTCGGATGATGTTTTCATGCTCCTATGGATGTGTTGGATTATGTCATGGACTTCGGAAATTTCTAAGCACTCTAAGCACCCAATGGATGTCGATCTACCAAATATAAACCATTTGATATTATCAGCTGTCACGTCGTGTGTTGAAATCAGCAGCGATGTAGATGTGGGGAAGGTTAATATCTCGGATTTGAATGTTCAATTGCCTGCTGAGAAACTTCATGCATGGGCTTTGACAACAGTTCCAAATCTTGCTCATTGCTTTACTCAGTATGTTCATGATAGACTTCAAAGATGTACAGTCACAGAGGTACTGTATATATATATATATATATCTTTCTGTTATGTGAATAAATTAGATTGGTAATATGTATATTGTTATAATTATCTGGTTAAATAGTGTGCTCAGTCGGCTTTCAACTGGTATCTTTAAGTGTGGTATTATGATAACAACAATTGCTCATGGTATTTGAATAGGAACCACATAGATCAAGCATATCCATCGTGGAGAGCTCCTCAACAGAGTCACATAACCCATGCCTTTTAACTTCTGGAAAAGCTTGGGCTATCTCTCTTACACTTACAAGTACCGTAAACAAAGAGATTCTAAAGACATGTGTTCCCAAAGATAGTGTTGGAGTATTCGAAAACCTTTTGTATAGGTCTGTTCTGAACACTTGATTGCGTAGTGAGATGGGTTTTCCAATTATTTTGTTTACTGAATTATGTTATTTTGTAATACTTGTGTGTAGGTCGTCTGTTCATGGGAAGGTCATGAATAGGTTCTGGTCTAGTGTTGACGGTTACCATGGAGCACTGTTAGTTTTGATTTCTGCTTGTTCTATAGAAAGCTGTGAAGGTGATTCCAATCCCGGGAGATGGATTATTGGTGTATTAACTGATCAGGGCTTTGAAAACAAAGATGTCTTCTATGGAAGTTCTGGATACCTATATGCTTTAAGTCCAATTTTCCATGTCTGTTCACCTACTGGTAAGTAAAACAGTGGTGGTTCTTTTGTATTTCGGCTCTGGAAGTTCACTGAACAACTGAATCTTCTATTTAATAAACAGGAAGAGATAAGAACTTTATATACAGCCACTTGCAGCCTGCTGGTAGAGGAGTATATGAACCGCATCCAAAGCCGGTTGGTGTTGCTTTTGGGGGAACTCCTGGAAATGAGAGGATATTTATTAATCAAGATTTCTCTACAATGACTATTCGTTACCATGCTGTTGACAAGACTTACCGACCTGGATCCCTTTTTCCCAATCAGGTATGACTCAAGTCGGAGTTTGAAAATTAGTTAATATTTCTCCTACTGGCATCAATATTTTTACTTTTATTTGACGAGAGGTGGGATTTTAGTTGTTCAAGGTTTCATGATATTAGTCTCTTACTAATAATTTCTTGAAATATTACATCCATGGTGTATATAAGACATATCCACCAATAGTTGGGTGAACACAAATATGAATAGTGCATATGCTATTTACTCGTCTTAGTTAAAGGTTTGGTAAAATTTTAGGATTCCAGTAGTGAACTTCACTTTACCTTGTAGAAGTACACATAAGGAGAATGCTGAGTTAAAGTCAACACACTGCAGGGAGTTTTAACTTACGAAGCTTCAATTCTGGAGGTGGAAGTATGGGGATTAGGTGGGGAAAAAGTTAAAGAACAGCAGGACGCGTACAGGAAAAGAGAAGAACTTTTTACTGAGCAGAGACGCAAGGTTGTTTATTCTTGGAGATCAGATTACCAGTAAATTTCAAACTTTGTTGTTAAATTGCATGAACAATTTTGAGTTACTAAGTATTGGTTGTGACCCTATCTGTAGGTTGATTTGAAAACTTTTGGTGCCTGGGAGGATTCACCAGAGAGGATGATGATGGACATGGTTTCTGATCCCAACAAAGTTAATCGGGAAGATCGGTAGTATTGCTCAAAGTTTCAAATCCCAGGTAAATCATTTCAATTTACTTACTCCAGTTTGTATCAAATTCTAGCTTATATTACACTTCAGTAGAGTTGTAGAACAGACTTGAAACAGCAGCTTGGTTGCAGTGATAACTATTAGCTAGTTGTATTGCATGGTGTACTTCAAAGAAGTATAATATTTTATCAGAAGATGTAGCTAGCTATTGGCTTCATTTGTCGTTTGGGTTAAATATTCTCTTCGCTCCTACTATGCATCTTTCTTTGTGAAAGAAAGAAAAGCTATTGATGCCCTTACCCAATAACGAGTAATAACTTATTCTTCTTAAATAAATAAATGATCCAGGTTAGCCGGAATCATTAAATCAGATCTGGAAGTTCTTTTAGTAGTCTTGTTAAGATCTGGCCAAAAGGTGAAGAAATCACTGTTTCTCTGTATCAACGAAAATTATCATATATGAATTGCAGGGGAAGACAAATTGTTTATACCAGTGCGTATTTCTGGTTGATGTTTAAATTCGGGCACAGAGGTTAAATGGAACGCCTACCGGTGCATATTTGGTGGAGCTTAGAGGCGCAGCCTGTTCTTTACCATTAGAAACTACTGAAATTGTTACTACAATGTTGTTTACTCAAGGAAAGCAACTGGCAAGGAAGTGGGCTCTTGTTTTCGGTTTATCTTGTTCAATTCAGTTTAAAAGTCCCTCTTGGGGAAACAAAGAAAGAAAATGGGTATTAAAAAGATAAGCGAATAATTCTTGTAAACCCAAATTGTTGATTACCACAAAGTTTTTCTTTTTCTTTTTTTTGCTTGAATTTTAAATACACAACAAAAAAAAAAAAAAAAAAAAAAAAAATTCACATAGTTGATATTGTCCACATTGCCGGCGGAAAGCAATTACTACATTTTACATTTTGGGAAGGATATTTTTTAGAAACCTATTATAGGGGCTTCACATTCCAATAGAGGGCTTCTACAATAGGACAAAAACAGGTCATTAGTTATTGTTGATGGTGATTTTTAGTTCGGGTTAAAACTGTGAAACTCTGTGCTTAATATGCTTTCATTCTGTAGCGAAACAGAGCCATTTGTGACTAGAGCCCAGGTCTCTACACTTACAATATGTATTGAGCAACTCAGTATATTTATATGAAATTTATCCAGAATGGTGCATGTAGCAACAATCCCAAATATTCTATAAACAAGGTCCTTTAAGCTCGTGCAAATGCACGGGTAGTTCAATAATAGTTGTGTGTCTAAGATATGGTTTTGTGACCCTTGAAGTTTCCTCACCATGAATCTCTCCTCTCATGCTACAATATTGTTAAACTTGTTGGATGATGGAATAAGGGAGTGTAGAATGAAAAATAGTCCAGCCTCGAATCTTAATGAGATCCTTAGCTACTCCATGTCTTGCCATGAACCTGAAAATAGGCATCATAAACATTACAACTTTAAAAAAAAGTTTACTAAGCATCGACCGTTCCACTAAATTTTTTTCGACTTATGATGGAAATTGTATGTCAAATGTGGGCAACCAAAGGAAAAAAATAGAAAAGAAACAAATACGAAATCAGAAGTAATCGAAATGGGTACAGCGATGGAGCTCTTAAAGAAGGATTCAAAGATGACTGCATTGATAATGTAACTTAGTTGCCATTTTCGACCCTGACTTCCAACCTGATCCTGAATTTCTCCACCTAATCATCCAAATTCAGAAAAGAAGGCCAGGTAAAACCTTGGTCACACATTTTATCATGCAAATTTATGAATTGATTTTTTTAACCCCAAACATCAAACTATTCATTTCCATTCAGTACATTGTCAACAGGTAAAATCGATTCCTTACCTCAATAGGCTGGGATGGTATCTCTTACCATCGATAGGCATAAATGATAGTATCCAACACCGTACTGCATGCCGATCAAAAGAAGAAGAAAACACCGTACTGCATTTAGAAGGGTCTCAGGGAAAAGAAAAAAAGTAACATGAAGATGACCTCGTAATGGCCTCCTACTCTCTGTGGATTCAATCCTCTCCACGTGCCTGATGTAAGAACATGAATCCGTCATTATCCTGATGCACTGGGCAACATAAAAATACGATAAAAATGTTTAAACTTGACGAATAGCTCAAAAGTCGTTCAGAAAGGAAGACTTTTACATTTTCAACATCATGTAATTAAGGTTGTCTGCATCATAGATTTTCAATATACTTACAGATCCCTTTTCATCATAGATTTGATTAAGAAGATATCTTAAAATAATAACAGCTATTGGTAAAGGGAAGTGATTGAAACTGACCTGTCTATTGTAGTGCCAGAGATAGGATCTAATTGATCCAATAAGTTGCCTGTTTGACTTCTCCTGTAAAATTCCCAATCAAACTCTCTTTCTGCAATGACAAATGCAGTCTCATTTAGTAACTCAACTTCATATGATATCTTTCCCGACTGTTCATTTTGTTGAGGTGTTGCTGTATGGCATAGTCAATAAGCAAAATCACTTTTGCCCCATAATGCTCCTAAGCCTGAATGACCCATATGTAAGCATTTCATTCTCTAATTAAATTACATCTACACTAAACATCCAGTTTACCCGTGCAAAATAATGAACCGCTAACATGTTATCAACTGGCGATGTCTCCGGCATACATGCAAGGAGGATGTATAGCTAATATAGGATCTTGTAATACAGGGTTTGATTCTGCAAGCGGTTCGGTACGAATGAAGAAATTGAGAACAAAAGGATCGGAACTCGCAAAACCACTAAAAATATCATATGCAATGTTTGAAGCATTAAAGATGTCTCGGTTAAAAATGATACTTTTTCCTTATGCAGTGTAAGAAAATTCAAACACTAAGTCACTTATCAACTTAACTACTTAAGGAAATACAATGTGGATAGACCTTCATTGAGTTTTTGTGATTATTTTCTACGCCCAAGGACTGTCGACTCTACAGCCAAAAAAGTTAATTAGATGCTTTCACTGACATGGAAAAACTTAATACTTCACATACGTTTGAAGACCAAGAAAGGATACAGTAGCTTTCAGATGGTTTTAGATTACCTTCAAAGTGTTTCTTTCTCCATTAGTGTGCCCAGCATATTTCCCTCCGTTATTTTCAGAATGAACCCCGAACTCAGTGAAACCATTTACCTATATCTTTGAAAAAAGTTGTGGCTCAAGTATGCCACGGTAAAAGAATGCAACAGAATATTTTTTTTTGGTAAGTATTACCTTGCCATTTTTCTTCGGCTAATTCTAATAATCTAGATTGATTATGCGATTTATTTAGGGTGTTTTACAAAATGGTCACACTTTCTTAAATTGCTTTACAAAATGATCATACTTTAAATTAGTGATTGCAAACTGGTCTTTCTCCACCCGACACACAGAAATGGTCAAACCATGGTTAACATACGTCTATGTGGCAGCTCTATGCATCCGTGGAACTGACACGCCACTTGACAGCTGAAGACGTGGCAATCCACCTGGCACTGTTACACGTGGCGTTTTCTATGTGGTTGGAAGTGTGACCGTTCCCAACGGCTTGATCTTCCTTTCCCTTCACTATAAAACCACACACACCTGCAGACAGAACTAACACTCATTCATTATCATTCACAATCCTCATATACTAATATGTTTAGAATGGGTGGTGGCAAGATGGAAGCATATTGCAGCAGCAGTTCAGGGGAGACATCAAGTAGCAAAAACAAGATCAACAACATCAACAACATCAACAACTACTGTTTTATTTGTGAGAAAGGAATGCATGAGGCAATAGACTGTCCATGGATCTATTCTAGATGCAAAATGGTACCTTGCAATGGTTTGAGGAAGCTATTGAAAGCCCAAACAGATGATCATCCTGGTGAGAAGTTCTTCAGCTGCTCCATATGCCCATACCTTGAGTGGTTTGCAGATGCTACAACACCTGGAAAAGCAATGCAAATTCAGCTTCCATCTCCACTTTCCTGCTTTGCTTGTGGTGACAAAAGCCATACAAAAATCAACTGTCCATGGGCTAATCAACCCTGCAAGAAGAAGAAATGTAAGGGCACAGTAACATTAAATATATGTAATAATGAACATAACTCTGGAATAGCTTACCTCGAATGTACCAACTGTCTGGAGTTTCAATGGCTTTCTGATGCTCTTTTCCATGAAACCAAAGCTGCAACCCTGAAAATGGCAGAATTATGCAAGCAGATGGGCAATCTAACTATGTAAAATGTAATCAGTGACAATGAACAATCAATAAAGATAGAAAATTAAGTTAATTAGATGTGGTGATGTAATGCATGTTAACTTCTTCTTAGGTGTGGCAAACATCTCTGGATCAAGTCTGACTGTTGAAGAAGCATAGTTAATGCATGTTACTGAATTGCTTATAACCTTAGATGCTGTTGAGTCCCTCTTGTTTGATATCCCAGAAGTTTCAGCACATCCATCACCAGGAGGCACAATCCTGTCACTAACATTGCACCATAAATTTACATACCCTTCCTCAGCAACATCCTTATCCCACATCTCATACCAATGTAAATCATTAACCATATATTCTGGTTTATCATTACCAATCCAAATCACCTCAACCTTCTTATTTGGTGCTAACTTAAAAGAAGCATGAACTTTATCACAAAATGCCTTCAACCCACCAGAATTAACATCCACATTTTCAAAATACTGAACCTTATTTGTCCAAAACCATTCTACCCTAAAATTCCTAGTTGGGTACTTCACATACTTCCTGCACAAAATTTAACTGAAAATGATTACAATTTACTAACATATAATCAAACCCTAACACAAATTTTATGAAGAGAATCCCAAATCCCTAATTTCAGAAATTTAGGGTTTATCAGTAAGAAATCAAAATTCAGAAAATTAGGGTTTCTGAATCGAGTTGATAATCTACAAAAACAGTATAACGAGGAAGGGTATTTACCTGGTGATGTTTGTAAACATCTTGATGGAGAAAACTAACACTGATTATCTTCAAAGTTCGATAACTGATGTGAAGAACTCTCTAAACTCGTATTTCGCTTCATAACTCTAGTAGATCGAGATGAAGAGGAAATGATATTGAAGAAATATCTGAATAAACAGATTGATCTGTACTGCTTCATGGGATCGCCATCATCTTCTTCATTTCTTATGAGAAGAAGCTATCGAACAGAGGCGGCAGGAAATGAGGTGGGAAATGGTCAAACAATCGTATTTGTGCTAGGGTTCTCTTTTGTTTTGATCCAACGTCCAAGATTTTTTAGAGATTTGTTAATCTATCCCACAAGTGCAAATGCCACGGTTTATGGGTATTTAGGTAAATTAACAGCCCGACAAACGTCTGTCACGTGACATAACTCCACAGTTACATGTCTAGTGACCGTTTTGCTAATACTTTGTAACAGTGGGATCGATTTGTAAACCGGAATAGTAAAGTGTGACTGTTTTTGTAAATACCCATTTATTTATTATGTGCACGGTTGGTGGTTTTTCTTCTTTTCTCCCCAACAACCTATAATTCGTAAACATGAAACTCTTCTTACAAAAATTCCCACTCATCAAACGATGTAAAAATTCAGTATTCTGCGGATCGTTATTTTATGTGAAATATTTCAAACGGAAAAGTGTTTAAAAATCTGTAGGTTTTTGAAGAGGTGCAGTAGAATATACCCATCTTCTGTCGGATCAGATCAGAGCAGAACAAAAAACTTTAAATCTTTTCTATTCGATGAATACCATAACCAAAAATGAAAGGAGAACATGAAACGTAGGTGTGCAGTATTGGAAACAAAACCCTAAGAAGCGTATATGTATTACCGAAGATGGAAGCAACCTTCAAATCAAATTAACAAAAATTTCACCTTTACAAACCTTTTTAGATCTTTTCCTCAACTACAAAGGAGCGGGTTCTTCTTCGCTCTCTTCCGTAGGTGTTCATTTATTTGTACTAAAAACCTAAAAACATTTCAGACGGAAGAAAACGTATGCGGCCATTCAAAATGTCTTTTCATCTTTTCCCGAAAGTTCTCAAGACAAAACTGTTAATTGTTGGATGATAAAGTCAAAGTGAATCAAGGTATCTACTCATATACGAAAGGGAAGGAAAACTTAAACTAAAAGACATATCTTTTTGGATACCCGTTGAATGATTTTTTTTTTCCAGAACAATAAACTGTTGGCTAAAAAGAAATGTCTATTGAAAAATACGTGACATGGCAATTCGTGTACGCTGATGTGGCATTACAATAATTCAGAATTCTCAAAAGTGAATATGGCGTTGACACATCAGCCTCAACATTCTCCTTTATATTAAGAAAGTATTTATTTTATTAAAACCCCCGCTCACATTATTCACTAATGTACAGCCTGTCAAGTATTTTCCTATGCTATGTTCCCCAGCTGAACTCTTAATATTGACATGACATGACAATTACTGTTCACTCGCAGCGGAGTAGCATGAATTTCCCGAAGTGTCAGTATTTAGATCTGCATGAAAATACTCAGGAACACGCAAGTTGCACCGCTCTCTGATAAAGAGGTTTCTTGTGCCAACGCACAAATAATTTATCGAAAATTGTTTAATTTTGTGTAAGCTCACGAAATTCAATTTTCTAACCTAATTTTACTTATTTGCAAAAAATTAGGTTTTCTGTGCCCTGCGCGATATTTAGAACCCTATTGGTCGAAACTAAACCTAGGAAAACTAGGAAATTGATCCATTATAGAGCTAGTAGGAGCAAGATCCTATTAAAGATCAGAAAACAAGAAATAAAGAGGAACTGCAGCAAGTAAAAGCAACAGCAAAGGGAGGCGTGGCCATGCCACTTGGACGACCGATCTGCTCCAGCAGGCGCCACCCGTGGCCGATCGGCCACACTCCATGTTGCCGGCCCCCTTTCATCGACCAATCAGATCGCTTTAAATGCGCCACACGCACTTTTAATAAAATTGGAAGTTGGTTGGTCGACGCACCTAATTCCTTAAGGAATCTAATATAGGCTGCCCATGTCAGTCTTAAAACGATCACGGCCGTACGTTTTGGCCAGTTGATTTATCAAGTCTAGCCACTTCACATGACCAGACAAGCTCTATGGTACACACCCGCGGGCTCCTCTTTCCCATCAACCAATCAAATCGCTCCAAAGACGCAGCCTACGCTTCTAATTAAAGGTGGCCGGTAGCCCGTCTTTGGTTTTGACCAATCATATCTCTTCAACTTGGTCAGACGATATCCAAAAGGTCACCAAATATTGGATGAACATCTGTGAGCATTTGGTAAATAATTTGAGTATGAGCTACATGTCAAAAGTTTCGTATGGATATATAGTATAACATACTAAAAAATTACATCAATCGGATTAACGATCTAAAAGATACAGCTTAAAAGGCGAGCTAGGTCATGGCTGAAAACTGACAGAATTCCTCCTGAATCCTTCCTGATTTTTTACTGTCGGGATGTTTTCACCTCCTAAACGAGCTTAAAACCCAAATATTCCCGCGTAATAAGATAGGAAATTCTTTTCTTATAAGAATGGAGGGGAAGATCATCAAAATCCGAGTTCGTATGAGAATTCTACAATAGTTTTAGTGAGGGTCTCACTTCTGAATTTTCTGATTACGAAATTTCATGAATTAACATAAACTTATGCAAATCATCTCAGCCATCCAACTTGGCTAGCCAATTTAACCAGTTTAGATTTAATTTTGGCCAACCAATAGGATGTCAAAATGGCTACCAGCCATCATTCTCCTATAGGGACCGAACACCACATCTTTAATGTACATGGATAGCTCCTGGCAGCTGCTCAAATATGACCGCCCACCGCCTAGCTTGTGCGTGATTGGTCAGAATAACTAGGTCTTGCACACAAGCCCACTCAAAAACCTGCTACATATTTTCCACGAAAATACTCGAGACATCAAACATGTCACAAACTGGGGGATGTTCATCAAGGTATTGGTCTGGCGGTTTACAGCATGCGACGTGCAACGCGCCCATTACGAGAAAGTGTCAGGAAAGGGCGGACGGTTAATAGCAGTAAGAGAGTAGTGGGTGTAAGGATGACCACTTTTCCATCATGATGGAAACGTGATGGTCACCACTTATTACACAACCCCACTTCTCCACTACTTAACTGTCTCCACTTCCTACGAGATCAGGGTGCGCTCAATCATCCCAAACACTTCCAAAGCCGCCAATGCTCGAAATCCAATCACCAAGGAAGGTATGGAAAAAAATATTAGAAGATGTTGTCGCAAATCAAGCTTATATTGTCAAGCTGCAAAATCAGACGTTTTGTCTCTTAAAGAGTATGGCAAACCGGCTGTAGCAAGATCCAGCAAACATTCGCTTGGAGAACACCACCAATTTCAGAGATGACACAAAAAAATGTTGAATCCTGGTCTGAGGTCTGTGCCTCCGCCAACGATGATGCAGACAGAGTATGTGGTCGTATCGAACGAGAGCAAAAATGGATGTCCAACACCAATATACCGTCCGCAAGCGCAGTCAACACATCCCATGGCGTTACATCCTCTAGCACAACCACCAGCAGCACCGGAAGCATCCCCTCTGGCGTGACGCCTCCTATTACCAGAGCCAGAGCCGCCGCTACTCCTAATATTTCTTCGAGCATGATGCCTCTAATCATCACCAAGCTATTACCACTTCTTCGTCATGATGAGAGACTGGAGGAGACAGAGGAAACCAACCTACCATTACCATTATCGATTTAATGGAGAGACAGGAAGTTTTTTCCAAAACTCACATGGACATGGCCACAACTCAGAAGGAGCGAAACAACGAACATCCGAATGATTATGTCAAGAGATTCAGAATTCAGGTGTTAGATTGTCATGATCCAAATGTGACTGAACATCAATTGGTGGAGTTGTGCATTAATGCTTTCTGGGGACTCTGTTCACAAAACCGTGCAATCTATGATGGAGCATGTGTGTGAGATTCTCTATTTCTCCAAGGCGCAGCCCCGAGATATATTTTCAGCCCTCAACCGTATTGTGTCGGGCAGGCGATTGTTTTAATTTGGAGAATCTACCCTGAAATCCCAGTTTCTCTTAGAAGGTACGGCTGGTAAATGTAACTTGGGACTCCTAACCACTACTCACCTGAAAGGTATCGAGTTTGAAAGCACACTGATTGACGCGGCCTCTGACTTCAACATTGTCACCGTCAAGACTCTGAGAGCTGCAGGAATTTCGAAGCAAGAAGCTGCTCATTGCCCGACTATGATCAAAAACTCAAAAGGAAAGTCGATAGATGCCTATGGATACATTAATCTCAAAATAAAGATAGGAGACGCCCCAACACACGCCAAGTTTCATATTGTCAAGGAATACCCGAATTATGATATGGTTCTGGGGCGCTCATGAATACATAGCAACAAAGCGAAACTAGGAGTATGTTCCCTACCAGTGTATATACCTGAGAGGGTCTCCAACAAGCCGTCCAATCCTAAAGATTATTTGTTGTTGTATGGACAACTCGCAAATGTGACGTAATTTCCTAGAGTGAGTGTAGCTTCGAAGGTTCCACACACGAGTAAGTCTTCTTGAACAACTCTCTTTACAATCGGCTATTTTCCGTCCCATCAAGACCTAGGGACTTTTGTCCGTCTATCAATCCGTCGTCATCATGATGTCATCACTAACGCCTGATGCTGCTTACTCACGGGAGAGCCTAATATACCCAAAGCCCATGCGCGAAGGACATGCCTAGCGGAGACAGAGCTAAGTAACTATCCTTAAATTAAATTTTTTATATCTATTAGGCATATCAAATAAATTTTAAATATCCTAGTGTTGAGATGTGCTAATTCCTCAACACTCACTATTGTGTTGTCAGGCATACTTCCTCAACACGTTTTCCTCTTAGTGTTGAGACGTACAAATTCCTCAACACTCAATACTGTGTTGCCATGCATACTGCCTCAACACATCCTTTCTCTTAGTGTTGGGACGTATAAATTCCTCAACACTCGCTACTGTGTTTCCAGGCATACTGCCTCAACACATCCTCCTCTTAGTGTTGAGACGTGCAAATTACTCAACACTCACTACTGTGTTGCAAGGCATACTGCCTCAACACATCCTTCCTCTTAGTGTTGAGACGTGCAGATTCCTCAACACTCACTACTGTGTTCCTAGGCATACTTCCTCAACACATCCTCCCCTTAGTGTTGAGACGTGCAAATTCCTCAACACTCACTACTGTGTTTTCAGGCATACTGCCTCAACACATCCTTCCTCTTAGTGTTGAGACGTGCGAATTTCTCAACACTCACTACTGTGTTGCTAGGCATACTGCCTCAACACATCCTCCTCTTAGTGTTGAGACGTGCAAATTCCTCAACACTCACTACTGTGTTGCCAGGCATACTGCCTCAACATATCCTTCCTCTTAGTGTTGAGACGTGCAAATTCCTCAACACTCACTACTGTGTTCCTAGGCATACTTCCTCAACACATCCTCCCCTTAGTGTTGAGACATGCAAATTCCTCAACACTCACTATTGTGTTTTCAGGAATACTGCCTCAACACATCCTTCCTCTTAGTGTTGAGACGTGCGAATTTATCAACACTCACTACTGTGTTGCTAGGCATACTGCCTCAACACATCCTCTTCTTAGTGTTGAGACGTGCAAATTCCTCAACACTCACTACTGTGTTGCCAGGCATACTGCCTCAACACATCCTTCCTCTTAGTGTTGAGACGTGCAAATTCCTCAACACTCACTATTGTGTTGCTAGGCATACTGCCTCAACATATCCTCCCCTTAGTGTTGAGGCGTGCAAATTCCTCAACACTCACTACTGTGTTGTCAGGCATACTTCCTCAACACATTCTTCCTCTTAGTGTTTATACGTGCAAATTCCTCAACACTCACTACTGTGTTTCCATACATACATCCTCAACACATCCACCTCTTAGTGTTGAGACGTACAAATTCCTCAACACTCACTACTGTGTTGCCAGGCATACTGCCTCAACACATCCTTCCTCTTAGTGTTGAGACGTGCAAATTCCTCAACACTCACTACTGTGTTGCCAGGCATACTGTATCAACACATCCTTCTTCTTAGTGTTGAGACGTCCAAATTCCTCAACACTCACTATTGTGTTTTCAAGCATACTGCCTCAACATATCCCTCCTATTAGTGTTGAGACGTGCAAATTCCTCAACACTCACTATTGTGTTGCCAGGCATACTGCCTCAACACATCCTTCCTATTAGTGTTGAGACGTACAAATTCCTCAACACTCACTATTATGTTTCCAGGCATACTGCCTCAACACATCCTCCCCTTAGTGTTGAGACGTGCAAATTCCTCAACACTCACTAATGTGTTGTCAGGCATACTGCCTCAACACATCCTTCCTCTTAGTGTTGAGACGTACAAATTCCTTAACACTCACTACTATGTTGTCAGGCATACTGCCTCAACACATCCTTCCTCTTAGTGTTGAGACTTATAAATTCCTCAACACTCACTACTGTATTTTCAGGCATACTACCTCAACACATCCTCCTCTTAGTGTTGAGACGTGCAAATTCCTCAACACTCACTACTGTGTTGCCAGGCATACTGCCTCAACACATCCTTCCTCTTAGTGTTTAGACGTGCAAATTCCTCAATACTCACTACTGTGTTGCCAGGCATACTGCCTCAACACATCCTTCCTCTTAGTGTTGAGACGTACAAATTCCTTAACACTCACTACTGTGTTGTCAGGCATACTATCTCAACGCATCCTCCTCTTAGTGTTGAGACGTGAAAATTCCTCAACACTCACTACTGTGTTGTCAGGCATACTGCCTCAACATATCCTCACCTTAGTGTTGAGACGAAGAAATTCCTCAACACTCACTACTGTGTTATCAGGCATCACTCACTCGTGTTTTCAGGCGTCACTGCCTCAACACATCATAGTGCTGACGGCTCCACCACCTCAACACTCATCTTTGTATTCAAGGCTCAACTGCCTTAACACTCATCAGTCGAGGCTCCACTACTTAAATACATCATTTTAGTGTTCTCGGCATCAACGTACTAGAAGGGTGATTGCTACTTGCCTCGACGTTTCATTAAACATGTTCTACTCAAAGGCCAAGCCGGCCTCTCTCTACTGGTAACGTCTGTTTACTCCTCTCATGAATTTTATTTTCATCTATCACCATCTAGTGCTTACCCCGTAACAATGTCACTGTTACGTGCTTAGTAGGGACTTAATGTTGATGGTGGTTTTTAGTTCAGGGCTAAAATTGTGAAACCCTGTGCTTAATATGCTTTCATTCTGTAGAGAAACAGAGCCATTTAAAAGTGACTAGAGCCCAGGTCTCTTCACTTACAATATGTATTGAGCAACTAAGTATATTTATATGAAATTTATCCAGAATGGTGCATGTATCAACAATCCCAAATATTCTATAAATTTTATTAAAACTCCCGCTTACATTATTCACTAATGTATAGCCTGTCGAGTATTTTCCTATGCTCTGTTCCCCAGCTGAACTCTTAATATTGGAATGACATGACAATTACTGTTAACTCGCAGCGGAGTAGCATGAATTTCCCGAATTGTCAGTATTAATATCTGCATGAAAATACCCAGGAATACACAAGTTGCACCGCTCTCTGATAAAGAGGTTTCTTGTGCCAACGCACAGATAATTTATCGAAAATTGTTTAATTTTGTGTCACCTCACGAAATTCAATTTTCTAACCTAATTTTACCTATTTGCAAAAAATTAGGTTTTCAGTGCCCTGCGTGATATTTCGAACCCTATTGGTCGAAACTAAACCTAGGCAAACTAGGAAATTGATCCATTATGGAGCTAGTAGGAGCAAGATCCTATTAAAAATCAGAATACAAGAAATAAAGAGGAACTGCAGCAAAAAAAAGCAGCAGAAAAGGGAGGCATGGCCATGCCACTTGGCCGACCGATCTGCTCCAGCAGGCGCCACCCGTGGCCGATCGGCCACACTACATGTTGCCGCTTGCCGACCCCTTTCCATCGACAAATTAGATCGCTTTAAATGTGCCACACGCACTTTTAATAAAATTGAAAGTTGGTTGGTCGACGCACCTAATTCCTTAAGGAATCTAATATAGGCTGCCCATGTCAGTGTTAAAACGATCACGGCTGTACGTTTTGGCAACTTGATTTATCAAGTCTAGCCACTTCTTAACACGACCAGACAAGCTCCGTGGTACACACCCGCGGGCTCCTCTTTCCCATCATCCAATCAAATCGCTCCAAATATGCAGCATACACTTCTAATTAAAGGTGTCCGGCAACCCGTCTTTGGTTTTGACCAATCATATCTCTTCAACTTGGTCAGACGATATCCAAAAGGTCACCAAATATTGGATGAACAGCTGGGAGCATTTGGTATATAATTTGAGTATTAGCTACATGCCAAAAGTTTTGTATGGATGTCTTGTATAACATACTAAAAAATCACATTAATCGGATTAACGAGCTAAAAGATATAGCTTAAAAGGCGAGCTAGGTCATGGCTGAAAACTGACAGAATTCCTCCTGAATTCTTCCTGATTTTTTATTGTCGGGATGTTTTCACCTCCTAAACGAGCTCAAAACCCAAATATTATCATGTGGGAAGATAGGAAATTCTTTTCTGATAAGAATGGAGGGGCGGATCGTCAAAATCCGTGTTCGTATGAGAATTCTACAGCAGTTTTAGTGAGGGTCTCGCATCTGAATTTTCTAATTACGAAATTTCATGAATTAACACAAACTTCTACAAATCATCTCAGCCATCCAACTTGGTTAGCCAATTTAACCGGTTTAGATTTAATTTGGGCCAACCAATAGGATGTCAAAATTGCTACCAGCCATCATTCTCTTATAGGGACCGACCACCACATTTTAATGTACATGGATAGCTCCTAGCAACTGCTCAAATATGACCGCCCGCCGCCTAGCTTGCCCGTGATTGGTCAGAATAACTAGGTCTTGCACACAAGACCCACTCAGCAACCTGCTGCATATTTTCCACGAAAATACTTGAGACATCAAACATGTCACAAACTGGGGGATGTTCATCAGGGTATTGGTCTGGCAGTTTACAGCATGCGGCGTGCAACGCGCCCATTACGAGAAAGTGTCAGGAAAGGGCGGACGGTTAATAGCAGTAAGAGAGTAGTGGGTGTAAGGTTGACCAGTTTTCCCTCATGATGGAAACGTGATGGTCACCACTTATTACACAACCCCATTTCTCCACTACTTAACTGTTTCCACTTCCTACGAGATCATGGTGCGCTCAATCATGACTTGTATAAATAGGTTTTCAACCAATTTCGACAAACACACAAGTGTTATCAACACAAGTATCCATAAAAACACCAAGAACTGATAGCTTACATTATGCAAGCCAGTTTCATATTCTTATACAAGTCATAAAATAGCCACACCTTCAGAGTTGACCATTCTGATCTCAACACCTTCTTCGCTTCCCTCCCTAAGATCAACCCTTCTCCTTCACTTTGTGACCGAAGCAAGACTGGAACGGCCATTTCTTGGTTTAGGCCAGGATTGTACAGATTGATCTCTCGAATCTAAAGTACTCCCGTGCAGTGCATTTGTGTAGGGTTTAGATTCGTTTCTCGGCGGCACACCCAAATTTACCAAAACCAGCAGAATCAGTTTTTACCCCAAAACAGTTATTAATTTGAAAAGCCCTTTATCTAAACATTTTTCGTAATGGCCAAACAACCCTCGTTTTAATTAGTGCTACTTATTTAATTCGATTTGCTAAATTATTATTAGCTATTACATTAGATTAATGATTTTGATTTATAGTTTAGACAAAGAAAATTAAAGTTAGTGTTTTGGGTTTTTGGAGGGAAGAAAAGTAGAAGGAAAAAGGAGAAGAGCATATATATATATATAGATTTTTTAGAAAATCCTGGATTTTGATTTACTCAAGTGATTTCGGTGAGAATATTTGGGTAGGTGAATCCTTATATACTAAAGAGAAACCAAATTTGTTAATTAAGTAAAAAAGGAAAAAAAACAATTTTTTATAGTTTTCAGACCGGTATACGGTTGGATTTTTCTCGTGATGCCAACCGTTAGACAAATTTACGGCTAGGTAAAGATGAACTCCTAACCGTAACTGAAAAAAATTGGGAGAAATCTAATTTGAAAAAATAAGTTATGGTTGAGTATTAAAAGCAATAACGAACCGTAAGTCTGTTTACGGCTGTCTTAGGTTGTTATTTACCAACCGTAGATATTCCTCTGCAGTGATCTATTATTTCCAAAAGATCTCAATCCCGTTGAATAATTCCTAAAAATTCTCAACTAATCCCCTTGTTAATTTGTATTTGACCATTGGCTGTCGATTAGGAGTTTACTTGGCTGTTGATACTTTGAGGTTTATCTTAATTAGGAGTTTACTTGATACAAAAACTTTCTCTCTACTTGTAGCTGTCTTAGTTCTTGTTTGTGTAAATTGTGTTGCTCTAAGACTGCGTACACTCACTAATGAGTAGACTAATTATTCTCTTATTTATTTACACTAACGAATCTTTAGATTCATTTAATTATATCTAAAAATATCTTAATAAATATCTATTTACGCCTACGTGTATTGGTAAACTACTGATGCGAAAGACTTTTTTACTGGTACTTAGAAAAAAAAACCTAACCGTAAGTTTTTATAGAAAATCATAACCCAGGATTTTTTACGGTTAGGTGTTATTATAGTCGGATCTAACCGTAAATAGATTTATGGTTACACACCTAACCGTAACTATAATTATAATTTTATTTTTTTTGGTTTACGGTTAGAAGTTTTTAGTTTCCTAACCGTAACAGTTTCAGAAAAAAAATTTACGGTTAGGAAATCAAGAAAACCTAACCGTACATGATTCTGCTAGTCTTATTTTTTCAATTGATTTCAAACAAACTAATGATTTGAAGCGCAATTGGTTTGTTGATTACCATCACTTCTATCAATTTTCTTCTGCTGCATTTTTAATGGAGGTTTTAATCGATGATTTTAAGTTTTTCGAATCATTGATTAATTGAAGATGATAATCAATTGAGAAAAAGGAAGGATTTACGGTTGATGAAAGAGAGGAAATTTAGAAGAAAAAGATGAGAAGATTTTTGAATTATAATTAGGTTTTGATTCTAGTTTTTAGGTTTTTATTTTAGACGGAGGGTAATTTAGACATTCGCTATTACATCAAGACACCCCATAACTAACTTTTTAGTCACTAGTAATCCATGTGAAGCCCCTTTATTGGAATGTGAAGCCCCTATAATATGTTTCATTTTTTAACATCATCTTTAGACTTTGGTTATTTTGTGGAGATGAATTTTTTTCACCGCTGGAAAATTGAGTATATTATTTATATGTCCTTACTTTTGAAACTCAATAAATATATCCTTATACAACAATAAATATATCCATACTTTTTAATAACCTTATCCATTTAAAATTAGATTACCTTAATACCCTCACTCTTATAATACTTTTATTTATTTCAAAATGGAACAAATTTCTTCCTCTACCACTTCACCACCACCACTAGCACCACCACCACCAACATTCAACTACCATTCCACCACCACCGTTCAACGACCACCACCTACCAACCGCCATCACCACTAATATTCCACCACCACTCCTTCACCACCACCATTACACCACCACCAGTCCTCCACCACCACTAATCCGTCGCCGCCACCGCCATCGTCGCCGCAGCCGCCACCACTGGTTCAGATATTTTTGTATCAACAATAGTAGTTGATCCAAATAAAAATAGAACCAACAGTAGAAGTTGATCCAATTTAGGGGATCAACAAAGGTAGTTGACAAAAAAAAAGGATCAACAGTAGAAGTTGATCCATGTAAATGGAGTGAACTTGGCGTGAGTCGAACACGCATCATCTGACATGGAGTCAGTCATGCTACCATTGCACCACAAGTTCAACATTGGAAGAAATTTACATGATTTAAACTACAAGCATGTTTATACTAATCCAAGAAAATGTTGTCAACAATTGGAGTTGATTGGATCAATGATGTGAATTTTAGTTGTAGTGAAAGTGGTGGTAATAGGATTCGATTCTCGAACTTGTGAAGGATTCTTTTAGACTCAAATTAACTAAAATAAAATTGTATCAAATTATAAAAAAGACACCGAGACTTTGGATTCCACCATTGACCAATTATTTGATAAATTCTAATCAATATTCATGCAATATTTTTCTTTAAGTTGACTCTAATATTTGCCTCTAATTTGGTTCTTGAAGTAATAATTGTAAGCACGGAGCATGAAACATCAAAAGTATTAAAACCAAGCATGTCCCATCAAAACACTTCACAACTACTCAATAAAAACCAATTTTTCTTTTAAGTTCTATGCAAAAAATCATGTAAAATAATTGCAATAAATAATAAAAATAGAATTATACCACTTTTCATGGAACAATGGCTTCCTCCGTCGCCTCGGCTAAGGGGTTTAGCTCCTCATATTAATCTCTTGTTCAAAATACATCTTTGGTGTTCAAAAGTTGATTAAAAGAGTTAAAAGTTCTAAACAGCGGGTTCTGTAACTAATATAATTGTTACAGAAGCTATTTCTACAGAGAAACTGTTGCGAACTGAAGATAACTGTTGGAAAAATTGTTACAAAAGGTTTAAAATTTGAAAGTTACGGTCACAGAATCTGCGACTTTCTTTTTCTGCTGTTTATGTTCTTCGTCTTCTCCGGCAACAGTTTGCACCAGCAGAAACGTGTTTTCTTCCAATGATTTTTCTAGCTTCTCTAAGGCTCTAAACTTCCCCTAACTTCTTCCTTTCCTTCCTAGGACTCTAACCAACCCTTTTATACATAGTAGAGCAAAGAAAATTCGAGAATAACTTTGGTTTTTTCCTCCACAGCACGTTACGTTATTTCCCTTTTGATTTATGTTTCACGTGTACTCAGTCAATCAAAGCTGTCCAAACTCCTCCCTTGATAGAAACAAGTCTTTAATAAGAGTTTCCTTCCTCTTCTTCACGTAAATTTCCAAAAATAAACCAAGAAACTTCCCAAAAATAGAACGTGATATTTTAACCATTTTTCGCTTCCAATTTGAGTTCTAGCCACTTTGGATCCATTCCAACACCCTTACCTTGCCTGTTAGGTCCATAGGAACAAACCCAATCAAATTCAGCCCTTTAATCTCCCTAAAAATCGATCAAAAATCCATCCACAAAATCGTCTGTTTTCTGAAAATTTTCCCGTCATTTTTCTGTTTTTGAACACGTGAAGAAATGTGACCTCCCCCTATCCAGACCCGGTATGTACTTAGCAGCTGCTTGGAAATGGGTTACCCCTTATCCAAAATGAGAGTCCGAATAGCAAATGTCCTCCCTGGAGCCTTTAACAACTTTTCGAGCCAATTTTTCCGCAAAAGCCTATTTTTCCAAAAACACCTACAAGGGATAAAATACCAAAATTAGTACAAAAATGGGTTTTAACACTATACATAAAAGAGATGAAAATAGACACATAAATGCGTCTATCAATCAACAACAGTAGTTGATCCCATAAAAAATTGGGTCAACAACAGGAGTTCATCCCATAAATGGGATCAACAACATTAGTTGATCCATAAAAAATTGGGTCAACAACAACAATTGATCCCATAAAAACATACAAACAATAACAAATGATCATCACCTGTAGCTTCACCACCATTGTGTCTCTCTGAAAATTTGCCAAACCTAGACAACCACCACCACCGTCCCAAAGGCAACAAAATCACACTTAATCTTCACCGCCGCCGCCACCACCACCACCAAAAACAATCAGAATCACCACTATCTCTATCTCCAATTTTATCATTCCAACCAGATCCACCACAATCGATAAACTAAAACAATAAAAATTCGTTTCCAGAAAGTTCAGATATGAAATCGATCAAATGATATTTTTGGTTGAATTGATTTACAAGGATAATGATATACTTATCTGCTCAATCATTTTTGATGACGCTAAAATCAGATCTCGACATCTTTGAATTTGATTTTGAAAATTAATCTTTAAAAGAAGAAGAAAGTTTCATCTGATGTTGATACTTGTGGATCGAATCGCGAACCAGTTAACGACGGTGAAGGTGGTGGTAGTTGCAGAGCTAGTGACGATGAAGATGGTGGTGGAGGGTTTGGTTTGATTTTCAATCGCAGATCTCAAATCTGTTCTACCTCAAATCTATTCTCTCTCACTTTGAAATTGTGGTGGCGGTGGCGGCGGTGGCGTTCCCGGTTGTGGTAGCGGCTATAAAAATGGAGGTGGTAGTGGGAGATATGGAAATGGTGTTGGGGTTCGACTGATGCTGTATTGGAAGAAGAAGGTGAAATAAGAACGTAAGGTTAAATAAGAATTTTGGTGAAAAACACATTGGATTTAAAACATGTTATCAACTACTAAATGCAGACTGTCACGGCTACTTGAGATATCAAGCGGAGACATGATCAGGGAGTCCTTGAATGACAACAACTTAGGGAACTTATCAGTCTTCAGTTTAGATGCACCATTTCACTGTTGCTTCTAGCAGCACCAATAACCTTAGCCTGTTCTTCAAGTGTGAGGATCCACCCGAAAGTCTAGGAAGTATTCCTTGGACATCTCTAAGATCTCCTTGTGAGCACACCGGGGTTCGTAAAGTACCATAGTATTCGTACTAAAATCAATGCCATTTACACGCGATTAAAATCAACGTCGTTTACACGCGACTGCATGGTATTCATACTAATTTCAATACCAGAAGTGATTATAACATATTTTTTTCGGTTAGGGTTCGCGATTGTAACCTAAACCCAATACTATAAATAACTGAAACATATATACAACGATTAAAATTCACTTATCTTCTCACAGAAGCCATTTGTACGAGCGTTTGATTGTCTGATTCATCTTCTTCTTCAAGAGAAATCCGATTTGTTGTGTTTTCGATTTGGATTGTGGATTGTGGATAAATCCGATTTGTTGCGTTTTCGATTTTGATTGTGGATTGAGTTTCTTTCGGGGAGGCATGTGTACAGATTCGGGTAATTGACGATAAAACCATGTTAAAGATGAACGAACGATGGAAAAAAAAAATCCTTCTAAACCTAGCCAGCAGAGGGGAAGAAGAAAGGAGGGATATGGTTTTTGTTTTTGATTTTTAGATTTAAATTTTTATTCGGATAGAAGGGCATCATAATCTTTTTCTTAGGTTTTTAATTAACTGAAAGGGTATTTCCGTCCCTAAAAACATCCTTAGCAGAGCTATTGGTTGAGAATATTAATTCATATCCCCAATTATTTTGCATATTCCCCAAATTTAACCTCAACGCCTCCCTTTTGGATGAGAATAGTAATGGGAATTTTGATAAAGTACCCCCGTTTTGAATATAGTAAAATAAAGTGCCCCCGTTTTTTCAAACTTTTCAAAAGTGCCCCGTTTTATTCATAAAACAGCTAACGGATGGTTAGGGCAGTTAAGTTCCATATGGCACCCAGCAAATGACATCTAAACCCCTCTTAGACTACCACAGCAAGCAACCACACAATCACCACCAGAAACATACTCAAACCCACTTTCTCATGAATCAACCATCACCATTTTTGCATCTCACACAACCACCTTCAGGAACTCAAAGAGACAATTCTTGCTCTTGTGCTGTTCAATCCACCAGCACCAACCTCAACATACACAGTCCAGCACCATCATTCCCTTGATTTCTCTGTAAAGCCAACACAAAAACCACTTCTATCTGCACTTTAGTTAATAACAACTTTATTGCCACAAACTACGCCAACCCATCTTTTCTTCAATTGAGCTTGCTGGAGAACTTTAACCCCATCTAAGTAGCCACAATTTTCTATTTCTCGCACGATCACCAGCTACTCAACTGCAGTCACCACTTTTCACTTTTCAGTCCCTGACTCTCACAACCCATAATCTCTGCATTCCGCCAGCATTTGTAACTCTTAACCCATTTTTATAACCTGCAATGTCATCTCAACAACAAATCTATTTTCCGCATATATCACATTCCTTCATGGCAAGCAGTGCATCAATTCATGTTCACTGCAACACTACATTCCATGGCTCATAGCATCACCACAGCTTCAAGCCTTCTTAGCACCAGCATCTACCTGACAACACCAACAACACCACCAAATCAACTTCAGATTCATCTCTCAGCATCTCAGATCAAGCCACCTGAACCATCTAACACTTCAAACATCATCAGCTTACTTCAACCTAGCCCTGTCCAGTTCAAAAGCATCATATCCTTGTTCTTGAGCCCATGACAGATCCACCTTCTTAGCAGCAACATCACCAATCTTCACTGTTGCTCTAACACTACAGATCAATTCTTCTAACCTTAACATAACTGAAATCAAAGCATATTCAACTAAAACTAACAATTATCTCCTCGCCAACTACATTTTGCAATCATTTGATTCTGCAGCAAACCCTAACTTCTAATTCCTGAATCAACACAGCACCAGGATATGAAATTAAGCTGAATCTTCGATAAACATCAGACACATCTCCTCCATCACTCTTCAATCTCGATCATCATCATCATCAACAGCTCCTCATGATCTTCTCTGTGTCTAAATCCCCTTTTAACACAATTGAATATATTTTGTTCCTCACGAATCAACAATATTGCATGGGTTCTTACCCTAATTGCAGCTGAAGAAAGTATTGTCTGAAAGAACGCCAATTCGACCTAATCAGGTATAAAAGAAGAAATCAATCAAACGAAGAAACTAGGGTTTGATAAATCTCACATGTCTACAACCATCTTCTTCTTCTTCTTCTCGTTTTCAGTCATCGCCAAATAAAGTAAAACACGAATCAAAATCTCTTAATCACTCTCGATTTTACTCTAGATTACAGGAGAAATGGATCTCTCAATCGCCGCTGCTTACCCCTTTTCTGAACCCTAAGAGAAGAAATGGAAAAATGAATCCTCTCTCTCGATAGGTCATAAAGACCAAGGGATAAACACGTAATTTTTCTGGGTGTTTTGACCACATGTTGACCTGGTTGACCAAAAAAATAGACTTTGGACGGAGAAAGTAACTTTGGGGCAGTTTTGAAAAGTTGAAAAAAACGGGGTCACTTTATTAAACCGGCAATTGGAAGTGGGGCAGTTTATCAAAATTCACTAGTAGTAATTTGCGAAGCCCTTACAGAATGGAACAAGATCAACCTCGACCACCTTCCCACGTTGATTAAAAAATCAACTGCAAAAATCAAAGCAGCCCAACATCAATGTGCGATGCAAATTGGTACTGAACTGGAAAATTGGATTCAACAAGAAAAGCAACTTCGAATTGAACATATAAAATTACTTGATTTCCACGCAACCTACTGGCAGCAGAGATCCAAAATCCAATGGCTTCAATCGGGAGACCGCAACATAACGTTTTTTCATACCAAGACTACAATTCATAGAAGCTGTAACAACATACAACAACTCCAGGATCATTAAAACACTTGGATCACAAATAAGGAGGAAATTATCAAGCTCATGATTGAGCACTTCATAGATCAATATACAACACCAGATATAGTAATTGATGAAATCCTGTTAGAAGCAGTATCACCAAGGTTAACCCCTCAACAATATAATATGCTAACAGCCGAGGTGACCCCTGAGGAGATCAAAGAGACGCTCTTTTTCATAGGATCGGAACGTGCCCCAGGAACAGATGGATATATCAGTAAGTTTTTCAAAGTTTTCTGGGAAACAACTCAACCACGGCTGATTGATATGGTTCGGAGTTTCTTTAGTTCCCTTAGCATCCACCCTCTTATGAACCAACTAACCTCACGTTAATCCCAAAGATTGATAACACCTCAAAACCATTCCAATTTAGGCCGATAGGGCTATGTAATGTCACTTATAAAATCATTTCAAAGATACTAGTCAATCGCATAAGACCTTTACTCCAATTTTTGATAAGCCCATATCAGAGTGCATTTGTGCCACAAAGATCCATTCACAACAACATAGCCATCGCTGCCGAACTTTTCCACTACATCAAAACCTCAAATCGCACTAAAGATCCCAAAATATCTCTTAAGCTAGATATTCAAAAGGCATATGACTCGTTAGACTGGGGTTTCATCAAACAAGCTTTCACCAGATTAGGCTTCCCATCTACCTTCGTGGATTGTATTATGTTGTACATATCAATAGTAACCTACTCGATCAATATCAACGGCACTCCGCATGGATACATCACCCCAACTAGGGGAATAGGGCAAGGTGATCCTTTCTCATCCTATATTTTTATTATTTGTGCTTAAATATTATCCACAAATTTAGGAATTTTAGAAAACCAGAAAAAGATAGAAGGGCTCCGCATTTCCCAGAAATCCCCGCCAATATTACATCTCATGTACGCGAATGACTTATTAATAACATACAGAGCAACTCCGGAAGGCACCAATCACCTTAAACATCTGCTACAAGCTTATGGAAATTCGGTGGGTCAACACATCAACACATCTACAATCATCCATCACCCGAAGCTAGAAAAACACCATCTGGATGAACTAAAACAATCCTTCAATATGCCAACAACATCAACCACTCCCACCTACTTTGGAGTTCAATTTAAACATGGGAGATCTTCCAGCCATATCTTTGTCCCAATCCTTCAATGCCTAACTCGCAAGGCAAAAGTGAAAAGACGAGGGTACCCAAATACACCACAATCTTTTAATTATCCACATATAAGTCATTTACCGAATGTGATCGTCTATGGACAGAGTTGAGACAATGCAACTGACTCGATTCACACTTCGTGTGATCGTCTATGGATACGAGGTCGATACAAAACAACAACAAGATCACTTTTGTGATTGATTATGGATACAATATCGAGACAATACGACAATAATGTGTGCACTTGATAATAGGTTCGGTAATAAACCAAATATAAAGTGCAATTTACTTTAAACTATATAAACCAAATATAATTGCGAAATAGTAAAGTAAATGTCACAGCAAGATTTTGTTAACGAGGAAACCGCAAATGCGGAAAACCCCCGGAACCTAGTACAGTTTTGAATACTCTCGGAATTAAGACGCTATACAAAATCTAATACCAACTTCGTATAGTTGAGACCAAGCAGACTACCCCTAGCTACTTAGTTTCGTCAGTATCCCTGCGCCTTCGACTTCTAGAGTCACGCACGTGAATAACAAGTCCTTTAGATCGTATTCCAAACAACAAAGGAAGAATCTGTTTGGTAACCACTCTAATCAATCTTGCTAGAAGATATTAATGAGTCGTTGACAAAGGCAGTTCCGTTTAAACTAATAAACTCCTTTGTCTGGTTGGAACAATCTAAATATTGATTACCGAAATAATCAAGTTCTAGATTTACAATCAATAAATATAGATCTCAAGGAGAAACTATAAAATGATGCCGATCTTACGTAACTAATCAACCAAGTCTATCAAAGATAAACCAATTCTAGTTGGATCCCACCCGATCAAGGTTTGTGCACTAAATCCACAAGATACGAAAACTAATAAGAATTCTTCTTCGTCTTCAAGTCTTCAATAACCAGCACAACAACACTTGAATCCTCTTGTAGTCAATCACGCACAGAATGGAGTATGTGAACAATGGATTATCACAAGATGTCTTTAGATCCGAAGATAGTTTTAAAGATCCCATCGATACTTTGATCTAGTCTGAGTGAATCTTACATAAGAAGAGAAGATTCTCAAGAATAAACAAACTAGGTGCAATCAAAGTTTCAACAACTATTAGTCAATCAAATCAATAATCGAAAACTAATAACATTGCAATTATCTAGTTTCCCACCAGCGGTACTTGTAGAGCTTCTTGATCCCACAGAAGTCTTTAAACGAGCGGTCGTAAGAGATTTCGCCTAATTAGGGTACTTTCCTCTCCGAATAGACGGCTCCACCAGAAATTACAATGAATGAAGTTTGTCTGGCTCTTAGGATTGTTTGCAAGAAATGCAAACTCAAGTATTTATAGACCAAGGTTGTTTGGACAACAAGGAAATTCCAAAACCGAAAATATTCTCAAGATATGCATTAAAGTACCTAAATTCGGTTTTCTTATTTCAAATTAATGTTAACCAACGTTTCCGAAAAATCTCATAGAAAAACTTCTATCATTAGTCTAGCACATTAACTAATAATATTTTCCAGAGGATACGCTTTAATTGCTGGTAATTAAAACATATATGATGATAATCATAATTAAATGCTTTTCAATTTTTCGGACCAGGGATCACCTTGAGTATCAAGGAATATCTTTGAACAATAAATGATAGGAGTTATGTACATGTTCAAATATGTCGACATCTGGAAGTTTCTCAACTTGAAAAACCCAAAACCTTAATTCATACACACCATGAAGAAATATGTGAACCATGGTTATTGTTTTTTTTTACATGGAACCGATTTAAACAATCACTCCAAAATATGTTGTAATCGGTTATAACATGATTCCCAATACAGGCCGTAATCGGTTACACCTTGCTCACAAAGTAGCTTGTGATCGATTACACCTTGCTTCCCGAGTTAGCTTGTGGTCGATTACAACTTTCTTCCCAAAGGTAGCTTGTGATCGATTACACTAACTTTCCAATTTATCTTGTGACCGGTTATACCTTGGTTCCCAAAGTAACTTATGCCCAGTTACAACTTACATTCCAATATAGCTTGTGATCGGTTACAACTAGATTTACAATGAATCTCATGACCGATTCTAACTAGCTATATTATATAGGCTATGACCGGTTATATCTCAAGTTTCAACAGAGGTAAGATACGTTCTACCAAAGTCATCTTTCACTGGTCACTCAAAAGATATTCAAAGAATAGTAAGACCAATCATGATTTTCTTTCGATTATGAAACAAGTTCATATATGTACTTCCTTTAAACAAATGTTATAAAAACATTGTTTCCTAGGGTGAAATCATTCCTATATAATGCACACATAATCCAATAACTATACACAATAGATCATGTCGATGTCGTCTTTACGAAGTTCCAAAAGATAAGCGTTTAAAATTCGTAATATGTTTCCTTGACACTTTGATCATACCATTATGACCAAGTCTCATCACTAGAGTATTATATACAATATATACAGCTTTGCATGTTATGTATTCAATATAGCACGACTTGAAAGATATGTTAGGAATGGAAACAAGATCAAGTCAATATTACTAATCTCCAGTGGAAGGATGATGTCGTCGTTGTAGTCATTACTTCTTCTCATTCTTCAGAGTAATACTTGTATGTCTCAACATTCCTAGACTTTCTAGTCTAACCTAAATGAAGTTGACTCTAGTATTTAATCAAGCGACTCTAGATGAGTTTTTCTACTAAAATATGACAACCAAACTTGACATACCAACGCTTGGTAGGTTCAACCGAGCTATGCTCTAACAAAAGGTTGGATGACTAAATGCTTAAATCAAGCTGGCAGATTTGCACTCATAAAATCATCCCTTACCCGTACATCCAATCACCTCATGCAAACACAAACCCTTCCTACACACATCCACACAAAAATAGATCGTATCACGATAATTTTTTTATGGGGCCATGATTCTTCCACCAAGAAGCTTCACCCACTAGGAAGGGACAAGCTATACAAACCCAAAGCTCAGGGAGGACTAGGCATCAGAAGCAGCAGGAAGCATAAAAAAGCACTTCTCATAAAATGAATATGGAACATCCATGAAAAACCTACCGCCGTATTAGCCACATTATACTATGCAAAATATCTCAAACAGGCACCCATTTTCGAAAACATCCCTCCCCTCCCGTCATCTCCCAGCCCACAATGGAGACAGTTAGCATCCCTCATACCAACCTTCAAACAACATCTCTTCCATCAAAATGGAGACGGATTAAACAACCCTATCCAATCAAACTGGATTCCACAATTCAATAACAACATTAACCCATCCCTATGCTATCCCATGCAATCGGTTGCTGACATCACCGATATGTCAACAAGGAACTGGAATCATGATATGTTGAATCTACTTCCCCAGGCCATAGTTCAACGAATCGTCAATATTCCCATCCCACGGAACAACCAACCAGACAAGATTATTTGGCCTTTTACCAAAAGCGGAAAATATACGACGGCTTCAGGATATAATTACCTCATCAACTACTCTTCGCAAACCCATCAAAACCCTCTCCCACCAACTACATTCCTTTGGACACTCCCGTGTCCACCAAAAGTACAACTTTTCTTGTGGAAAGCAATTAATAGGGGTTTACCAACCCTCAACATTCTCAACCACATCCAACTCACCAATTCCAAGCTATGTCCTCAATGCAGTTCTAGTCCTGAAACGTCCAGTCACATTCTGCTTCATTGTCAAATAGCCATAGATTCTTGGAACCTCCTAATACCTCATCTCACAAACAACCAAAACCCCACCACCTCACTGCCACATCAGACGACGATCTCCCTACTCCTCAAAACAAAAGATCCAACCCCAATCACCACAACTTTTTGCTTCATTTTTTGGTCCTTATGGATAGCCAGGAACGACGAAGTCAATCGCCAGCAACGGCCAATTCGTACAAATATAATACAGAAGGCCATCAAGCTCCAACAAGAATATACCTGGGCTCAAAACCACCTACCGACAGTTCTACCTGGGATGCAACCTTATCCAAACCCAGCGCAAACAACACTAGCAACAACAACCATCTTCGTGGGATGGCTCAAACCCCACGTAGATTGGATCAAAATTAACACAGACGGAGCAACAAGGGGACATCCCGGAATAGCGGGAGAAGGTATTATATGCCGAAACGAAGGTGCTGGCATAATCTTAGCAATTGCACAACCATTGGGCATCACCACTGCACTTGCAGCGGAAACTTGGGTCATGCTCATCGCTTCTACAACGACGACGGAACGGGGGTGGCCAAAAGTTCAATTTGAAACAAACTCGGAGAACTTAACGATATTTCTAACCTCGGGCGCCCACGCTCCATGGTATATTTATAACTAAATTGCAGAAATCAAGTATAGGTTTACCCAAATTCATCAATATACCATTAGGCACGTCTACAGAGAAGAAAACCAGGCAGCTGACGGTCTGGAAAATCGAGCGGCAGATGATTGCTCTATGGAGAGGCTCACAACAACAGTGTGGGACAATGTAATACCCCCACCTATAATTTCTACTGTAGTTGTGACTACCATTTTTATAGTAGCACAGACGCACAGTCCAAAGTACAAGATCAATGGATCTTGATTCAAACCAAAAAAACAATAAATGAAAGATGAAATGTAAACAAGTAAATAAGAGATTCACACAAATAATTAACGTGGTTCGACAACGGTGTGTCTACATCCACGGGTAAATGAAAGATGGTCATTATTATTCATTGGTGTTACAAGGTTGATGAACTCCATTGATGAGAAGGAATTTCAGTGAAGGTAATGCGTGAGCGAAGATATTGGGGAGCGAAGGCTTATTCCTCTTTTTCAGCCGACCAAAAACTCCCCCCTCTTCACCTTTTCTCTTCTGTTTTTATAGGAAATGAGATACTCGTTTATTACTGAAATGACATTAGCTTAGTTTCTAAGCAGACTTAGAATTGATTCGGTATGTGATGTTGTGTACTTGTATCCAGCTGCGGCTTCTAATCACCCTCCACGTGTCAAGGTATTTTATGGTGTATACAGTTTTCCCCTTTTCTTGAGGGTTGATGGTGGGCGATCCTTAAAAAAAAATCAATTCCGCCTTGTTTGTCCATGCTTCGGTCGTTGTTTCCTTCAACTGCTTCTTGTCGAGAGGCTTTTGTGTTCTTTGCGAAGGAATTTCAGTGAAGAATATACCACGTCGAAGTATTTATACTTGCCTCTATTCTTTACCGAAATTTTGTAACGTCCCTGCAAACAAAGAAATTCAAATATATTCTACCCTTTCTCGTCGGGATGTGTCTTGCTGTATTTGGTTGCGGGCTTGGCGCCCCATGCATGCTACGAGTTGAGAGAACTCCGTGGAATCCGCTAGCAGCAGCTTTATGTACGTTGTAACAGGAATTGTCTGCTGTAACAATGATAATTAGGACCGTCTGCATCATCGTCGGCAAATCTGTTTTTATTGGTCGTTTGAGATCACTCCATATGTACTTCGTGAGCCTTGCATCGGGTTATCATGTGAGCAGTAGCATCAGTCGTCTTTTGTACCCCTTTTTGTAGCAAAGTTGAGCCGAGCCACGCTGCGGTTACATGGCGGCTTTGCAGCAACATTGGTCACAGGTACATAATATCATCGTTTGTCAACGGTTTCTTAAGTGTGTAATTGCAGCAGTTGTAGTTGTCTGATGCAACTGGTTGACGCAGTTATACAGTGGTGCCCCACTACCAGTATCTTCGGGGTATGTCACAACATTAGCAACTTCTTCACCGCAGCACCCGCTTGTTTGCAGCAGCTTTGTGGTTCGTCTCCCATCGGTAACAATTGCAACTTCGGGAACATGGTCGTCTTTTCTTGGTCCATCGATATGTACTAGCTTTAGTGGGTCTGTTTTTGTCGTGAGCTTTAAATTCTGGTTGCTGGATATATTCCTTGTCCGCATGCACATGGCAGGCAGGAGCCATTGGCATCAGTGGTGCTCGGAGCGGCAAGATCTTCTGTTTTTCTTCGTTAAATGCGCCTTAAACCAATCGTGCAACAGCAACGACAACATATGTGCAGCAGCTTTCCAGCTTTAATATATGTATCTACAGGTATGCAATTGATTTATTTCATTGTCCGCATCAACCTTTATATGTATCACATTTCCTCGTCTTCGGTGGATGACCAAATTTAGTTGTAAGCCTGCATAGAAAAGGAATGAAGAATTCATTTTGAGATTGCATCATGTGTGCTCCACGCCGAAGATGAGCTTCTCGTTGTAGCATCAAGTGAGCACCGACTGTAGCAAGTATGCGGCAACAGGTGGGATTAGTGGTATGCGGAGCACCAGCAATATCAACTGACCGAAGCAGCTTTAGGCGTGCAACAACTCCACAACTTTACTTATGTAGCAACAAGCATGTATGGAAAAGAAATTGAGAATCCGATTGAGACTCAATGGCGGCTTCAATGTCTGTGTAGGCTTCATTTATGTCACCGTCAATGGACTGCTTCGCCGTGATATCTGGATTGGGGTTGCTGAATGTACTCCAAAACTAGGACAGCAACATCATTTCTACCACGCAGTGATATTGCTTCAATCACATAACATCAGTAGAAGGTACGTCACAGCCACGGCATGCCAGCATCAGCACCTCATTCGCAGCAGCAATTATATGTGGCATGAACATGATCGGTGATGACTGACTTTTAAGAGACATCTTTTCATGTTGCTTATCCATGCGCCTTGGGATGGTGACTTGGTTTGCTTTCTTTAATTGTTCCCGACTCCGACTATCCTTGCTTTGATTTATCCTTGTTCCAAGATGAGAGTTGTGCTCTGTGTTGAGGGTTTTATGCTCCGTGACCATAGTTATTGACAAATTTGTGTTGTCGGAGTACCATGCATCTTGCTTGAGCGGCTTCAATCATCAGCAGTGTTGTGAAGTAGCATCAGCTGTGGCCTGTTGGTGTGGGTTCAACAATCGGGCAGCAACCTGGTGTTGTAGCAAGCATCGGCGTGTTGTCATGGCACCAGGCTGGTGCGGAGTCAATAGCAGGCAGCAATCATTTGCTATTGTTTCTTGTGGGTCACACAGGTGTGATGCTGGTGTCCTCAAATTCCTTGTTGAGATTATCGGTTCTGTCTACATCCAGCTCCATCGGTTTACTTGCTTTCATCCATATGCTCTTACAATTTGCATATGTTCGTCTTTATGCTCATGTGGCTCTTTGCTTGCCTAAGGAGCATATGTCCTCATCGCTATTTTTCCTATTGTTATTTTAGCCTTTATCGGGGAGTGATGATCTGTATGCTGCTTTTGCAGGTTGCCTTTCTGTGCTGAATGCGTATTCTTTTTCCAATGGAATATGTCCGTCTCTTGTGGTGACGAAGATGCCAGTTTCTTTGTTGAGCCTTGAGTTGAGGAGTATGGTTCTCTGCAAAATAATTTATGCTTATATACTTCGCAGCCGCAGGCTGCAAACGCGTCAGCTGCGTCTTTCGTCGCTGTTTTGCCAGCTAGAAATCACAACTTCCTTGCTTTGTCCGTCGTTTGTAGTGGTTGAAATTTTAGGATGGGAAGTGGAAGTTCCTTATTTCATGTGAGCATTGAATTGTTTCTGAGCTCGTCAGATTGTTTATCCTGTGTAGTCTCAACTGGCATAAAAAATGTAAGTACACGACATTTCATAAGAATTTTTTGTATTATGACCAATAAAGTTAATTCATGGTATAAGTAATAAACATTATTAAATAAATGATTTGTTATATGGTTGTTCTTGCCTCTACAGTGTGCAGATTTATGAATTCATTAACGCTGAGCACGGTGAGTGTTTGAGACCATAGTGTCACGAAGATATTACCTTGTGCTACGTTTGTGACCTGTCACCCCGTTGGTCAATCCCGGACCACGGGATTACCGAACGGTGGGGGTCTAAAGTTTAGACATGATGGGTATCTCTTTCTACTGGATGTCTTCCCCCTGTCATACACTCATAGACGCTTACGGGGGAGTCCGGAGAGATTGCACGCAAGTGCTTTCCATAGTATGATGATATGAGGCCGGCGGTGCTTGCCCTGGCTCTCCGTTGTACGCATTAGTATCCAAAAATGTATGAAATTTCTGGGAATGTATGAAATGTATTGAATTTTGCAAAATGTATGCAATTTATTAAAATGTATAAAATGTTCTCATAGAAATGTATGCATTATTTATAAAAGTGTATGTAGTTTTCTGTAATTAGAATGTATGAAATGAAACTACGAAGTATTATGAAAATGTATGTATATGCATTATAAAAATGTATGCAAGTATTGTCGAAATGTAAGGAGTATCAGTATTTGCAAACTCTTTAGTTGTGTGTGATGTGTGTATGCCCCCTTTTGGTTCCAGAAGATGGTTGCCGGAGCTTGGGAAAAAAAAGTAACTGCCCCAGCATCTGTTGACTTGGCCACTGTCATTGCTTCTCGCTCCGCTCCACTGTTAACGCTTTACCAACACTGATCTGCAGCAAATGTTACTGTTGTAGCCACGACTGCTTCAATCGTTGTTGCGGGAAGTTTTCCAATCACAGGTGGGAAGCTAATCACGACATCCTTCTCTTTGTACTTGTTGCAGATGTCTTGCATCTACGGTGCGGGGGAAGTTGGTGAGCTACTTCATATGTCTGGCTCTTTGTCGCCTGGTGCTCTTGTCTGGAATGCGCGATGATTACTGCATCTGTGGCTTCTGAACCTTGGTCTGTTTCCATAATACTTCATGGATTGCGCTTCCTTACGAGAGGATTTTGGGATGCTACGGAATGAACTTCATGTGCTATGTCTTTCGTGCTGTCGCGTCTCTTCGTCATCGTCATCGGGCTGGACGTCGGTTCTACTTCAGGATGCTTACACAAAACAGAAATAAGTAGAGTTACGAACTTTTAACTGCATGTGCGGCATGCACTTTGAACTGTTATCTTCGGTTCTACTTCAGGCTACTTTGTTTCTGCCTAATTGCAAGTCTGTGTATGCTCATCACTGCGTACATTGGAAAAGCTGGAGCATCCTCGTCTGAGTTGTAGAGCTTGGACATCCGTACCGGAGCTGGGGATTTTGTATATCCTCACTTGAATTGCTACTGGTGTGACCTTTTCAGACTGAACTGGTTCTGCTTATGTCAGGTTGAGTTGCTGCATATATCTTCTAATTGAGCCGCTGAAACGTTGGTTGTATCCGAAGGTAAGCCATCTTCATTGTTGTTTAGGTAAGGTACTGAACTTTGTTGTTGAATTTCTTCGAATTCTGTTGATCCTTGGTATGAACAACTATTGCTTTGTTGATTATGCTCCATAATGATGATTGTGCTCCGTGGATGGTGCTCCATGTCGATCCATTTAGTTCGATGACGCTTTTGTTAATGGTGAAAAGCGTTCGCGTAGCAAGCAAATATGCATGTAATTTGATCTTCATTGTCCTTGTTATTTCCTGTGCTGCATGTCTGTTGAACTTGTTAGTGCTTTATAATAAGTGGTTTGGATTTTTGCCATGGGCAG